>JAKSZT010054051.1:4952935-5002477 GCA_026826555.1 Tolypeutes matacus
TCATCATATTATCTTGATGGGTTTGTTCAGTTGATTAGCTTTTCTCTATGCTCTAGAATTTTATTTAGCTGTTGGTTCTGCGTGTGAGTTAAGTTTTCTCTTTGGCAGTTTTTCTTCTTATTTTATTTCCTTGCTTCTTTCTATGTTCCCTTGAAGGCAAATGGTTAGGGCCAGAGGAATCAAAAGATGTAAGGAAGGCAGAAGTATAATAGAAATATTGATAAAAGTTAGAAGAGGGCAAAATGAAACTTAATGAGATGAATATTTAACTTGTGTAGGCAGTGTAGAATACTAGGAAAAAATATGGAGTTCCTACAATGGACTGGGAAAACAAATGGAGGAATATATAGAGAGAGTGATTTAGAAGGCTAGAATTATGAGGAGGGAGAGAAATAGTAGAGAAACTTCTGAAAGGAAAAAGTTAATACTAATAAAAAAAAGAAAAAGAAAAAAGAAGAAGAAGAAAACAAAATAGATGGGATAGAAATTGACACCCTTAAGTTGTGGGCCTATGAAAAAATGTTGTCTCTAAGAGCCACAACAGAAAACAGAAGGCAGAAAGATGCAGGAAGGATAAGCAATAGTTTGTAATACAGAATCAATATATACAGCGAGTGGGAAATTACTGAATAAGAAGCCCAGCAAAGAAGCAACCAGCTGGCAGCACCTATTTAAAAAAAAAAAAATAGAAGGAAAAAGGAAGGGGGGAGGAAAATGGGAATAATAGCAATAGACCAGAAAGTAACAGAGAGAAACCAAAGATCCACATAGGCAAGCAGTCAAACAGAGCTAAGGGGGGTCAATGATTCCCCTAGGGTCCACGTGGATCCTTCCTGCCTACTTGTGTTTATCAATGAATTTCCCCACAGGGTTTTATATGCAGGTCCTGAAGCAGCTTTTAGCTATTAAACTAAATTATCAAGAATTTATTTTTCATTTTTTGAGGTGACCTCACTTTTTTTTTTTTTTTTTTTTTAGCCAAATGCAGGACCCAAAATAATTCCTCCTCTAGACAACCCCCTTATGGAAGGGACCCTAGCTGGGCCCGTGGAAATTAATCAAGCACGTCCCACTTTCCTGACTCCCCAGGTTAGCTGAAGCTCTGATGTTAGTCAGTGAGGAGTGCTAAAGAGGGCGGATTCCGCCCCTTCTGGCGCCGAGCTCCAGCGTCACCGGGCTGCTCAGTAAATCAGTTTGAGTGCAGATTCGTGTCTGCTCTCAGCCTAATGGTGCTTCAGGTCAGCTTATCTGCTCCCTAAAGCTATGGGGCGGTGCAGGCAGCCTGATCAATGTCTAAAAATATACCCTTCCCTGTCTTCCAACCGAACCCTCCCTTTTTTGGGAAGTGTCCCTTCCTCCTGGCTCCGCAGTGGCCCGTGTCTTATCCCTGGGTGGCTAGGGAAATCAGCTCCGTTCCCCGACCAAAATCCCCCCTCTGGTTCACTGGGTGCTGGTTAGCTCGTTTGCTCTGTTCACACAAGGTCCAAGGGGCACCAGGCAGCCAGATCCCCAGAAAATAAAACTTTTTCGCCCCTCCCGCGGCTCCAAATGGCCGTTTTATTTTTTTCTCCCTAACCGCGGGGCTCAGCCGCCTGTGCCAACCTCCACCGGCAGCCTCAAAACTCACGAATCTCCACCGTTGGGTCCACGCCGCCGATCCACGCAGATAGATGTCCCAAGCTTCTCACTCCACGCGTGCACAGCACAGACCCCCGGGCAGGACCCCGTCCCCAATCCGCCTTGCTCTGGGAGCTTGCAGTGTGTGCCCTCCTACACTAATGCCATCTTGCCCTTCATATTCTTTTAATAGATACTTATGACATAGACAACAGTTTTCATTGCCTTATTAGATCTAAATTTAACATAATCTGCTAGCCATTTTCAGGATTATACATCATTTCAATTAGAAGTTGTAAGGTTTTCTGAAAAACCATGCAGGGAATAGAGGTTTCCAATATAAGCACCCATATACACACTGCTTCCCTATTACCAACACTGTGCATGCATGTGGAAAATTTGATCATTTATTCAATAGATTCTTCTGCTCATTTTTAACTGGGTCATTTGTTGCTTTAGAGTTGAGTTGTGGAATCAGTTTATAAATCATGGATCTTAAACCCTATCAGATCTGTGACATCCAAATACTTTCTAGCTTTAAGCCAGCTGCCTTTTCACCCTTTCAGACCTTACTCCTACCTCATACTATAAACGAAAATTAACTGAAAAAGACCGAAGACTTAAAGATAAGTGACAGGACCATAAAACTCATAGAAGAATATGTGGAGAAGCATCTTCACCTTGGGCTGGGCAAATGATCCTTATTTACACTCAAAGCGTGCAATCAAAGAAACAAAGAGATAAATGGAACCTCCTCACAATCAAATCATTTGTGCTTGAAACGACTGGTCAAGAAAGCAGTCTACACAAAGGAAGAAAATACTTGGAAACCACATACCTAATAAGGGTCTACTCTCCAAAATATATAAAACAATCCTACAACCCAAGAATCAAAAGACAAACAAAATGGAAAAATGGGCAAAGACTTGAGAAGACATTTTTCCAAAGTGCAAACACAAATGACTTAAAAGCACATGAAAAGATGCTCTCCACAATGAGATATTGGGGAAATGCCTATAAAACCACGATGAGATATCATAACACACCTACTAGAATGGCCACTATAAAAACAAAACAAAACAAAAAAACCCCCGCAGAAAATGGCAATTGTTGGAAAGGATGTGGAGAAAGAGGAACAGTCAATTCCTGCTGGTGGCAATGTAAAGTGGGGTAGCCACTATGGAAGAGAGTTTAGCATTTCCTAGGAAGCTAAGCAGAGAATTGTTACATGATCCAGCAATCATGCTACTAGGTACATACTCAGATGAAGTGGAAGATGGGACAGACACTTGCTCACTGATGTCCATACTAGCTTTATTCATAATTACCAAAAGATAGAGACAAGTGTCCATCAACCAATGAATGGATAAGCAAATGTGATATGTACATAAAAAGGAATGCAATTTGGATGTAAGAAAGAATGTATACCTTATTCATGTCACATACGAGGTTTTGTGAAATACGTCAGGCACAAAAAGACAAGTATGTTATGGTTTCACAAATATCAATGAATTATAAAAAGCTAACTCATTGGGTTATAGTCTACAATATCAGTTACTCAGAGATGGAAGGGGTATAAAAATGGGGAAATGATGCTTAATTTTTGCAGAATTTTTCATTACGTTGATTACAAATGTTTAGAAATGGATAGAGGTGATGGTAGCATATTCTTCTGAGTGTAACTGACAGCATTGAATTATGTGTGTAAATGTGTTTGAAGGGGAAGTTTTGGGTCACATATGCCACTAGAAAGAAAGCTAGAGGATCAAACAATTGTATAGCACAGTGAACCTCCTAGTGGATGGTGACTACTGCTCATAGTACAAATACGAGAAATGCACATCACTATTACAGGTACAAACAATAGGGTGGGTAATGGGAAAATATAAATAATGCAAACTATGGGCTTTCGTTAGCAGTAATATTTTAATTTTGTTCCTTTATTGCACCAAAGTTAACACACCAATGCCAAGTGTCAACAACAGGGGTTGATATGGGAATGTTGTATTTTTCATTAATTTATATAAACCTACAACTTGTGTAATTAAAAAATGACTGCAATAAAAAAACATTTTGCTATGGAAAAGAAACCAGACACAAAGTATTACAAATGGAACATGTTTATTTGTTTAAAATGTTAATATAAACAAATCTATAGGCACAGAATCATATTAGCGGTTATGTAGGGTTGGGGAATGACAGAAGGATTGAGAGGTAACTGTTACGGGGTTTTCCTTTCTAGAGTAATGAAAATGTCCTAAAATTGACTGTGGTGATGGATCCACAACTCTGATTATATTGAGAACCACTGATTACACACTTTGGATGGACTGTGGTGTGTGACAATACCTCAATAAAAAGTGCTTTAAAAAACTGCTCCATCAACCCACAGAAATACACTGAAGGACACAGGCCCCACCTAAACACACCGAGTTTCTAGACAGGCATACACCCCTAGTAGCTAAGTGTGAATAAGCAACCAGGAACACTGGATCATTTGAGATTTCTAATATGTAATATTGAGAACAAAACATGCATACTGAAAAAGGGAGTGATGAAATAGAAAAAATTATAAAGGACACTGGGGAGATATATAATTGCCTTTAATGGGGAAAGGGAATTAGGCTTATCAATAGGATTTGTATATGTAAGTTCACGTGTATGTGTGTATTTGAATATACATATATGTACATGTCCCTATGTATGCAGTGGTTACTGCATGCCCCACTACACAGACAACCACACCAACAGGCCTTGAGCATTCATGACATGGCTCTACTGAAACTAGCAAAATGGGGAGCCCCTACACCCACCTCAGAAGGATTTTTAAGAGAAACAACATATTTTCTGATTCTTAGAAAGGCACCATGAAACTATGTGTGACAGTTTAAAACTATCTGTGGATCTCAGAATAGATCATGTCTATTCCTGTGCATTGTAGATGGCAGCACTTGATTACTTTTGCCTGGTCTTTAGTTAGGTGTGAGACCCAGGGTGGGTCGTAATCCTTCTAATGGAGTCCTTTTAAATGGAGGAATGGAAGCAGCAGAAACAGAATAAAGCTGCAGAGACAGATAAATCCCAAGAGGCAGAAAGAGACAGGTCCAAAAGGTTGGAGGCTGGAATCAGAAGAGCAACCACAATAACCAAAAGAGAACCTTGAGCGGAAAGCAGAGAAATGAGCCACATACCTGATTGCCCATATATGAGCTTAGGAAGAAAGTCCGTCTGCAAGACAAGGCAGAGACTCAAATTGGCAGAGATGCCACTGTATCTTTTCACATAGCAGGAGTCCACGATCACCAGCAGCCAACTTTCAGGAAGACAACATCTCAGATGATTCCTTGATCTGGACATTTTCACAGCCTCAGATGTAAGCTTTTAACCTAACAACTCCCCATAATAAAAGCCAAGCCATTTCCACTGGTATATTGTTCCCAGCAGCTTTCAAAAAACTGAAAAAACAAACTAACACTACAAATGACATCTCAAAGGCCAACAATGCCCCACCAGACAAAGGGATTCAGAAAAAAATATACACTCAGTGCCACTGTCAGCGCCAGCTCTTCTGGTCCTCTGGCTCCCTTGGTGAATAAGGGATTCATATCCCCACTGAGCTATTACTTCTGAGGAGGCAACTGAGGATTGAACCTTCCATTCAAAAGTGGTGAACCTGGAGTAACATTTACAACCTTGAACTCTCTTCATGAAGGATGAATGACTTAATGTGTCTAGCTTTGAATTTCTTCTCAGGATGTGCTTAAGCACTTGCAGGCTAAGTTCCAGGCAGGCCCTAGGAATACATTCAGGTTGGATGGGCTGAGAAATTCTAGCTGAAGTCTTTTGAACATCAGGCTTGGAAACTGCTGTGGAAGAAGAAGGTATTCAATGAGAAATAGGGTAAAAATTCTGGGAATACCTCTCAGAAGCATGAGAAGGTGGCAGGTTACCTCAATAGTGAGGAGCACATGGGTCCTGGAGTCAGATCTCCAGAGATAAGAGCCCAATCCCAGGCAGATAGTATCCCAGGTAATACCTTGATTGGAATGACCTTTCATTACCCTAAGGGCAAGAACAGCCCTTCCTTCCTATACCATGAACATGTGGGATGGTTCAGGCCAATTCCTTAGCTCTCTTCAGGGATTCATAACTACATGAGCTGTTTTTGCCCATGATAGGGAAAGTGACTGGGGAGCAATTCTGCAAAAGCCAAGTCACTACATGGGATAACAGGCTTGGGCAGTCCACTGGTGAAGCAGCTTGTGATGATAGGGAATGCTAAGCAGGGATCTGGCCATAAGCTGACCCACTATTTTACCCAATAGGATCTTCCTATTCCTTGGAACTTTTCTGTTTAATGCAGTTCTCAGTTATGATCCATTAAAATTATAGCTGCACATGTGATCACCTCTCAGTGTCCAATATGCTTCTATCAAATTGTGCATTTGTTATCTGCAATGTGATGTCTAAGGGGACTATGAAATCTCCCTCCTTACAAATAACCTCAGTCCAGTATCCCACCAAATACAATCCTCTGGCAGCTACCCCTGTTTTGTGGAGGATGCCACTCTTCATGCAGATTCTCAGGTCAAACTCTCAGTGTCAATCTCCTATCTCCTATTTTTTCTTGCACCCACAGTCATCAACAAGACTTATGTCCTGGATCTGATCTTGTCGCTGTCTCCATCTTCACGGTACCCACCTGGTTCTCCCCCTCACCATGCTCAGTGTAAAGTCATGATTAGAGTCCCAAACTGGACTCTCTGTTTTACCTTTTCTTGTACATTGCAGTCACTGTCATTTTTTAATTAAAATTCTTCTCTCGACCATAGTTCCACTGTCCTCAGTCATCTGGCCCACGTCAGCTATTTTCCCCCTCACCCTGCATGTGATTCACTGTGTTCCAGCCACTCTGGACCCTGGCTGGTTTCACAACCCTCATGCTCATCATTCCTACTGAGTGCTGTCACCTGCTCTGGACCCTGATCCCTCAATGCTCGTGCCAGGTACCCTCAGTGCTCAGATACCCTCTTCTCAGGAAGAGCTTGCCTGAAACTACTTTCACAAGTTCACCCCAACATTTGTCCCCCAAAATCTGAACTCCCACCCTCCCCTGCTTATTCTTCTCCATCATCCTTCACATCTCCTAAAATGCCATGTATTCTCTTTTATTTCTTTCCAAATTTTCCTTCTTTCCTAGATTATCAGCTCCACAGTGACAAGGACTTTCTTTCTTATCATCACTGATCTATCCCCACAACCAAGCCCAGTTTTCTTTCTCTATTTCGGGGAGAAGTCATGGTGCTTTCTTGGTTCATTTATGACATGTGAATGCCTCAAATGCTGAGTGTCACTTGCTGCTTTCCTCAGTAGTCATTAGAAAACTCTGGGTTTTGCTCACTGTCTCCCATAGCATCATTATACATGATTAGGGTTATTTTTTTAGGGATGCCAGCTGTTTCCCTGGGAAGGGAGCTCCTTGCTGCTCCCTCAGCTTTCCTTTGAGGTGTGTCATGTAAATAGAAAACAGGAGGGAGAGATGGGTGCGGGATGGGGAGAGTAGATTTTGTGATATGCACTACACAGAGTAGATTTTGTGATATGCACCACTACACAACCACACCAACAGGCCTTTAGCATTCATGACATAGATCTACTGAAACTAGCAAAAGGGGGAGCCCCTACACCCAGCTAGGAAGGATTTTCAACAGAAACAACATATTTTCTGTTTCTTAGATAGGCACCATGATGCCAACTGTGTCAGTTTGAAGCTATCTGTGGTTCCCAGAATAGATCTTGCACATTCCTGTGCATTGTAGGTGGCGACTCTTGATTAATTTACTTTTGTTCAGCTCCTTTAGTTATACGCAAGACCCGGGGTGAGTCTTGAGGAATGAAATGGAGGAATGAAAGCAGCAGAAACACAGAAAAAAGCTGCAGAGACAGATAAATCCCAAGAGGCTGAGAGAGAGAGGACCCAGTAGTTGGAGGCTGGAATCAGCAGAGCAAACACAAAGACCAAAAGACAACCCTGAGAAGTCTGGAGAGAAGAGAAATGAACCACATACCTGATTGCCAACATTTGAAGCCAGAAAGAAAGTCAATGTGGAAGAGAAGGCAGAGACTTGAATTGGCAAAGAGGCCACTGTATCTTGCCAAATAGCAGGAGGCCAGGATCACCAGCAACCAACCTTTGGGAAGACAGCATTGCAGATGCTGCCTTGATTTGGAAATTTTCATAGCCTCAGATGTCAGCTTTTCACCTAACAACTTCCCATAATAAAAGCAAAACCATTTCTGCTGGTATATTGCTCCTAACATCTTTTTAAAAACTAAAAAAAAAAAAAAAACACTCTCACACTATGAATGACATCTCTAAGGTCAACATTACCCCACCAGATCAAAGGGATTAAGAAAAAAATATGCAATTCATGCCACTGTCAGTGTCGGCTTTCCTGGTCCTCTGGCTCCCTTGGTGAATATGGGGTTCATATCCTCACTGAGCTATTACTTCTGAGGAGGCAACTGAGGATTGAACCTTCCATTCGAAAGTGGTGAACCTGGAATATTACAACCTTAAACTCTCTTCATGAGGGACGAATGACTTAATACAAATTATAGGTCTAGCTTTGAATTTCTTCTCAGATTTTCTTAAGCCCTCTCAGTCTACATTCCAGGCAGGCCCTCATGCCCTGGATCTGACCTTGTCGCTGTGTTTCCATCTACACGGTGCCCCTCCTTGGTCTCCCCTCACCATGCTCAACATAAAGTCATGGTCAGAGTCCCAAACTGGACTCTCTGTTTTACCTTTTCCTCTTCATTGCAGTCACTGTCATTTTGAATTGAACTTCTTCTCTGTACCATAATGAGTGTCCTCAGTCATCCGGCCCATGTCCCCAAGAGGGATTACTTTCTGCTTAGAGAACTCATACTGCAGCACTCTTGAATGGGAATAAAAACATCCCCATGTGAATAAATCAGTTTTCAATTTTAATTCTTTATTCTTTTCAAATATACCATTGAATTACTGAAAATTCTTTGTAAGTATACTGTTTACATTCTTCCCAGGAAAGATGAAAATTCTCCTTTGATCTTTATTTTACAACATTTAGAAATTTAAGTAAACGTTACATTTACTTAAATTGGGTTTCATGGGAATATACTCTTGCAAGTGTATCTTGCTTTTGTCTTAAAAGACTCGTGACTCAACTGCATCAACATTCAACTTCTAATTATGTATGTAATAGATATCAAGTATTGAGAACAAGAAAAGAAAGCTTATGCTTATAAGATCATTATAAAATTATAATATAAAAATATGAACAGATTAATAAAGAAATAGATTAATAAAAATTATGAACAGATATAAACACATACATAAGTCTCTTAAGTAATCTCTTAAGTATATGAACTATCTCTTCAGTAGTAGCAGTTTCTTTCATATTGAGTTTCTTTAAAGAGAAAGTTCTGTATTTCTGGTGTGTTCCTCAAGTCCAAACTCTGTGTAATTCAAGGAGTAATTGATCATGAAAGAAATCACTTGTGTGTCCAGGAGGTGAAAGTAGAGGAACTCCAGCCCATGGAGGGGGTTCCCTTGATCCACTGGCCTTAAAAACTCTCAGATGGAATTGGGAAGTGTCATTTCAGCCTTTTGGCTCTGGAGGCTTGAGTGGAGCCGAAGTTCAGTGTTGGTTGAAGATCAACCCAGGTCTACTCCTGCAGGAGGGACCATCAGGGAGTAGAAAGTTTTCCAAACACACTGAATTTGGAAACGTGCCCAGTGCTGTTCTGTATCGCATAACCTCTTCTTAGGACTCCAGTGCTTTTAGCATCTTCTTCATCTCATCGTCTTGTTTGGAACATCTGGATCTCTCTTCCTTTAGTTCTAGGACAACTGAAATTAATTCCTCCATAAACATTGTTTTTGTTCCCTTAGCCTTTGTGTAGGTGTCAATAAGGCTGAGCATTTTAAAAAATGCTTTCTCTACCCTAGCATCCCCTAAAGATGAGTTAGTCTCTACATACCTCTGGTGAGCAGCACTCATCTTCTCAAGAAGGTGACATTTCTTGTCAATCAGGGTGGCTAGTGTGTCTGCAAGCTGACTTTCACATTTTATATGAAGTCAGATTCTAACAAACTGCTCAAGTCTGAACAATAGGAGACCTGCCAAAATGCTGAGGAGATATTGAAATGTCCCTGGGTTCCACTGGAGGATGTGGAATGGGAGGTTTGGGCTAGTGTCATTGAGCTCCATCACCACCTCACAAAGCTTCCCCAGGATCATCCAAAAGAAAACAGATCGTTGCAGGCCCTCTATGGCAGTGATGCCACCACAGGACTCTGCCCAGTAACCCTGCATCCACAACAAACTCCAGAGAACTTCCCAACATTCTGCCTGGAATCCACAAGCAACTGACAGCCCAGCTGCTCATCAGTGAGGTGGTCAGTGGGGGAAAGATTCAGAAAATAAAATGTGCTTGTCTCCATTACACTTTCATGAGCAGTCTTCTCTCTTTCTCTCTTGTTGTTTGTTTAAAGTTGATGTAAAATTTAAATACGGTTAAATGTATTGACCTTTTTTTTTTATTATTATGGGTAAAAATCAAAATTCACACAATACATACAAACATTTGCAAAATGATATATAAAATGTATTGATCTTAAAAGAATGATGTCAAAGTTTTGAAACCCTTGATCCCCTTCCCTTACAGTATCCAATCACCCTATGAAGATACAAATCATTTCCAATAATCTGGGAAATCATCCCTATACACTTCAATCAATAACCACCTCCCAACATATTCACCATCGTTCAGATTTTCTATCCTCATACATTCATTTTGTCCCATCTTGAAATTCATAGAAATGAAATAAATTGGGAAAAACCATCCCCAGATACTCTCGAGGATGATAGAGACTGGAGGACTCCACAAATGCTGAAGAAAGGGAAAAATATCAGGGAACGTAGAAAGAAGCAAGGAAATAAAATAAGAAGAAAAAGTGCCAAAGAGAAAACTTAACACACATGCAGAACCACCAGCTAAATAAAACTCTAGAGCATAGAGAAAAGCTAATCAACTGAACAAACCCATCAAGATAATATGATGAGCAGAGGGCAACAAAAAAATACAAATGACTCGGAGAAAGAGGAAAACATGGACCAGTACAATGAACAAATTAAAAACCAGGAAGTGATGCAGAACATCGAACAACTAATCAAGCTATCCAAACAAATATCATGGACCCACTTAAAGAAGTGAAGGAAGAGATTAAGGATATAAAGAAGACACTGGGAGAACATACTGAAGAAATTGCAAACATGCCTAAAAAGATAATGGATATGATGGTGAACAATGGCACAATCCAAGAAATCAAAAAGACGCTGGAGTCACATAACAGCAGATTTGAACAGTCAGAGGAAAGAATTAGTGATATGGAAGACAATACAGCTGAAATCAAAGAGATAGTAGAACAGATAGACAAAAAGATAGAAAAAATCCAGCAGGGACTCAGGGAATTAACCGACAAGACAAAACGCACAAACATACACATTATGGATATCCCAGAAGGAGAAGAGAAGGGAAAGGGAACAGAAGGAGTGTTGAAGGAAATAATGGCTGAAAACTTCCCAACCTTATTGAGAGAGATGGATGTGCAGATCCAGGAAGCACAGCGCACCCCAAATAGTATAAATCCCAACAGGCCAACTCCAAGACATATACTTGTCAAAATGTCCAATGCTCAAGACAAAGAGAAAATACTCAAGGCAGTAAGAGAAAAGAGAACCAACACATACAAGGGAAGCACAATAAGATTAAGTGCTGATTTCTCAGCTGAAACCATGGAGGCAAGAAGACAGTGGTATGACATAGACAAAATACTAAAAGAAAAAAACTTACAGCCACAAATTCTCTATCCAGCAAAACTGCCATTCAAAAATGATGAAGAGTTCAAAATATTCACAGATAAACAGAAATTAAGAGAGTATGTCAATAAGAAACCTGCACTTCAAGAAATACTAAAGGAATCTTCAAGTTGAAAGGAAAAAACAAGGGAGAGAGAGTTGGAGGAGAGTTTAAAAACAACTGAAAAGACAAAAAGAGAAACAAAACAACATATGACATACATTAACCCAAAGAAAAAATGGCTGAAGTAAGAAATTCGTTACGAGTAATAACACTGAAGGTTAATGGATTAAATTCATCAATCAAGAGAAACAGATTGGCAGAATGGATAAGAAAATATGATCCATCTATATGCTGTCTACAAGAAACCCACCTTCGACCCAGGGATTCAAGGAGGCTGAAAGTGAATGGCTGGAAAACCATTTTACAAGCTAACAATAGCCAAAAAAAGGCAGGAGTAGCTATTCTAATATCAGACAAAATAGATTTTAAATGCAAAACTATTGTAAGAGACAAAGATGGACACCACATATTAGTAATAGGAGTAATCTCTCAAGAAGAGAGAACAATCATCAACATTTATGCACCTAATCGGGGTGCCTCAAAATACGTGCGGGAAACTCTGGAAAAACTAAAAGGAGAAATAAATGCCTCTACAATTTTAGCAGGGGACTTCAACACACCATTATCATCATTAGACAGAACATCTAGATGGAGATTCAATAAAGAAACAAAGGCACGCAACAATACATTAGAAGACCTGGACTTAATAGACATATACAGAGCACTACACCCAAACACAGCAGGATTTACATTCTTCTCGAGTGCTCATGGAACATACTCCAAAATAGACCACATGCTAGGCCACAGAACAACTCTTAATGAATTCAGAAAGATTGAGATTATACAAAGTAATTTCTCTGACCATAACGGAATGAAATTGGAAATCACTAAGCGCCAGAGAACAGGTTAGGCACAAGGATATAGAAGTTAAACAACACACTCTTAGACAAACAGTGGGTCAAAGAGGAAATCTCAAAAGAAATCAGTAATACCTTGAAACTAATGAAAACGACAACACAATGTATCAAAACCTATGGGATGCAGCAAAAGCAGTCCTGAGACGGAAGTTCATAGCCATAAATTCATATATTAAAAAAGAAGAAAGAGCTAAAATTGAAGACCTAACTGAACACTTGGAGGAATTGGAAAAATAACAACAAACTAAACCTAAAGGAAGTAGAAAGGAGGAAATAACAAAGATTAGAGCAGAACTAAATGAAATAGAGAATAAGAAAGCACTGGAACCCACTGGGATTCCCATGTTGCGTATAATTTTTTGGGTAATCTAAGCAACTCTTAAAATATATGTATATATATATATATATAAATAACATTTTTGTAAGCAAATACACATATATGCATATATATTTATATATCATTTTGCAAATGTTTGTATGTATTGTGAGAATTTTGATTTTTACCCACAATAAAAATAAATTAAAAAAAAAAAAAAAAAGAAAGCACTGGAAACAATAAACAAGACCAAAAGCCGGTTCTTCGAGAATATCAATAAAATTGACAAACCCTTAGCCAGACTAACAAAGAAAAAGAGAGAACAGGTGTAAATACATAAAATAAGGAATGAGCAAGGGGATAGCACTACTGTCCCCACAGAAATAAAGAGTATCATAAGAGGATACTTTGAAAAATTATATGCCAACAAGAATGATAATTTAGAGGAAACGGACAAGTTTCTAGAAACTCATAAACAGTCTACATTGATGAAAGAAGAAATAGATGAACTCAACAGTCCAATTAAAAGTCTTCAAAAACCTCCCAACTAAGAAGAGCCCAGGACCAGATGGCTTCACAGCTGAATTCTACCAAACATTCCAGAAAGAGCTAACACCAATTCTGCTTAAGCTCTTCCAAAAAAACAGAAGTAGAAGGAATATTGCCTAACTCATTCTATAATGCCAACATTACCCTAATACCAAAACCAAATAAAGATACCACAAGAAAGGAAAGTTACACCCCAATTTCTCCAATGAACATAGATGCTAAAATCCTAAACAAAATACTTGCTAATCGCATTCAACAACATATCAAAAGGATTATATACCATGACCAAGTAGGTTTCATCCCGGGTATGCAAGGATGGTTCAATATAAGAAAATCAATCAATGTAATACACCACATAAACAGATTGAAAGGAAAAAATCACACGATCATCTCTATAGATTCAGGAAAAGCATTTGACAAAATACAGCACTCTTTCCTCATAAAAACACTACAAAAGATAGGAATAGATGGAAACTTTCTGAATATGATAAAGGGCATATATGAAAAACCCAAAGCTAACATCATTTTCAGCGGTGAAATTCTAAAAGCCTTCCCTCTGAGACCGGGAAGTAGACAAGAATGCCCACTATCACCACTCCTTTTTAACATTGTCTTAGAAGTTCTTGCGCAAGCACTGGGATAAGAAAAGGACATAAAAGGCATCCAGATTGGAAAGGAAGAAGCAAAATTTCATTATTTGCAGATGACATGATCCTATACATAGAAAGCCCTGAGAAATCGACAAGGCTTCTAGAACTTATAAAGGAGTTCAGTAATGTTGCAGGCTAAAAGATCAATGCTCAAAAATCAGTAGCATTTCTATACACCAATAACAAGCAAACTGAGGAGGAAATCAGGAAAAAAATACCATTTACAATAGTAACGAAAAGAATCAAATACCTAGGAATAAATTTAACTAAAGATATAAAGGACTTATATACAGAAAACTACACAACACTGTTAAAGGAAATTAAAGAAGATTTAAATAAATGGAAAAATATTCCCTGTTCATTGATAGGAAGACTAAACATCATCAAGATGTCTATCCTACCCAAATGAATCTACAGATTTAATGCAATCCCAATAAAATCAACACTGTATTTTTTAAGGAACTGGAAAAACTAACCACAAAATATATTTGTAGAGGCAAGAGGCCCCGAATTGCCAAAGACATATTGAAAAAGAAAAATGAAGTTGGAGGTATCACACTACCTGACTTTAAAACATACTACAAAGCTACAGGGCTCAAAACTGCGTGGTATTGGCACAAGGATAGACCTACTGACCAATGGAACCGAATTGAGAGTTCTGATACTGATCCTCGCATATACAGTTATCTGATATTTGACAAGGCCACGAAGCCCACTCAGTTGGGAGAGAATGGCCTCTTTAAGAAGTGGTGCTTGGAGAAATGGATATCCATATCCAAAAGAATGAGAGAAGAATACCATCTCACACCTTATACAAAAATCAACTCAAGATGGATCAAAGATCTAAATATAAGAGCCAAAACCATAAAGACCTTGGAAGATAATGTAGGGAAGCATCTACAGGACCTTGTAATAGGAAAGGTTTCATGACCTTCACACACAAAGCATGAGTAGCAAGAGAAAAAATAGATAAATGGTTTCTCCTCAAAATTAAAAACTTCTGCACCTCAAAGGACGTTATTAAGAAAATAAAAAGGCAGCCTACCCAATGGGAAAAAATATTCGGCAACCATATATCTGATTGGAGCCTAATATCCTGCATATATAAAGAAATCCTACAACTTGAAAATAAAAAGACAAACAACCCATTTAAAAAATGGGCACGTGACCTGAAAAGACACTTCTCCAAGGAAGAAATACAAATGGCTAAAAAGCACATGAAAAAATGGTATTCTCTTGCTCACATATGGTGATTCTTGCAATGCAAGAAATTATAACAATGAGGTGGAGCCAGTGGCCACTTGACAGTTTTTGGGTAGGGAGGGGATGAACAGTTGAAATACAGGGGCTTCTTTGGGAGTTGGAGGTTGTCCTGAGTACTGTTGTGGCAATGGATGCAGGCCATTTTAAATCAGCACACACCACTCATAACTGAGTGGGAGAGAGTGTGGTCTACAGTGTGAACTGTGGTCTATGGTTGGTGGCAAGGCTCCAGGATGTGTAAGTTCATTGAGGTTGGTGGGCCACACTGTGGGAGATGTTTGTGTTGGATGTGGTGGGAGGTGTGGGAGGTGGGCAACATGGGAATCCCAGTGGGTTCGGTGTAATATTTTAGGTAATCTAAGCACCTCTTAAAATATATGTATATATATATATATATAAATAACATTTTTGTAAGCAAATACACATATATGCATATATATTTATATATCATTTTGCAAATATTTGTATGTATTGTGAGAATTTTGATTTTTACCCATAATAAAAAAAAAAAAAAAAAAAAACACATGAAAAAATGCTCGACATCACTAGCTATTAAGGAAATGCAAATCAAAACTACAATGAGATACCATCTTACACCCATCAAAATGGCAGCTATTAAAAAAAACAGCAGACTATAAGTGTTGGAGAGGATGTGGAGGAATAGGAACCCTCATCTACTGCTAGTGGGATTGCGGAATGGTCCAGCCACTGTGGAGGACAGTTTGGCGGTTCCTCAGAAAACTAACAATAGATCTTCCATATGATCCAGCGATTCCGCTACTGGGTATATACCCAGAAGAACTGAAAACAAAAATACAAACAGATATATGCACACGAATGTTCATTGCGGCATTGTTCACAGTTGCCAAAAGTTGGAATCAGCCCTGGTGCCCGTCAACAGATGAATGGATAAACAAAATATGGTACATACGTACAATGGAATATTACTCAGCTGTAAGAAGGAATAAAGTGCTAACACATGGAATAACGTGGATGAATCTTGAAGACCTTATGTTGAGTGAAGCAAGCCAGGCACTGAAGGATGAACAGCATATGACCTCACTGATTTGTACTGAGGAAAGTGAGCAGTCTCTGAGAACCATTGTCTAAAAGATAGGTTAACAAGGGAGAGAAAGAGAAGAGCAGGCTTTGAGCCATAACCCATTTGGTCATAATCTATGGTAAAGGGATAGAGTATAGTTGCATATTGAAGGATAGGAGAGATGGGTAGTGATATTAATGGGTTTGGCGGTGCAGCGTTGACAGTGTATTTGATTATTATATGGGCTACATGTTCATGGAAGATTTGGATCACAGAAGGGTTACAATGGGTACTGCAGGGGATTATTGATGGTGGGTGTCTGGGAGGGTGGATTCATGGGAGTAAGTCTTCTGAATATACATGAAAGATATACAAAATTGTTCAAATGATCAAAGGATGGGGCATGGTCACGGTGGGTGGACAATCACTCAATAAATGAGGGAATCTGAATTCCTAGCCTGGAGAGCTCTGCCACATTCTCCAAGGGAGCAGCAACAGTCCTCTGAGTGCAGTGACAGTGTCTGTCAAAAGAGGATGGCCCACTGATGAGTTCTTTTTATTGATGACTACCCTTATGAGTCTTTGCTCTTGTAACTGAAACTTAGGTTACTGTTATGGGGTGCCTAAGGGTTGCCACCTGAGAGCTTCCTTGTTGATCAAATGTGGCCTCTTCTAAGCCAAACTCAGCATATGAATGCATTACCTTCCCCGCAATGTGAAACATGACTCCCGGGGATGAGCCTCCCTGGCAACGAGGGATTAATACCAAGTGCCAAATGGCAATATGACTGGAAAAAGACCTTGAATAAAAGGGGGAAAAGGTAAAGACAAATGAGTTCAAGTGGCTAAGAGACTTCAAAGAGAGTCGGGAGGTCATCCCAGAGGTAACGCTTAGGCACACCTCAGTAGGATCTCATAGAACATCAAAGTGCATATCACCCCACACAGAGAGGCTCCTCAGGGCTCTGGAGAAACCCAGGTACTATATAAGGCGGGATAGCCCCAGAGACTGATGCCTTAACAGTGGGCTCTATTTTGGAATCTGTGCTCCTGAGAGTGACAGAATTGGACTCAAATAAGTCCTCCCTGCACATGGTTCATCAGTCCCTTCTATTGAAACCTATATGTGATGCTGGAGTTTTTAGGTATACTTCCAGAGACTGGAGTCTTTGCAGTACCTATGTGCCAGGTGTGCATGGAATCTTGGTGGAGCTGCAACTCCTACCCTACTGCTCAATGGACTCATCCAAGTCACCTGGCGAAGAGTCAACGATGGGCAACGGTCATCCCAGGGAATGGAAAGGGCCTGCATCTGCAGGCAGAATCATCCCACCCACCATATCCATGGGATATAAGCCCTCTCTCACCTGGAGGTGAGGTCGACATCACCATCCCAATCCCCTCACGACTGGGGCATGAACTATGGACTAGAGTGGACTTAATGGTATTCTGTTGTACACATATGGTGATTCTAGCAATGGAAGAAATTATAACAATGAGGTGGAGCCAGTGGCCACTAGACACTTTTGGGGCAGGGAGGGGATGAGCAGTTGAAATACAGGGGCTTCTTTGGGATTTGGAGGTTGTCCTGAGTACCTTTGTGGCAACGGATGTAGGCCATTTTAAAATAGCACATACCACTAAGAACTGTGAGGGAGAGAGTGTTGTCTACGGGGTGAACTGTGGTCTATGGTTGGTGGCAAGGCCCCAGGATGTGTAAGTCCATTGAGGGTGGTGGGCCACACTTGTGGGAGATGTTTGTGTGGGATGTGGTGGGAGGTGTGGGAGGTGGGGAACATGGGAATCCCTGTAGTTTCCATGTAATATTTAGGTAATCTAAGCACCTTTAAAAAAATATATATATATAAAACTAACATTTTTATGAGCAAATGCACATATATGCATATATATTTATATATCATTTTACAAATATTGGTATGTATTGTGAAAAATTTGATTTTTACCCACAATAAAAAATAAATAAATTGAAAAAAAAAAAAAAAAAGAAAGAAATTGGACTTTACCTTTTGGTGCCTGTATCTTTTGCTCAAAATATTGTTTTGAGATTCTTACTTGTTGTTTGGTGGATCAGCATTTCCCTAATTTTTTATCACTAGCCCTTTGACAATGAATGGATGTATTATTATAAACTTTATTCACGTTCCTTTTGGTGGATATTTGGGTCCTTCAAGTTTGGAGTATTGAAAAGGAGGAGGCAAGATGGTGTCTTTTTAATTCTACTCTCACATCTCTCTCTTGCAAAATATGGCTGAGTGAGGTACAAGATCCTACCTGAGTGAACTGTTCAGGGAGCCTGTATTAGTCAGCCAAAGGGGTGCTAATGTGAAATACCAAAAATGGGTTGGTCTTTACAAAGGGTATTTATTTGGGGTAGAAGTCCACAGATACAAGGTCATAAAGCGTTAAGTTTCTTCTCTCACCACAGTCCATTGCCACGTGTTAGAGCAAGACAGCTGCCAGCGTTTTCCAGGGTTCAGGCTTCTGGGTTCCTCTCTTCCCAGGCCTGCATTTCTCTCTGGGCTTAGCTCCTGTTTCCTCCACAAGGTCAGCTTTAGATGATCAGGCGAATGGCTCGCTTCTCTTCTCCTGGGGCCTTCGTTCCAACATCAAACTGCTTCTCAAAAGACTACTTCAACTCTGTTCTTTGCCTTGCCTTTTATATTCGATTCCCCACCCACCAAGGGGTATGGCTCAATGCCCTAATCCTAACCTAATCATGCTCAGATTAACAGATCAGTTTACAAGCATGATCCAATTATATTTTTGGAATTCATAATTGCATCAAATTGGCCAATGGTTACAGAGCCCAAGTAGCAGGAAACTTTGCGGCATCAATCTGGAGGGAGCTGGACAGGGAGATAGTTTGCTCAAGATAAAACCATGAGTTTTAGCCCCATGACTGGAATCCTTGTATGGCTAATCTCATCCTCACGGCAAAGTGCCAAGGTGAGCCCAGACTCCATACAGCCACCCAGGGTTGAGGGAGCATTCTCTCAGTGTGGGAGGGTCCTGGCAAAGAGCGGAGAGGGGCTAGCTTTCTGTGGATTTGGTTGCCTGGAACCCCTTCGAGCTTTGGGGAGCATACCAGCTGGCTCAAAGTGGCACCAGGCATAAGGGAGAGGCGAATCTGCTGAGGAATCCTGATTTACCTAAATGCCCTGGGATAGAGAAATATGGCCTGTGAGAGGGCGGAGCCAGGCAATTAACTAGTTCTGTGCTTAAAACTATCAAAATTTCAACTGTCCTAAGGGAGCCAGGCAGTAAGAAGAGCTTAATAAGTTTCCAAGAGCCTACTTAAGGTCTCCTAGGAGGAAGGGGTGGTGGTCTAGCAGAGGGTCAAGAATAATTTCTGTGTGGTGAATTCAGCCACCAGGGTCACATTTGAATTTCAAAAGGGAACTCAACTGGACCAGGAGAGGGGAGGGGTGATCTGCTCACGTAACCTGTTGAATCCTGCTGCCCTAAAAGAATCAAACCTGCATGAGGGTAAGTGACTGGATAGCTTTCTGAAGAGCTAACTGACCCAACGAGAAAGTTTAGCTCAGTGGAGGAGTTTCAGCCTTGAATACACTAGGTCCCTAGTTTGATTCCTGGCTCCTCCTAGAGTAGTGATCCACTGGGATATCAAACATCCAGCTGATACTTTAGGACAGGGAAAACATAGACATTATTTTTGTATTAGCTACTCTTGGGTCCTTATTTTTCCTTAAAAAAAAACTTACTTATATGAAAAAAAATTAACTTAGTTTACTCACTAAAACCTGCTTCAAAACCTGCATAGAGAAGGATGCAGGGTAATTGATTGATGAACACTGGCAGACAGAGAAACCCCACAGGGGCCTAAGAAGGAACGCTGTTCTTCCTTACTGTGTGTTTGACTGCTTGCTTGTGTGTTTGTAAGGTTTTTTTGTTTCTTGTTTTTCTTTCCTCTTTCTTTCCCTCCCCTGTCCTTTCTTGTCCTTTCTTATCTCTTTCTCCCTCTCCTCATCATTCTGGCCTTTTAAATCATTCTAGATATTTTTCTCTATTCAGTTTAACATTTCATTGTAGGTACTCCACTTTTTTATTCTTATTATGCTACACTGCTGACATGAGTTAAATATTCATACACTATATCTTATACAGTCCCTCTTCTAACTTTTACTATTATTATTACTATTACCCTCTTTCTTATCTCACCTCTTCCGCTTTCTCTGGCCCTAATCTTTTTCCTTCAAGGGAACATAGAAAACAGCAAAGAAATAGAACAAGAAGAGCAAAATGTCAAAGAGAAAACTTAACACACACACAAAATCAGCAGCTAAATAAAGCTCTAGAGTACAGAAAGAAGACAATCAACTGAATAAACCCATCAAGATAAAAAGATGACCAGAGGGCAACAAAAAATTACAAACCATACTAAGAAACAGGAAGACATGGCCTAGTCCAACGAACAAACTAAAAACCAGGAAGAAATGCAGAACATTGAACAATGAATCAAAGCTGTCTAAACAAATATCATGGACCAGCTTAATGAAATGAAGGAAGAGATTAAGGATATTAAGAAGACACTGGGAGATCATCTTGACGAAACTGTAAACATACATAAAAAGATAACAGATATGATGGTGATGAATGGCACAATCCAGGAAACAAAAAAGACACTGGAAGCACATAACAGCAGATGTGAACAGGTAGAAGAAAGAATTAGTGATTGGAAGACAGTACATCTGAAATCAAACATAGTAGAACAGATAGATAAAAAGATAGAAAAAATCCAGCAGGGACTTAGGGATTTGAACAACAACACAAAATGCACAAACATACACATCACAGGCTTCTCAGAGGGAGAAGAGAAGGGAAAGGGGACAGAAGGAGTGTTGAAGGAAATAATAGCTGAAAACTTCCCAACCCTATTGAAGGAGGTAGACGTACATGTCCAGGAAGCACAGCTGCCCCAAACAGTATAAATCCCAACAGGCCTACTCCAAGACATATACTTCTCAAACTGTTCAATGGCTCAAGACAAAGAGGAAATACTGAAGGCATCAAGAGAAAAGAGAACCATCACATACAAGGGTAGCTCAATAAGATTAAGTGCTGATTCCTCATCTGAAAGCATGGAGGCAAGAAGACAGTGGTATGACATAGTCAAGGTACTAAAAGAAAAATATTTCCCACCAAGAATTCTCTATCCAGCAAAGCTGGCCTTCAAAAATAATGGAGAGTTCAAAATATTCACAGTTAAATAGAAATTAAGAGAGTATGCCAATAAGAAAGCTGCTCTTCAAGAAATACTAAAGGGAATTCTGCAGGTTGAAAGGAAAAAACAAGAAAGAGTTGGAGGAGAGTGTAAGAACAACTTAAAAGACAAAAAGCAATTAAAAGCAACATATGACATATATAAAGCCAAAGAAAATATGGCTAATGTAAGTAAGTCCTTGAGAGTAATAACACTGAATGTTAATGGATTAAACTCACCAGTCAAGAGACATAGAATGGCAGAATGGATATGGAAATATGATCCATCTATATGCTGTCTACAAGAAACCTACCTTAGACCCAGGGATTCAAGGAGGTTGAAAGTGAATGGCTGGAAAACAATTTGACAAGCAAATAATAACCAAAAAAGGTGGGAGTAGCTACACTAGTAACAGACAAAATAGACTTTAAATGCAAAACTATAGTAAGAGACAAAGACTTTACACTATATATTCATAAAAGGGGTACTCTTTCAAGAAGAAAGAACAATCATAAACATTTATGCACCTAAACCAGGGCACCTCAAAATACATGAAGGAACACTGGAGAAACTAAGTGGAGAAATAGATACCTCTACAATTATAGTGGGGGACTTTAATACACCTTTATCACCATTAGACAGAACATCTGAACAGAGAATCAATAAAGAAACAAAAACTGTGAATAATACATTAGAGGATCTGGAACTAATAGACATATACAGAACAGTACACCCAAATACAGCCGGATATACATTCTTCTCAAGTGCACATGGATTATTCTTCAAGATAGGCCACATGCTAGGCCACTGAAAAATTCTCAATGAATTGAGAAAGACTGAAATTATACAGAGTAATTTCTCAGACCACAATGGAATGAAGCTAGAAATCAGTAAGGGCCAGGGAACCATTTTAGGCACAAAAATATGGAAGTTAAACAACACACGCTTAGACAAACAGTGGGTCAAGGAGCAAATCTCAAAAGAAACCTGTAACTACCTTGAAATGAATCAAAATGACAACACAGCATATGAAAACCTATGGAATGAAGCAAAAGGTGTACTGAGAGGGAAATTCATAGCCATAAATGCATATAGCAAAAAAGAAGAAAGAGCTAATATCGAAGACCTAAATGCACAGCCGGAGGAATTAGAAAAAGAAAAACAAACCAACCCGAAAGGGAGTAGAAAGAATGAAATAATAAAGATTAGAGCGTAACTAAATGAAATAGAAAATAAGAAAGAAGTAGAAAAAAATAATACCAAAAGCTGGTTCTTTGAGAAGATAAATAAAATTGACAAACCCTTAACTAGACAAACAAAGAAAAAAAGAGAGAAGACGCAAATACACAATAAGAAATGAGGAAGGGGATATTACCACAGAAATAAAGAGTATCATAAGAAGATACTTTGAAAAATTATATGCCAAAAGGAAGGATAATTTAGAGGAAATGGACAATTCCTAGAAACACACAAGAAGTGTACATTGATGTAAGAAGAAATTGATGAATTCAATAGACCAATCACAAGTAAAGAGGTAGAGTCAGTCATCAAAACCTCCCAACTAAGAAGAGCCCAGGACCAGATGGCTTCACAGGTGAATATTTTACCAAATATTCCGGAAAGAAATAATACCAATTCTGCTTAATCTCTTCCAAAACATAGAAGTGGAGGGAACATTGCCTACCTCATTCTATGATGCCAACGTTACCCTACTAGCAAAGCCAAACAAAGATGCCACGAGAAAGACAAATTACAGTCCAATCTCTCTGACGAACCTAGATGTTAAATTCCTCAAAAAAAAAACAAAAACAAAAACAAAAACAAAAAACAAACAAAAAAAACTTGCTAATCGTATTCAACAACACATCAAACAAATTATACACCATGACCAAGTGGGTTTCATCCAAGGTATGCAAGGATGGTTCAACAATACAAAATCAATCAATGTAATACACCACATAAACAGATCAAAAGAAAAAAATCACATTATCATCACTATAGATGCATGAAAAGCATCCGACAAAATACAGCACACTTTTCTGATTAAAACACTGCAAAAGATAGGAATAGAAGGAAACTTTCTGAATATGATAACGGGCATATATGAAAAACTTACAGCTAACATCATATATAATGGTGAAATCCTAAAAGCTTTCCCTCTAAGATCAGGAACAAGACAATGATGCCCACTATCTCTGCTCCTATTTAGCATTGTCTTAGAAGTACTTGCTCCAGCACTGAGGCAAGAAAAAGATATAAAAGTCTTTCAAATTGGAAAAGGAAGAAGTGAAAATTTCACTATTTGCAGAAGACATGATCCTATACATAGAAAGCCCTGAGAAATCTACAACAAAGCTTCTAGATCTTATAAATGAGTTCAGTGAAGTCAGAGGCTATAAGATCAATGCTCAAAAATCAGTAGCATTTCTGTACAACAATAATGAGCAATCTGAGGAGGAAATCAAGAAAAAAATACCAATTACAATAGTAACTAAAAAAATCAAATACCTAGGAATAAACTTAACTAAAGATGTAAATGAATATACACAGAAAACTACACAGCACTGTTAAAGGAAATAAAAAAAGACTTAAAATAAATGTAAAAATTTTTCCTGTTCATGGATAAGAAGACTAAACATCATTAAGATGTCTATCCTACCCAAACTAATCTACAGATTTAATGCAGTCCCAGTAAAAATCAGCACAGCATTTTTTAATGAATTGGAGAAACTATCTATGAAATTTATTTTAAAGGGCAAGAGGCCCTGAATACCAAAGACATATTGCAAAAGAAAAATGAAATCAGAGGAATCACACTACCTGACTTTAAAACATACTATAAAGCTACAGTGGTCAAAACTTCATGGTATTGGCACAAGGATAGACATATGGGCCAATGGAACCAAACTGAGAGCTCTGATATAGATCCTCATATATACAGTTATCTGATATTTGACAAGGCCACCAAGCCCACTCATCTGGGAGAGAATGGCATCTTCAACAAATGGTGCTTGGAGATCTGGATATCCATATCCAAAAGAATGGGAGAGGAACATCATCTAACATATGATACAAAATGAACTCAAGATGGATCTAAGATCTAAATATAAGAGCCAAGACCATAAAGACCTTGGAAGATAATGTAGAGAAGCATCTACAGGACTTGTAATAGGAAATGGCTTCATGAAGTTCATACCCAAAGCATAAGCAGTGAAAGAAAAAATAGACAATGGGACCTCCTCAAAATTAAAAACTTGCACCTCAAAGGAGTTTGTCAAGAAAGTGAAAAGACAGCCTAACCAATGGAAGAAAATATTTGGTAACCATATATCTGATAGGAGCCTAATATCCAGCATATATAAAGAAAACCTATATCTTGAAAATAAAGAGACAAACAACCCATTTTAAAAATGGGCAAGTGATTTGAACAGTCACTTCTCTAAAGAAGAAATACAAATGGCTAAAAAGCACATGAAAAGATGCTCAACATCACTAGCTATTAGTGAAATGCAAATCAAAACTACAATGAGATACCATCTTACACCCATTAGACTGGTGGCCATTAAAAAGCAGAGGACAAGTGTTGGAGAGGATGTGGAGCAATGGGAACCCTCATGCACTGCTGGTGGGAACATTGAATGGTCCAGCCATTGTGGAGGACAGTTTGGAGGTTCCTCAAAAAACTAAATATAGATCTGCCATATGACCCAGCAATTCCACTGCTGGGTATATACCCAGAAAAACCGAAAGCAAGGACATGAACAGATATATGCACACGAATGTTCATAGCAGCAATATTCACTATAGCCAAAAGTTGGAATCAACCCAAATGCCCATTAACAGATGAATGGATAAACAAAATGTCATATATACATACAATGGAATATTACTCAGCTGTAAGAAGGAATATAACACACAGGATAACATGGATCAATCTTGAGGACCTTATGTTGACTGAAGTAAGCCAGGCATTGACTGACAAATATTACATGACCTCTCTGATATGAATTAAGCAAATCAATCCAACTCAGAGAGCTAGAATTTGGAAGACAGGTTTATAGGAAATAGGAAGGGAAAATAAGGTTGTCAGTCAATGCCCATACAAGTGAAGTTTATGATAGGGTGGAAGTGAGTAGTTGTGCAGTAAAGAGATATGACAGGGGTATAGGGATACTACTGGGTTGGGGGGTGCAAGCTTGACAGGGGGGTAGGGTGGGGAGTATGTGTTGGATCATCCAAGGAACTGGGAGGGTTGGGGGATGGAATAGGTGAACACTGGGGTTAGGTGGGTACGTGGGTGAAACTACAGTGTTGAGAAAACTCTGTTGGCAACATGACAAGGAATCATTAGTGGTTTAGGGTGTTGAATGGGGGGCATTTGGGGCAGGGTACACCTGGGACAGTCATCTAAAGAATGTGCAAGTGATCATTTTGTCATTGTGTGCTGTATCAGTGGGGGGAGACCCTCATAATGAGTGGGAAGGAGTTGTACTCCCATGCTGGGGAGGCCTGATATGATCTCAAACAGATGGGGTGTGTGTGTGTGTCTCTTGAGAGCATGGACAGTTCTTTATAGAGCAGGACAGACTATTGTGTCCAGCCCTCAGCATTGTTGCAAGTATCTCAGAATCTTGTCCTAAAAGGAGTGAAGCCTGGTGGTCTCCTTAGGCCCCGAGTGGAGTGGGAGGGAGGAATAGAAGAGATTGAAGAGGGGGTAATTGGGGGCAATGGAAGTGTTCTGCATGATCAGGCAATGATGTATACAGGCCATGTGAAATTTCATCAAAAATTTAAAAAGATTATGGTCTAAAATGTAAACCATAATGTAAACCACTGACTATGGTTGGTAGATATGTTTCAATAATTATACATCAGTTGTAACAATTATACCATCCACATGTAAAAAGATTATTAATAGGGAAGAGTAAAAGGAGGAGGGTGTTGGGTATATGGGAGTCCCCTATATTCTATATTTAACCTTACTGTGACCTAAAACTTCTTTGAAGACAATATATATATAAAAAAGTAAGACACTGGAGAAGAAATGGAAGAAAATGCCACTGTACATATAGGACAACTGATATTAGAGTTATGAAAGGAAAAACGTCAAAAAATAATTTATTTTATTTTATTTTTTTAATGTTTCTCATTTTTTTAATACCCCAATCTTTTTTATTGTATTTTAGTTTTACTTTCTCTAAAGTATTATGTATTTTATTTCTTGGTTTAAACCCATCATTATTTCATTTTCTATTATTCAAATTTGGCAATATTCTTGGCTTCACTTTTGAAAAGGTTTTGGATCACAGAAGGGTTACAACTATGGCAGCGGAGGATCAATGAGGTGGGGTGTCAGCGAGGGGGATTCATGCGAGGAAGGTCACTTGGGCATACATATAAGGTATATAAATATGTTCAAATGTTCATGGAGCATTGGCACAGTGAGTGGAGAGTCACACAATAACTGAAAGATTATTGAATTCCCATCCTGGGGAGCTCTGCCACATTCTCTAATGGAACAACAACAATCTCCCAAGTGCAGGAGCAATGACTAGTGAAGAAGGGTGGTCCATTGATGGGCCCTTGACATTGATGACTATGCTTGCAAGTCTTTTGTTCTTGAATTTGCAACTTAGCCTAGTGTTGGAGAGTGCCTAAGAGTTGTCTCCTGAGAGCCTCCTTGGTGCTCAAACATGGCCTCTCTCTAAGCCAAACTCAACATATAAATGCCTTACCTTCTCTCCAGCATGGGACATGACTCCCAGGTATGAGCCTCTCTGGTACTGAGGGATCACTAAAAGACTTCAAAATGAGTTGGGAGGTCATCAGAAAGGTAACGCTTATGCATGTCTCAGCAGGATCTCATACACTGCCAAGGTAGATACTACCCCCAAAGAGTGGGGATCCTGAGGGATCTGGAGACACCCAGGACCTACAGTCATGGCAGATAGCTCCAGAGTTTGGTGCCTTGCCAGTGGTCCTACTTTGTAGTCTATGCTCCAAGTAATTATAAAAAGCTAAATCATAGGGTTATAATCTACAATATTGGATACCTGGAGATGGAAGAAGTGTAAAAATGGGGAGCTGAAGCTTAATTTGTGTGAAATTTTTCATCATGTTGATTACAAATGTTTGGAAATGGATAGAGGTGATGGCAGCATATTATTGTGAATGTAATTGACAGCAGTGAATTATGTGTGTAATTGTGATTGAAGGGGAAGTTTTTGGTCACATATGTAACTAGAAGGAAAGCTAGAGATAAAACATGTATAGCACATTGAGCCATCTAGTGGATGATGACTACTGTTCATAGTACAAATAAAAGAAATGCACATCACTACTACAGGTACTAGCAATAGGGTGGAATATGGGGAAAAAATACCAATGCAAACTATGGACTTTCGTTAGCAGTAATATTTTAATATTGTTCCTGCATTGCACCAAAGGTAGCACACCAATGCAAAGTGTCAACAATAGGGGGTGATATGGAAATGTTGTATTTTTCATGAATTTATATAAACCTACAAATTGTCTAATTAAAAAACACCATAATAAAAAACATTTTGCTATATGAAGGAAACCAGACACAAAGTACTAACTATATTGAGAGCCATTGATTGCGCGTTTATCTTTTTTTAAAAACAATTTATTGACTTATATTATTCACACATGAACACATATAAACAATAAGTGTTCAGTAAACATTGCGAACTTACAAAACAAACATGCATAACATCATACAGGGCTCCCACACATCACCCTACTATAAATACTTTGCATTGTTGTGAACCATCTGTTAACAAACTATGAAAGAGCATCATCAAAGTATCACTACGAACTATAGTCTATATCTTATTCCCCTATACTTTTTAAAAAAAGGATTTATATATTTATTTACTTTTATCCTTTTTTAACACCCCACCCCCATTTTGCTGTTTTTGTGTCCATTTGCTGGGCAATTCTCTTTGTTTCCTGCCATCTCTTCTCATCCTCGTCCTGTCTTCCTGGGATTCGATCATCAGAACCTCTGATGTGGGAGAGAGGCAGCCTGCCACCTGTGCCACCTTAGTTCCAGGTTTTTTGGTGCACCTTGTCTTGGTTCTCCCTTGGGTTAATCTCCTGTTACGTCATCATCTTGCTCTGTGGCTCACAGGGCCTGACGGTGCAACTGCACATGGAGCCTGGGGGGCTCACCCACTTGCAGGGCCTTGATACTATATCTTAATAAAAGTGCTTTTAAAAAACTGTTCCATCAACCCACAGAAATACAATAAAAGACACAGGCCCCACCTAAGCACACAGAGTTTCTAGACAGGCATATACTCCTAGTAGCCAAGTGGGAATAAGCAACCAGGAACACTGGATATTGGTGGAGATTGGTAGTGTGAAATATGGAGAACAAAAACATGCATCCTGAAAAAGGGAGTGATGAAATAGAAAAAATTATAGAGGACATTGGGAAAAATATATTACTGCCTTCAGTGAGATAAGGGAATTAGGAGTATGAATAAAAGGATATGTATATATAAGTGCATGTGTATATATTTATTTGTATAAATATATGTCCATGTCCATATGTATGTAGTGGTTGCTGCATGCACCACTACACAGACAACCACACCAACAGGCCTTTAGCATTCATGACATGGCTTTACTGAAACTAGTGGAAGGGGGAGCCCCTACACCCACCTCAGAAGGACTTTCAACAGAAACAACATATTTTCTGATCCTTAGAAAAGCACCATGAACCCAACTGTGATGGTTTGAGGCTATCTGTGGAACACAGAATAGATCATGTCCATAGAGGTAATCCATTCCTGTGCATTGTAGGTGGCAACTCTTGATTAAATCACTTCTGTTCAGGTCCTTTAATTATATGGTAAGACACACGATGGGCCTTAATCCTCCTATTCAAGTGCTTTTTAAATGGTGGAATAAAAGAAGCAGAATCACAGAAAAAAGTTGCAAAAAAGAAATTACCCAAGAGCCTGAATGAGAGAGGTCCCAGTGGCTGGATGATGATATCGGCATTATAACTATGAAAAGAGGACCTGGAGAAGTCCAGAGAAGAGGGAAGAAATAAGCCATATACCTGACTGTCCCTGGCTGAGCTCAGGAAGTAAGTCTGGAAGAGAAGGCAGAGACTCTAATTGGCAGAGATGCCACTGTATCTTGCCACATAGCAGGAGTCGAGGATCACCAGCAGCCAACCTTCAAGAAGACAGCATCTCAGATGATGCCTTGATTTGGACATTTTCACAGCCTCAGATGCAACCTTTTAGTCTAATAAATACCCATAATAAAAGCCAAACTATTTCTGTTATATTGGTCCCTGCAACTTTCAGAAAACTAGAAAACACATTTCCACTACAAATGACATCTCAAACCATGATTGTGCCACCAGGAAAAATGGATTCAGGAAAACATACACACTCAGTGCAACTGTCAGCACCAACTGTCAGCACCAACTCTCCTGATACTCTGGCTCCCATGGTGAACACTGGATTCATATTCCCTCTGAGCTATTACTTCTGAGGATACACTAAGGATTGACCTTTCCATTTGAAAATGTTGAACCTGAAATAATATTTACATCTCTGAACTCTCTTCATGAGGGATGACTATATAAAGACAAATAATATGTCTAGATTTGAATTTGTTCTCAGGATTTCTTGAAGCACTCTCAGGCTAAGTTACTGGCACGGCCTTAGAATATATTCAGATTGGATTAGCTGAGAAATATTTTAAAGTATTTTGAACCCCAGACTTGGAGAGTCAGGTAGAGGTAAAAGATATTCAAAGTGAAATAGTAAAAATTCTGGGAATGACTCTCAGAAACATGAGGACTTGGCAGGTTACCTCAGTAGTGAGGAGCACATGGGTCCTGGAGTCAGATCTCCAGAGGTAAAAGCCCAATCCCAGGCAGAATTAGTATCCCAGGTAATACCTTGGTTGGAATGACCTTCCATTACCCAAAGGGCAAGAACAGCCCTTCCTTCCTATACCATGGATGTGTGTGATGCTTCAGGCCAATTCCTTGGCTGTCTCAAGGGCTTCATGACTACTGAGCTGTTATTGCTCATGGTAGGGAAAGTGACTGGGGAGCGATTCTGCAAAACCCAAGCAATTACATGGGATAACAGGCTTGGGCAGTCCACTGATGAGGCAGCTTGTGATGTTAATAATGGGGAATGCTAAGCAGGGATCTGGCCATCAGCAGACACACTATTTTACCCATTAGGATCTGTGTTTTCTGTTAAACGCAGCTCTCAGTGATGATCTATTAAATTTATAACTGCACATGTGATCACCTCTCTGTGTCCAATTTGATTCTATCAAACTGAGCGCTTGTTATCTGCAATGTGTTGACTAAGGGGTTTATGAAATCTCCCTCCTCACAAATAACCTCATCCAGTATCCCACCAAATACATTCCTCTGTCAACCACCCCTGTTTTGTGGAGGAAGCCACCCTTCATGCAGAGCCTCCTGTCAAACTCTCAGTGTTATCCTCCTATCTCCTATTTTCTCTTACACCCACAGTCATCAAGATTCCTGCCCTGGATCTGATCTTGTCACTGTGTCTTCATCTACATGGTGCCGTCCTGAGTCTTACTCTCACCATGCTCAGCATAAAGTCATGGTCAGAGTCCCAAACCAGACTCTCCGTTTTACCTTTTCCTCTACATGGCAGTCACTGTCATTTTGAATTAAAATTCTTTTCTCTATCATCATAACTCTCCTCAGTCATCTGGCCCATGCCAGCTTTTTACTCCTTCACCCTGTGACTCACTGTGTTCCAGCCATGCAGGACCTTGGCTGGTCCTCACCACCCTGCTGCTCATCACCCCTACTGAGTGCTATCACCTGCTCTGGCCCCTCATCCTTCAATGCTTGTGTCAGGTACCCTCACTGCTCAGATACCCTCTCTTCAGGTAGAACTTTCCTGATGTCCACTTCCACAAGTTCCCCCTTCCCCCCCCCACAATCAGCACTCGCTGACTGCCCTGCTTATTCTTCTCCATGACCGTTAACATCTCCTGACATGCCATGTATTCTCTTTAATTTCTTTTCAAATATTCCTTTCTCTTCTAGATTATCAGCTCCACAGTGATGAGGACTTTCTTTCTTATCAGCACTCATCTATCCCCACAACCATACCCAGGTTTCTTTCTGTATTTTGGGAGAAATCATGGTGTTTTATGGGTTCATTTATGTCATGTGGATGCCTCAAATGCTGAGTGTCACTTGCTGCTTTCCTCAGTAGTCATTAGAAACCTCCAGTTTTTGCTCATTGTCTCCCATAGCATCATTATACATGACAAGAGTTATTATCTTAGGGATGCCAGCTGTTTCCTTGGGGAAAGAGCTCCTTGCTGCTCCCTCAGCTTTCCTTTGAGGTGTGTCATTTAAATGGAAGGCAGGATGGAGATATGGGTGAGGGATGGGGAGTGTAGATTTTCTGATATTGTCCAAGAGGGATTTCTTCCTGTTTAGAGAACTCATACTGCAGCACTCTTGCATGGGAATATAAACATCTCAATGTGAATATATAACTTTTCAATTTTTATTCTTTATTCTTTTAAAATATACCATTGAATTCTTTAAAATTCTTTGTAAGTATACTGTTTACCTTCTTCCAAAGAAAGATAAAAATTCTCCTTTTTAATTTTACAACTATTAAAAATTGAAATAAAATTTACATTTACTGATAATTGAGGTTTCTTGTGAATGTGCTCTTACAAGTTTATATTGTTTGTGTCTTAAAAGACTCTTGACGGAACTGCATACATGTTCAAATTATGTTTGTATAATTGACATTATGTAGATGACAATAAAAGAAAATTCATGCTTATAAGATCAACATAAAAATTACAAAATGTTAACAGATTAATAAATGAACAGAGGGAAGTGGCTGTGGCTCAATCAGTAGGGCTCCCGTTTACCATATGGGAGGCCCCGGGTTCGGTTCCAGGGGCCTCCTGGTGAAGGCAAGCCCGCCCGCACGGTGTGGTTGGCTGGCCCAGCGAGCACAGCAGCAAGGGGGGGATAAATGAATAAATAAATAAAATCCTTAAAAAAAAAAAAAAAAAAATACATTGTTAAAAAAAAAAAAAAAAAAAAAATAAATGAACAGATATAAACATATACATAAGTTTCTTAAGTAATCTCTTAAGTATATGAACAATCTCATCAGTACTAGTAGTTTCTTTCATATTGAGTTTCTCTAAAAGAGAAAGTCCCACATTTCCAGTGTGTTCCTCAAGTCCAAGCTCTGTGTGATTGAAGGAGAAACTGACCATGGAAGAAATCACTTGTGTGTCCAGGAGGTGAAGGTAGAGGAACCCCAGGCGATGGAGGCAGTTCCCTTGATCCATTGGCCTCAAAAAACTCTCATATGGAATTGGGTTATACCAGCCTGTTGGCTCTGCAGGCCTGAATGGAACAGAAGTTCAGTGTTGCATGAAGATTGACCCAGGCCTGCTCCTGGAGAAGGGACCATGAGGGAGTGGAAGGTTTTCCAAACACACTGAATTTGGAAAAGTTCCTGATGCTGTGCTGGTTCACATGACCTCTTCTTGGGACTCCAGTGCTTTTAGCATCTTCTTTATCTCATCTTCTTGTTTGGAACATCTGCATCTCTCTTCCTTTAGTTCTAGGACCACCAAAGTTGATTCCTCCATCAACATTGCTGTCGTACCCTTACCCTTTCTGTAGGTGCCAATAAGGCAGGGCATTTCTAAAGATGCTTTCTCTAGCCTAGCATCCCCTAAAGATGATTTACTCTACATACCTTCATGAAGAAGTTAACATTTCTTGTCACTCAGGGCAGCTAATGTGTCGGCAAGCTGTTTTCATGTTTTATATGAAGGCAGCTCCTAACAGACTGCTCATGTCTGAACATGTCTGAACAATAGGAGACCCACCAAAATGCTGAAGAAAGATTGAAATGTCCCTTGAGTACCATTGGAGGAAGTGGAATGTGAGGTTTGGACTAGTGTCACTGCGCTCCATCACCACCTCTCAAAGTGTCCCCAGGATCATGAAAAAGAAAAGCTCCACAGAGCACTACAGGCCTCCATGGCACTGATGCCATCACAGGACTCTGCCCAGTAACCCTGTATCCATAACAAACCCCAGAGAATTCCCCAACATTCTGCCTGTAATCCACAAGCAACTGACAGCCCAGCTGCTCATCAGTGAGGTGGTCAGTGAGGAAAGATACTGGAAATAAAATATTCTTATCTCCATTACACTCTCATGAGCAGTCTTCTCTCTTTCCCTCCTATTGTTTGTTTAAAATTGATGTGAAATTTAAATACGGTTAAATGTATTGATCTTAACTGAATGACGTCAAAGTTTTCGAACCTTTCATCCCCTTCCACAACAGTATCCAATCAAGATATGAAACATTTCCAATAATCTGGAAAATAAACCCTAGATGTTTCAATCAATAACCACCTCTCAACATATTCACCCTCGTTCTAATTTTATATCCTTATACGTTCACTTTGCCACATCTAGAAATTCATAAAAATGAAATAAATTGGACTTTATATTTTGGTGCCTGTATCGTTTGCTCAAAATATTCTTTTATTTATTTAGTTATTTATTAACTTTATTTTGTACATTTAATAATTGAAAATATAAACAATTAAAAACTAAAAAGTAAACACAGATGAATAAATATATACATTTCTCAATTAAATGTATCAAAATATTCTTTTGAGATTCATTCTTATTGTATGGTGGATCAGCAGTTCCCTTCGTTTTTCTTTTTTTTTTTTTATCATTAAGTCCTTTGACACTGAATGGTTGTATTACAAAATATTTATTCACGTTCCTCCTGGAGGATAGTTGGGCCCTTCAAGTTTAGAGTATTATGACCTGAAGAAATTCTGAGTATCCATGTATATGTCCTTTATATAAGGACATGTTTTCCTTTCTCCTGGGTGATAAAAAAGGAAAGACGAGTCCCAAAAAGATCCTTCACATCCCACTAATTGCTGCATAGCATCAGCTGCATTTGAGACATTTGGTTCCTCTGTACTTCTTGAAGTGGTCCCATCACTTACTTCTGGTTCACCACATTCTCCTTTTTCTTTTATCATCTGGATGTTCTAGCTTTCCATGTCAGTCTCCCCTGCTGGTTCCTGTTTTTTCCCCCAAATCTCTCAACTTTAGTTTTCCTCAGTTTCTGAGGAAACAGAGACCTCATTTCTGTTTCAAAACTTGATTCACTTTATGATCATGTGTTCAGTCTTGGCTTTAAGTTCCAACTCTACTGGCATGAGAACTAACTATATTTATCTAATCCAAATTTTTCCACACAGTTCAGTTTTACACAGAGCTGTATCTAGGGCATCCCACTTCTGTGTCTAGTGTGTCTACATCAACCTCTAGACTCCTTCCAAAACCTCCTCCTCTTTGGTCTCTTCCTTTTCCATGTACAGAGGTTCCATCCTGGTAGGAGTCCAGGCTAAAGTTTTGTGGATCTTCTAGACTTCTCCCTTTCCACGTCATATCCATACTTCACATCATGTGCTCATCTGACCCGTTCTCCATACCCTCTGCCTTTCTTCCCTGGTTAGATCCAACTTCATGTCTGACAGGATGACCATGCTTTCCAGGTCCTAATATCCTTCTCCTGCCTCAGCCCTATAATTTCTTAATTCATGAAAAAGAAGTGTATTTTCCTGTTTGCAGTGTTTGTATATATGCTCTAATAAAAGTATGCAATATATATCCATTAAGTAAAATTTATAATCTTAATGAGGTAGTAAATATGTTGTTGATAATTGTTCTTCCCGTTCCATCACTTGCTGAGAGAGTAGTTCCAAAATCGCCTATGAGCATTTGGGTTTGGCTCTTACATGTTGTAATTCTGTCAGTTTGGGAAAGCCAGCAAGTAGGTGCACATCAATTCTGACTTTCTATGTTTTTTTGGTAATTTAGGCATTTTAACTATGAAAGGACACCACATTTCTGGTCTTTTTCCTTAATGTTTCTTGTATTTTCTGTTGTCATACTGATACAAAATTTGATGTTATTTGTCTTTTTCTGTGGTTATATAAAATCCATATTTTACTGCCAAATTTGCTGTTTTACTTGGATGATTTTTTTTTTTTTAGGAATGTATCCAGGATTGAACCTTGTACATGGGACACTGGCACTCAACCATTTGGTCTATATCTGCTTCCCCTTATATAGGTTATAAAACTAAACTCATTGGTTTTTTATTTTATTTTAAAACATACTTAGATTACATAAATGTTACACAAATGATATTGGGATTCCTATATGCCCACTCCCCACACATCCCACACCCCCCCAAACATGAACATCTTTCATTAGTGTGGCACATTCATTGCAATTGATAAACACATCCTAGGGTTTTGCCATTAAGCATGGACCATAGTTTACATTGTAGTCTACATTGTCTCCCACACAGTTCTGCATGTTATGTGATGATATAAAATGGCCTATATCTGTTATTGCAATGTCACTCAGGATGATTCCCAAGACCTGAAAAAGCCCCATATTACAACTGTTTTTCCCTCCCTGCCCCCTGAGCCTCCAGTGGCTACTGGCTTCACATCAATGTTGTAATTTCTTCCATTGCTAGAATCACAATAAGTCTATAGTAGATACCAGTAAGTCCACTCTAGTCCATAGTGATGCACCCGATCCTGAGGATTATGGGATGGTGATGTCCGCTCCACCTCCAATTGAGAGGGGGCTTATATCCCATGGGGAATATGGATGGGACTATCCTGCCTGCAGCTGCAGACTCTTTCTGTTCCCTGGGACGTCCGTTGTCCATCTCCTTGCCAGTTGTCCTGGGTGAGTCCAATGTGCTGTAGAGTAGGTGTTGCAACTCTGCCGAGGTTCTGGGCCCAGCTGGCACAAGGACATCGAGTCTCTGGATGTATAACCACAAACTCCAGCACCAAATATAGGTTTAAATAGAAGGGACAGATGAGCCATGTGCAGGGAAGCCATGATAGAGTCCAACTCTGTCATTCTCAGGAGCACAAATTCCAAAGTAGGGTCGACTGGAAAGGCACCAATTTCCGGAGCTCTCGGCCCTGACCATAGGACCTGGGTTTCTCCAGAGCCATCAGGAGCCCCACTATTTTGGGTAGTATCTACTTTGGAAGTCTATGAGATCCTGCCGAGGTGTGCTAAGCATTACCACTGGATGACCTCTTGACTCACTTTGAAGTATCTTAGTCATAAAAAACTCATTTGTCTTTACCTTAACTCCTTTTTATTCGAGGTCTTTTTCCAGGTGCATTGCTAGTTGGTGCTTGGTAGCAATCCATCGATGCCAGAGAGGCTCATCTCTGGGAGTCATGTATCCTCAGTTGAACCTCCTCCCATGCATCTATCATCACTGACATCCCACACCAACAATTCTCCCCTGCCCCAGTTGTAACCCTTCTGTGATCCAAAGCTTCTTCAAAAATGAAGCCATTACAATAGCTGAATACAATTAATAGGAAAATGAAACAATAATATTAAGTTTAAATATGAGATAAAATACATAAAAATTAAAAAAAACTAAAACTAAATTAAAATGAAATGATTGGGATATTTAAAAAAATGAAAAATATTAAAAAAAAAATTTTTTTTACCTTTTGCCTTTCTTCACCGTAATATCTATTGTCCTGTCTGTACTGTGGCACCATCCCCCATTTCATTCTCAGTGTCTATTTTTCATTTTGTTTTCAAAGAAGATTTAGGTCACAGCAAAGTCACACACAGAGTACAAGAGACTCTCATATACCCAACATTCTTCCCCTTCCTCCCCCCACATATTAATACCTTTTTATATGTGGATGGTACCTTTGTTATAACTGTTATATAAATAGTGAAACATAGCTACTAAACATGGTCAATGGTTTACATTATGGTGTACGTTTTAGACCGTACACTTTTACAAATTGTGATGATATTTACCATGTCCTGTGTCCATCATTGTAAGATCATTAAGAATACTTCCACTGCCCACTAAATACCCCGTTCGATCTATTCTATTTCTCCCTGCCCCTCCCCTTGGGGTACATTGCGCCTCACTGGCTTCACTCCTTGGATGACAAGATTCATTGTTACATGCAACAAGACTGAGGTCTTAACATACTGGTTCCTCTTGGGAACCACCCATGCTCTTGAGAGATTCCTGCCTATTTGTGAACAAATTGGTGCTCCCGAGGAAGGGAGTCCAACTCCTTCCCGCTCATTATGTGGGTCTCCACCCACTGATACAACACATTATGACAAAATGATCACTCACATACTCCCTAGAAGCCTACTCCAGGTGTGCCTTCTTCTGAAAGGTCCCCATCCAACACCCTAAACCAGTAAACCTTCCTTGTCCTAATGCCATAAGAGCATTCCCAACTTTGTACTTTCAAACACATACCTACAGATCCCCAGTGTTCACCTGGTCCCTCTCCCAATACTCCCCCCAGCACCCGGGACCTTCCAAACCACCCTTCACAATCTACCCACCTGTTGACACTGCACCACCCAACCCAATAATATCACTACCCTCCTGTAATACCCCTTGAATACACAACTATGTACTTCCACCTTACCATAGGTTACGTCCGTATGGGTGTTGGCTCACAACCTTATTCTCCCTTTCTATTTCTTGTAAACCTATCTTCCAGACAAGAGCTCTCTGAGTCTGCTCAGTTTGCTTAATTCATATCAGTGAGGTCATGGTACTGCTCATCCTTCAATGCCTGGCTTGCTTCACTCCACACAAGGTCCTCAAGATTCATCCATATAATCCCATGTGTTAGCACTTTATTCCTCCTTACAGCTGAGTAATATTCCATTGCATGGATGTACCACATTTTGTTTATCCATTCATCTGTTGATGGGCACCTGGGTTGATTCCAACTTTTGGCAATAGTGAATAATGTCACTATGAACATTGATGTGCATATATCTGTCAGTGTCTTTGCTTTCAATACTTCTGGGTATATACCCAGAAGTGGAATTGCTGGATCATATGGAAGTTCAATAGTTAGTTTTCTGAGGAACTGCCAAACTGTCCTCCACAATGGCTGGACCATTCTATATTCCCACCAGAAGTGGATGAGAGTTCCCATTCCTCCACATCCTCTCCAACATTTATAGTCTGCTAATTTTTATACTTGCCATTCTAATGGGTCTAAGATGGTATCTCATTGTAGTTTTGATTTGTATTTCAATAAAAGCTAGTGATGTTGAGCATCTTTTCATGTGCATTTTAGCCATTTGTATTTCTTCCTTTGGAGAAGTGTCTTTTCAGGTTGCTTGCCCAGTTTTTAAATGAGTTGTTAGTCTTTTTATTTTCTAGGTGTAGGATTTCTTTATATATGCAGGATATTAGGCTTCTATCATATATATGATTGCCAAATATTTTCTTCCATTGGGTAGGGTGCCTTTTTACTTTCTTGATAACGTCCTTTGAGGTGCAAAAGTTTTTAATTTTGAGGAGACTCCATTTATCTAGATTTTCATTTCCTGCTTGTGCTTTGGGTATAAAGTTCATGAAAGCATCCCCTATTACAAAGTCCTATAGATGTTTCCCTACAATATCTTCCAAGGTCTTTATGGTGTTGGTTCTTATATTTAGATCTATGATCCACCTTGAGTTGATTTTTGTATAAGATGTTAGATTGTGTTCCTCTCTCATTCTTTTGGATATGGATATCCAGCTCTCCAAGCACCAATTATTGAAGAGGCCATTCTCTCATCTTTGAGTGGACTTGGTGGCCTTGTAGAATATCAGGTGACTGTATATGCGAGGATCTATATCAGAACTCTCAATTTGGTTCCATTGGTCCATATGTCTATCCTTGTGCCAATACCATGTGGTTTTGACCACTGTACCTTTCTAGTATGTTTTAAAGTCAGGTAGTGTGATACCTCCAATTTCATTTTTCTTTTTCAATATGTCCTTGGCAATTCGGGGTCTCTTGCTCTTCCACATAAATTTTGTAGTTAGTTTTTCAAATTCAGTAAAAAATGCTGTGTTGATTTTTATTTGGGATTGCATTAAATCTGTAGATTAGTTTGGGTAGGATAGATATCTTAATGATAGTTAGTCTTCCTATCCATGAATAGAGAATATTCTCTCATTTATTTAATTCTTTTTTTTACACCCTTTAACAGTGTTGTGTAGTTTTCTGTATTTAAGTTCTTTGCATCTCTCAGTAAATTTATTCCTAGGTATTTGATTGTTTTAGATTGTAAATGGTATTTTTTTCTTGATTTCCTCCTTAGATTGCTCATTATTGGTGTTATTTTAAATCCCTTTGTAAATTTTGATTAGGTGGAATATTTGTATGAGTATAATTACTGTTCACATTTAAATTTAAACTTTTTTCTTTTCATGCAGTTACTATTTGTTCTCAGTGTTCAACACTGTTATTTTTCTCCTGGATGACTTCTTTAGCACTCTTAGTTTTTATTTAATCTTGTCTCTTTTAATTATTTAGAAAATATGCATTATTTTTATATTCTTTATTAGTTACCTATGAAAAGACAACATTTTTCATTGCCTTATCAGATCTAAAGTTAACATAATTTGTTATCTATTTTCAGGATGACACATTTTAATTAGAGAATTTGTAAGGTTTACTGAAAATCATCTCTGCCTGAATTTCATTCTCCTATTAAGGACTCCAGTAAGAGGATTAAGACCCATTCAGATTGTGGCAGGTCACACCTTAACTGTAGTAGCCTCATCCAAAGATCCTATTTACAATGGTCCACAACCACAGGAATGGATTTAATTTAAGTACATGTTTTTTTCTCAGTCACATACAGCTTCCAAACACCACACTCAAGGCAAACAGGTTTTTCCTCTCTCATCTCTACATATCTGAGATGTTCATTTTATGGTACAAGGGCAAAGATTTCAGAAGGATAAGCCAGGAACTCTTCAGACTGTTATACTGAAAGACCGTGGTAGCTTGCTATGGCATGATGTGTGCCATTCTCAATTTTCTTGGGGCCTAAAAGGATCCTTTTTTTTTTTTTTTTTTGTATTTTCAACCCTTCTCTATGATTAAGAGAATATAAGGTTCTTGTTTGGTTCTCATTCTCACTGTTAAAAGAGTTTAGTTCTTTTACAATCATGTTTACTCCTCTATTTACTTTCAAAATCTTTTAATGCCACTCAGTTAAACAGGGAAACAAATACAGTTTCACAGTGACCCATGGTCCTACTTTGAAAATGTTCAAAACTGAAAACTTTTTGACATTTTACCTTTCCAAAATCAAACCCTAAATGATATCTTACTGATCTCAAAGGTATAGTTCTTTCACTTTTAAAAAGAAAGGTTCTAAAAATAGGTTTATTTGAAATGCTATAATTTGCATAGGAAGTGTTGCCAAATTAAAAATGATTTTCTAAACTTCTTTTGATTAGGTTTGTATGGGTAAAATGTTATTAATGTAAACATTTCAGAATTTATATGAACTTCCTAGAGATGTGTCAATGTCTTCACTGTCCATAAGATATCGTAGTACTGATCTGCCAGATTTAGACAATGGTAGAGTGTTATTGGTCATAATTTCACAGACGCACCCAAATATCCCTCTCAATTGCATTATTGTTGTAATGAACTTCCATCAGAACTTTTCCTTTTATAAAACAGTAGTAAGTTAACCAGGCTGTTTTAAGTGTTTGGTCATCAATGGACCATTTTAATTATGAAGCTTCACAGAAAACACTTGCAATCAGCTACAGGCCAGAGTGCATCATATTAAACAAAGGGACTGTCTCCAAAATCCATGGAAAGGAATTGCCAGGTACTCTGGGGCACAGGTTTCTAATGACATTGCTTAAATAACTTTGGAGATCATACCGCTGGGCTGAGTCAAGATTCCAGAATACTAGTGAGGAAGCTAATGGGTTCAAGAAACTGAGAGGACCAAGGTCTACTTTACCCAGGACTGAATGAACTGATAAAGAATGATCAAATGCCAAAGAAAACAAGAGAATACTGACATTTGTAAGAAGGAAGCAATGTGTCATGTACAAGGGACCCTCAAAAACATTAAGTGCCAATTTCTCATAAGAAATGTTGGAGTCATGAAGGCAGTGCAAAGAAATATTTATAAAGTGCTGAAAGAAAATCATTAGAACCAAGAATTTTATACCCACAGAAGCTCTCTTTCAAAAACACTTTTCATATTTTTTGGTTTGTAACTCCACATACAGAATATACCATGCAAATATCTTAAAGTAATGATAAATTTACGGTTTGGAACTCAAAAGAAATGAAGACTCAATCTGTGATAAGAACTTCATAAAGAGGGAAGATGAAGAGTACCTGAACATAGTTTGTGGATGATATTCAAGTTAGGTAGGTGTAGCAGTTTGGCATTATTTATGAATTCCAAAAATAGATATTGGATGATGTTTGGGAACTGATCTTTTCCTCTGGGCATATTAAATTATATTGTATTCAGAGGCTTACTTGATTGGATAATGGCTGGGGCTTTGGTTGGGCCATGTCAGTGGGGCATTGAGTCCCCACCCCTTGATGGGTGTGGACTCACAGATAGGAGACATGGCAGAGGACAGAGTTGGAGTTCTGATGCTGAGTTTTTGAGCTGGAGTCCTGGGAAGTAAGCACACAGAAGAGCTTGGTTGTGAGGTAGGAGAGAAGGCCCCTGGAAAAGAGAAAAGCCATTTGACTGGTAGTCTACAGTTGGCCCTGAGGAGAGAACAGGCAGCTGAGCCCAGAGAGAATCAAGCCCTGGAGAGAGAGACAAAGCCTAGAGAGCCTGATCATGGAGACTTAAGAGGGAGAGGAAGGCTGAACATTGGCAGCCATCTTGCTCCAACACCTGTCAATAGACTGGTGAGGGAAGTAACTTATGCTTTATGGCCTGGTAACTGTAACCTTCTAACTCAAATAAATACCCTTTATATAACCAACTGATTTCTGATATTTTGCATCAAAACCCCCTTGGCTGTCTAATACAGTATGTATCAAATCTGATGACATTGTTGTAAATTTGAGATGTTAAATTACCCCGATGGTAACCACAAAGAAAATATCAGAAAACTATGCAAAAAAAGAAATAAGTGATTCTAAGCAGTTTACTACAAAAGATCAACTAAATACAAAAGGAGGCAGTAAAGAATGAATTGACAAAATATGAAGTGGCCTTTATCCATTATTGCAAGATCATGCTGAACAAGTCTAATGCCCTAAAGGTGCCCTACATTCCATCTATTCTATTCTTCCTTCCACCTCCCCTTGGAACATATGGTAACCACAAAGTTTCAATTTTTGAAGAAGAAGATTTATAGTTACTTGTAAAAATATTGAGGGCTTCACATACTGGTATATTTTATTATACCAGCCTATGTTCTCAAGGCATTCTTGTCCCTTTAACGGAAAACACAGCAGGACTTCCCAGGATACGAGTTTGATATTTTCTTGATTATTTTGTGAGTCTCCACACAGTGATATAACATACTATGACAAAATGAACACTTATATATTGCCTAGAAGCCTGGTCCAGGCATACCCTGTCCCATGTATCCCCCACATTGAACACCTCATACTAGTAACCCTCCCCTCCATGTTCGCCAAAATAACATTCCCAACATTTAACCACAGACCTGCAAAACCCCAGAACGGACCTGCTCCTTCCCCCGGCCCTCCCTCTACTTCCATGGGTAGTCCAATCCAAACCTCCCAACCTACTCCCCTTCACAGACCAGCACCACTGAACCCAATCATATTATTACACCACTGTCACACTCATCCACTGCACAACTACACCATTCTACCTTATCAAAGATTTTGCCCATATGGGCATTGGCTCACCATTCTCTATTCCCTTTCATCAAAACCTATAAAAGTGTACCATCCAAAATGTAAACCATAATGTAAATCATTGACCAGGGTTAGTGGCAATGTTTCAGTATTTGTACATCAACTGCAACAAAGGTATCATCTGCATGTAAAAGGTTATTAATAGAGGAGATTGGAAAAGAGGGAGGACGATGGATATATGGGAATCACGTGTATTTTATATGTGAGTTTTCTGTATCCTAAAGCTTCTTTGAAGACAAAATTAAAAAAAAAAAAACAATGGGGGAATATACAGAAAAAAATATCACTGTACATACAGGACAAGAGATCTTTCATTGATGAAAGACAATGTCTAAAATTTTTCTTTTAATAATTTGAAATTAAAAAAATTGTGTTTTATTGGTTATTTTTTAAAGTATTATTTCATTTTCTTATTAAACTTATTTGGTTATTTTCTTGGCTTCATTTTTGGATAGGTTTTGGATCACAGAAGGGTCACAGCCGTGGTGGGAGAGGACCACTTGTGCAGGGTGTCAGTGATGAGGGATGCATGGGAAGGACTTCACCTGGGGCATGTCTCTAAGGCATATGAATATGTTCAAGTGTTCATGGGACATTGTCCTGGTGGGTGGAGATGAAAGAATATTGAATTCCAATCCTGGGGAGTTCAGCTACATTCTCTAATATGAGAGCAAGAATCCTCTGATTGCAGGGATACTGTCTAGTGAAGGAAGACAGACCATTATTTCAGGTCCTTGATATTGATGACTGTACTTATGAACCCTTTCTTGTGGAACTGAAACTTAGCCTAGTATTATAAACTGCCTAAGATTTACTGCCTGAAAGTCTCCTTGGTGCTCAAATGTGGACTCTCTCTAAGCCAAATTCTGCACATAAATGCACTACTTTCCCCCAGCATGGGATATCACTCCTGGGGATGAGCTCCCTGGCACTGAAGGATTATTACCATGCACCAACTAGCAATGCATGTGGGAAAAGACCTTGACCAAAAGGGGGAAATGGTAAATACAAATGAGTTTTTATGGCTAAGAGATTTCAAAATGGGTCAGGAGGTCATTCCAGAGGTTATGCTTATGCAATTCTCAGCAGGATCTCATTGCCACAGTAAACAGTGCCTCAGATAGCAAGGTTCCTGAGGGCTCTAGAGACATCCAGAAACAATAAGACAGCTCAGGATTTCAGCACCCTGTCAGTGGGCTGTACTTTGGAATTTATGTTCCCCAGTATAACAGAGTTGTACTCATTTATGATTTCCCTACACATGGCTCTTCTGCCCCTTCTATTTGAACCTATAGTTTAGTACTCTACTTGTACCTTACATCTGCCCATGTGCCAGTTGAGTCCTCAATTTCAGCAGAGTTCTAACACCTACTCTCCAGTTCATTGGACTCACCCAGGACAACTAACAAGGAGAGGATGATAGACAATGCCCATCCCAAGGAACAGAGTGTCTGCAGCTACAAGCAAGATGGTTCCATCCATCTGCCCCACGGCATCTAAGCACCCTCTCAGTTAGAAGCAGAGTGGCCCCCACCATCCCCAAATCCTCAAGACTATGAGGAATGAACAATGGACTGAAGTAGATTTATTATCATTACACTATATACTTAGCAATGGCAGAACTCTTATCATTGGTGTAAAGGGAGTGACCTATTGGCTAGCACTTTCAAACTGAAGGCCAAAAAAGGAAACGGAGGGCTGGAATAATACTATGTACCAACTAGACCTAGTAGACCTATATAGGTGTATATAACAGTGTGTGTGTGTGTGTGTGTGCGTGCAAGAAATATGTAACCCAAATCTGTTTGAAAACAAGAGTGCATATTCTTTTCAAGTGCACAAGGATCATTACGCAGAATAGGCTGTAAGTTATATCACAAAACAAGTCTCAATAAATTTTAACAGATTAAAATCATATGAAGTATCTTCTCTGACCACAATGTAATGCAATTAAAAATCGGTAACAGGAGAAGTATAAAATTCACAGATATGTGGGATTTAAACAATACACTCTTAAAGACCCAATGGGTCAAAGAATTCACAAGGACGTTTGGAAATATCTAGAGATGAATGAAAACGAAAACAAAAAAGCCCAAACTTATAACAAATATTAGATAGAATGACAAAAAAAATAAAAAGAATAAAAAAAATAAGGAGAGAATGCAAGTAACAAAAATCATTGCCATTGAAAAGGGGGATATTACTGACATTACAGATATAAAAAGGATTATAAGAGCATATTAAGAATCACTGTATACTAACAAACTAAATAACTTATATGAATTGGACAAATTCCCAGAAACACACAAATTGACTAATCTGAATCAAGAAGAAACAGACGATCTCAAAAGACCAAGAACAAGTATGTGTTATTTCAGTTATCAAACACCTCCCAATGCAAAGGGTTTAATATCCATGATATATAAAGAGATCTTACAACTCAAAGATAAAAAGACAAATGATCCAATTAAAAATCAGCAAAAGACTTGAATAGACATTTTTCTAAAGAGGAACTACAAATGGAAAAAAAAACATGAAAAAATGTTCAACATCACTAGCTATTATGCAAATGCAAATCAAAACTATAATGTGATAGTATTTCATACCTATTTGAATGCCCAGTTTAAAAAAAAACAGAAAATTACAAGTGTTGGAGAGGATGTGGAGAAATAGGAACACTTATTCAATGTTGTTGGGATTGTAGAATGGTGCAACTGCTGAGGAGGACTGGTGGTTCCTAAGGAAGCTAAATACAGATCTGCATATGTTCTGTCAATCCCACTATTAGATATATACTCTGAAGAACAGAAAGCAGGGATTCAAATGGACCATTGCATACCAATATTTATAGCAGCATTATTCAAAACTGCCAAAAATGAAGACAACCCAGTTATCTATCAGCAATGAATGGAAAAAATAGTCATATATGCATATGATGGAATATTATTCAGCTGTAAGAATAAATAAATTTTCAATCCATTTGACAACATGGATGAAACTCGAGGACATTTTGTTGAGTTAAACAACCAGACACAAAAGTACAAATATTATATGATCTCACTAATAGGAATTAAATATATGAGCAAACTCATGGAGTTAATGGCTAGAATAAAGCTCACCAGAAGACAGACTGAGGGTAGAGAAGGGGAAGCTGGGGCTTAATTTGGGCAGGATTTGTAATATGGTTGATTGTTAATGTTAATGTTTGGAAATGGATAGAGGTAATGATAGCACGTTACTGTGATTGTAATTGACAGTGGTAATGTGTGGGTGTGATTGTGGTTGAAAGGGAAAGTTTAGGTTGGTGAATATCACTAGAAGGAAAGCTAGAAGATGATGGGAGTGTATAGAATAGTGAATCCTGTGTGTGGATGATGAGTGTGGTCAATAGTACAAATATAAGAGTGTTCTTCCCTGAATCAGAACAAATGTATGTTAGTATCACAAGATGTTAAAAAATAGGGTGGTATTTGGGTGGAAATACATCTAAACCAAACATGTACTGTAGAGAATAGAAATATATTAATATTTTCCAACAATGGTTAAAAAAAAACTTAAGCTAGGTGAAGGATCCAGACACAAAGTACTACATATTGTTAGACTCCATTTATATAAAATGGAAATATAAATAAATTTATAGAAATGGATTTAGATTAGTGGTTATGTATGGCAGGGGAAGGAGCGGTGACTGCTATTGGTAGGGTTTTTTTTTTTTTTTGAATAATGAAAGTGCTCCAAAATTGACTATACAGATGACTGTTCCATGCTGTGATTATACCAAAGCCATTTATGTATACTTTAGTTAGATTGTATAGTATGTGAATACATTTTAATAAACTTGCTTAGCGAAAAAAAACAAAAAACCCAAAAAACTTCTCAATGTAGTAAATTGAAAGACAATAAGGCTTCACTAGTGATTTAAATAGAATTTCTCTAAAGAAGAAATACAAATAGCCAATAGCACATGAAAAAATGCTCAACATCATTGGCTACCAGAAAAATGCAGATAAAAACTAAAATGAAATACCAATTTACATCCACTAGATGTCTGTTATTTAAAAACAAAAAAATAGTAAATGTTGGTGAAGATACAGAGAAATAGGAATCTTAATATATTGCTAGTGGCATTGTAAAATTGTGCAGACACTGTGGAAACCAGCATGTGGTCCAAAGAAAGTGGAAAATAGAATTACCAGATGACCCAGCAGTCCCACTTCTCGGTATATATTCAAAAGAAATGAATGCAGGGACTCAGATAGATATTGGTGCACCAATGTTTACAGCAGCATTGTCCAAAATAGACAAATGGTGAAACTGACCCAAGTGTTCATCAACAGATGAATGAATAAACAAAAAGTAGTATTCACACACTGGAATGTTATTCAGCCATAAAAGTGGAGGATGTTACAATGCATACGACAACATGAAGAAACCTTGAAGACATAATGTTTTGAAAAGAAGCCAGACTCAAAATGACAAAAACTGTCTGATCTTGTTGTTCTGAAATAACTAGAAGAAGGACATTTAATAGAGGCAGATGGTAGATTGTATGTTATCAAAGGCTAGATGGGAGGAGAGGGAGGTGTTACTCTTTAATGTGTAGAGAGATTCTGTTTCAGGTAATGAATAATTTGGGGTAATAGGCACTGGTGATGGTAGCACTATATCATGAATGTAATTCATCTAATTGAAATGTCCCCTTGAAAGTGCTTAAATGGAAAATTTTGAGTAGTATATATGGTATCACAGACACAAGATTTTTTTAAAAAAAATAATGGGAAATATACCATCTCATACTCATGGGAATAGCTATTAAAAATAAATACGGGCAAAGATGCAGAAAATTAAAGACCCTTGTACAATGTTGGTAGGAATAAAAAATGATGCAACAAACACAGTGAAAAACAGTTTGGAGGAAACAGAACTGTCATATGACCTAGCATATATCCAAAAGGATGGAAGAGCAGGAGCTCGAACAGATAGTTTTGTACACCAGTGCTCACAGCAGCATTTTCATAATAGCAAAAATATGGAAGCAGCCCAAGTACCCATTCACAGATAAGTGGATTAAAAATATGATATATATATACATACAATGGAATATTATTCAGTTATAAAAAGAATGAAGTCCTGATACATGCCACAACATGAATGAACTGGAAGACATAGCATTGAGTGAAATGTCAGATACAGAGACATATTGCATGAGTTCACTCATTTGAAACAACTGGAATATGCAGGTTCAGATACAGAAAGTAGATTACTGCTTACCTGGTGCAGCACAGAGGGACAAGGGGGAGTTGACACATAATGGGTACCAAGTTTCTGTTTAGGGTGATGGGAAAGTCTGCTAATGGATGGTGGTGACCTTAGCACAGGGTCAGTGTAATTAATCCCATGGAATGGTATGCTTGCAATTGGTTGAAATGGTAAAGTGTATGTTGTATATATGTTTCCACAATTTAAAAAAGCAACAACTAAAGTCAATGATAAATCAATGCAATACATGATCCTAAATGGGATTTAGTAATGGAAGAGAAAAGACTCAGACATTATTGGGACATATTTAAAAATTGGAATATAGACTATGCCTTATACCAATATTAAATGATTTTAACTTAACTGTACAAAGACTGTTACAGTAGTGAAGATCCTAGTACTCAGGAAATGTACATGGAAATATTGTGTTCAAGGAGCATGGTGGATCCAACCTACTCTCAACTGTTTAGGAGAGAGGGATGGTGAAAGAAGAAATGAAGAGGGATGGAACTTCAAATTTGGCAAAATGTTAAAAATGGTACATCTGAGTATAAGAAGCAGGGATGCATGTTGGTATTCTTTATTTTTGCAGTCACCCAGTAAGTTAGAAATTATTTTGATAATGTTAAATAAAAAATAGAGAGAAATGGAAATGAGAAGGGAATTTAAATGGTACACTAGAAAGTATCAATTAAAAACATTAACCAAAAATACATGTAAAATGGAAAGCAGCTGTGACTCAAGCAATTGGGCTCCCATCTACTATATAGGACGTCCAGGGTTCGATATTTTGGGCATCCTGGTGAAGGCAAGCTGTGCCATGTGGCGAGCTGGCCTGAGCAGAGAGCTGGCCCAAGCAG
>JAKSZT010054051.1:5027624-5043366 GCA_026826555.1 Tolypeutes matacus
CTGTGCCATGTGGCGAGCTGGCCTGAGCAGAGAGCTGGCCCAAGCAGAGTGCTGGCTCACACAGGAGTGCTGGCCTGTGCAGGAGTTCTGGCACAGCAAGATGATGCAACAAAAAGAGACACAGAGGAGAGACAATAAGAGACGCAGAAGACCAGGGAACTGAGGTGGTGCAAGAGATTGAGCTACCTAAAGAGAAGATTCGCAGAGACACGGAAGAACATATAGTGAATGGACACAGAGACCAGACAGTGAGAGCAAAACAAAAGGGGGTAAGGTTGGGGAGAAACAAATTTTTATGAAAAGATAAATTTAAAAAACAAGTAAAGTGTCAATATTAATTCTTTTGTTCTAAGAAATTTAATAGTTTCAGCCAGTCTCTGCTTTAATTATTTGGTTTAATACTTTTTCATTTAAGTAATTACTTCAATGAAGCAAAGTCTAGCATAAATAAATGATGATACATCCATTTATTGCCTATAAGAGACCCACTTTATTTCTTTTAGGAGGTACCAGAAATTGAACCTGGGACCTCGTACATGGGAAGCAGATGCCCAACCACTGAGCTACCCCTGCTCCCAGAGACCTACTTTAGATACAAAGGTGCAGAGACATTGAAAGAGAAAAAAAGGGTCACAATACTGAAATACTGCATGCTAATAATAGTGAAAAGAGAATTAGACTCACTTGAGTAATATAAGTTAAAAATTAAAACAAACATGGTTACAAAAGACAAAGAACCATTTATATACCCATAAAAGGGTCAATATATCAAGAACATATAAAACTTATAAACATATATACAAAGAACAGAGCACTTAAATATAGAGAGGAAAAATTGACAGATTTGAAGGAAGAAATAGACAGATTTTTCATAATAGTTGGAGAATGTAACTTCCCACTTCCACAAATGGATAGAAAATCTAGACAGATGATCAATAAGGATATAGAGGACTTGAACACTATAAGCCAACTCAATCCAGTAGAATATAATCTTCTCAAGGACACATGGGCCATTCCCAGAATAGACCATATGTTACCCCACAACACACATAAAAACACTGAATCCATAAGTATCTTACATAACCGAAGTGGGATGAAACTAGAAATCAATAACAGAAGGGAAACTAGAAAGTTTCACAAATATGTGTAAATTGAACAACACACATTAACCAATGGTTCACAGATGAAATCATGAGGAGACTTAGAAAACACTTTGAGATAAACAGAAATGAATACACAACATATCAAACCTTATAGGACCCACTGAAAACATTAATAGAGAAATTTATAGCCAAAAACACCTATATTAACAGAAGAATAACCATCTCAAACAATAACATAGCTTTCCAACTTAAGGAAATACTCACAGAAGAGCAAACTAAACCCAAAGCTGGTGGAAGGAAGAAAATAAAGATTAGAGCAGAGGTGAATGGGACAACAGAAAAACAATGCAATCAACACAAATAAAGCTGATTCTACAAAAATATCAACAAATTTGAAAATCCTAGATTTCCAGATAAAGAATAAAGGAAAGAATAATCTATTCACTAAAGTTAGTAATGAAAGTGGTGACATTTCTAAAATGGGTTTTAAAAGCATACTTAAAGCAATTTTGGTCCAACAGATTAGATATCTTTGACAACATGGACCAATTCCTAGAAACACACCTTGCCTTTTTTGTAATATTCACTCATCAAAATTTCTTGCTCTGAAAAAAACATATTTAGGGCATATTTTAAAAAATATATTTTAGGTAATCATGTATTGTATTTTTATGTTACCCTTTTCTTTTCCAGTCTGGCCATTTTGCAACATTCCTAAGGACAGTTATGATGTCTTTGAGTCAGGGCTGTGTCAGTGAATGGAATTATACAGGCAAATCAATCAATCAATCATCTGCCCTGTGGTGTTTAAGTTTGGTTTAGAAGAGAATTTGAAGTGAAAACGACATTGTTAAGTTGTTACCTTGTGTAACCGTTGGGGAATTTGATGTAATTATGAATTCCAAAAATATAATTGAATCATGCTTGTAAACTGATCTGTTAATCTGGGCATGATTAGGTTAGGATTAGGGCGTTGAGCCCCATCCCTTGGTGGGTGGGGAATTGAATATAAAAGGCAAGGCAAAGGACAGTTGAAGCGGTCTTTTGAAAAGCAGTTTTGATGTTGGAAAGAAGGCCCCAGGAGAAGAGAAGCAAGCCGTTTGCCTGATCGTCTACAGCTGACCTTGTGGAGGAAACAGGAGCTAAGCCCGGAGAGAAATGCAGCCCTGGGAAGAGAGGAACCCCAGAAGCCTGAACCCTGGCAAACGCCAGCAGCTGTCTTGCTCTAACACGTGACAATGGACTGTGGTGAAAGAAGAAACAACGCTTTATGGCCTAGTATCTGTGGACTTCTGCCCCAAATAAATACCCTTTATAAAGACCAACCCATTTTTGGTATTTTACATTAGCACCCCTTTGGCTGACTAATACACCTAGTATCGAAGGACTTCATTTGTTCAGGTGGGACATGTTCTTTCCTGGAAAGAAACATGTGCTAGCTGAAACCTTAAGGATTTAAATATGCAAAGTCTTCAAAGATTTGCTTGGGATACGAATTGGTTTAATGGGAAAATGTACAAAATCTGAACAACAGCAGACTGCTATTTGCAGAAACTAAGAGCAAAATGAACTGCAGGCAATTGGTTTGAACTTCACTGCAGAGGACAGCAGAAAGAAATATTCAGGATGTGAAGGGTATTGTAAGCTCTATGGTCCTTGTTCTAAGGACAGTGGGAAAGCATCAACAAAGTCAAAGATGAGATATTTATGTCCAAGACAGGCCTTTAGGTCTAGGATGCAACAATGTAAGAATAAATGAGTACAGCAAGAGAAAATTTAGGAGGGTATTGGTGAATTTCAAATATTGAATGAGAATGCCCATAGACTTGACAAAAAAAAAAAAAAAAAAAAGCGGGACCAGTGATATGGCATGTAATTTGGAAAATTAAGTCAGTAATAATTTAACCTCTTTTCTCAGAATACCACCTAGACAAAGTACAGATGACGTACTTGGGGCCTCACTGAATCAATTTAAGGGAATCCAACTAGTGCAATCTGGGACAATTTGTGCATTAAAATAAATAATGATAAAGGATGAGAACATATTGAAAAAATTGAATACATCAATCTGTAGGGTTATAACAAATAGGAGTAAAGCAAGCCTTTGTAAGGCAGAAAGCCAAATAAGGAATATAGGAGGTGTGTTGGTAATGGGGAAAAAAGTTAGCATTTGACAACCATCAGAGCGATGATTGATTCGGATGAGAGGATGATGGCTGGAGGATGGATGGGGACAACGATCCTCATAAAATGTCATTCATTATAAAGTGAAAACATGTTTTTGCATGTGGGGGAACCTGACAGAAATTTAATCAGGTTATCAAGTTCACATCACCAGTGGGTGAGGCAAGTGGATCTCCTAGCTCCCCTGATGGGCTACATTCCTAACTCTCCTGATGGGCTGAATGTAGGGCCTAAATCTCAAGAGGAAACACTGGGCAGACCCAGGTAGGGGTCATTTGTGCTCCTTAAATATGTCAAAGAGGCGAAAATGAAAGAACCTCTCAGGGGGAGTTCCATATTGAAGTCGACTGGAAAAATTTGACTGGAAAAAGAGACATTTTTGAGAGTTTGGTAAAAGGATAAAAGTGGAAGGGGACTGAATGGGAGTACAGCACTGAAGCAAAGTTGATTTCCTGATTTGGGATTTCCTAGGAGAGTAAGATATAAACACGGGAGTATTTTTGTGAAATGCTTGTTAGTGGGCAAAAGTGGTAAAATTAAAACAACTGGGCAAACAACTGGGGAATCTTAGTGCAGGGATCATGAGTAATTTGTAACTACTCCTGCAATTTCTATTAGGAGGTACCAGGGATTGAACCCAGCACCTCACACATGGGAAGCAGGAGCTCAACCACTGAGCTAAACCCTCTCCTCTTGAAATTTTTATACATATGATATTTCAAATTAAATGACCTTTAAAAACACCAATGGTACTACCATGGTACTAAAGTACTGAGGACAAATCTACTTAAATGCAATTCAACCAAAGTTGTGAAAGTACTTGACCTTTTAAGAGTCTGGATGTTATTAAGGAGGAAACGGGTCATTATTATATTAATAGCACTATGTCTTTTGTGTCCTAAACAATTTGAGGTGTTTCTGGAAACAGCAATATATTTCTACTCCAGTTTCTCACAGGAACTCCTTTCACTGCTGCATGTTGTGGAGACTGACTGCCCTTTGACCCAGGCTGAAAGCCATGGAGAAGGACATGTATTATATAAACTCCCTCCTTCAAGCCAGGGGCATGCTACTCCAGAATTTCTTAGCCTCACTCTCTGTGGCTTCAAGAGGTAGCTCAGACCTTAGTTCAGATTTTCTGTACTTGGCTTTTGTTAGTCTACGCATATATCTTTCAGGGGATCTTCTATCTCTTTTCCCTTCAGGAATCTCTTGGGAGATATTAGGGAATATGGGGGCATGAGGTAATGACTTGATCACAGCAGTGATTTATAAGGTGGAGAAGTGCTGGGGGTTGTGAAATGCTGGAACTTATTTTTATGGGCCAAGCTGGGAGGGGAGCAAATGTAATCAGGGTACATCATGCACAAGTTAACATTAATTGATTTGTGTATGTAATATCAGACAGACCTAATGTATATATGATATCAAATGAAAAAATATACTATGCCTACATCAAAATTTTCCCATTGAAAATAGATTACAAATATTTATGCAACTTATTAGTGTGACATGATACAATGAGCCATGAAAATTTATTTAATAAATCTCAACAACAAAAAAACCTCAAAATATACAAGGGTGGATGGTAAATTAGGCCTATCCACTTCAGTTTATTTCATTAATATAAAATTTAATTAGACATGAATAAAAACTTCAAATTGAAAGCAGAAAAAGAGAAAATTAAAAAATTTGAAAATGTTTTATCACCATTTCAAATATTATACCTCGCCCACTTGGTAGCCACCACTGCAGCCACCCTTAAGGAACTGGGGGAGGATGGTGCCCACCAGGCTGGTGGCAGACAATGCAGTGGTGATGTCCACAAGCCAGGCAAGTGCCACGGTGGCAGAGCAGGGCCCCGCGAGTGGCAGGTCAGTTTGGGTTTAGGCCTCCCTCTGGTTCCCGGGATATGGGCTGAATCAGCTGAAAGTGCGGGAGCAGCAGCAACAGAGGCAGAGGCTCTGGTGCATCACTCTCCTCCCCCTTAGCCTGAACTGGGACAGGCCAGGTGACCCAGGTGGCTGGAGGGTGTTCTGCTGCCCCAGAATGGGAATTCTGTACACAAGGAAATGGATGTGCAATCACCAGGAGCACAATGTTATCATTGCTGGGTTGGATAATGTAGGGAAAACTACCATCCTTTACCAATTTTCTATGAATGAAGTTGTACATACATCCCCTACAATAGGAAATAACGTAGAAGAGATAGTGCATTAGGACCTAAGAAAAGGTGGTTTGCTGATTTTTCCTAATAAACAAGATGTTAAAGAATGTATGACTCTAGCAGAAATCTCCCAGTTTTTAAAACTAGCTTCCATTAAGGATCATCAATGTCATATCCAGGCATGCTATGCTCTTACCGGTGAGGAATTGCGCCAAGGACCTGAATGGATGATGTCAGGACTTAGATGAGATGATCTCTACTGACCTCTTCTCATAGACTTTGTATAATCAAAGTGCTGGACTTTATTTGAAAGCTGCAAAAATTCATGGTTTATATATATTTATAATAAACTCATTGAAACTTTTTCCATAAGAAATCAAAGATGAAGTCTTACCTTCCAATTGGCTTTCTCCTTAGTTCCTTTCAAAGTAATCTCTTAAAGCTGTGACTGACACTTTTCTCATAATGAGCCCTCTCAGGATACCGTGTAGCCTGTGGTAAGTATAGAGGGAGAGGAAGACATTGTTAACCTGAAGAACTTTACTATCAGTATAAACCTCCCTAGTGGCATGTTCTCTCCTTGTTCTCAGTCAAAATGCAAATCAGCACAGATACTCAGATTCCAATATTTTAAAAATGTAATGTTTTTATGAAAAGTATTTTTCATAAGATTGTATATGTGTTGTGTATATATGTCAAGTTCATCTTAATGGCTTTGATTTATGTTCTAAAGAAAAGTGATAAGTAACACAAAAATTAGTAATGTCCTTAGTTGTAACCATATACTGGCATTGGTGTTAAGAGTCATTTTCTACTTGTCTCCTTAGGCTCTCTGTATTGTGCTAACCAACCCCCAAATCATTGAGCTGCTCTTAAAAAAAAAAGAAAGGAAAAGGAAAAAAGCTTGACATTGTGGTGATATTTTTTTGTTGTTCAAATTAGGCAGAAACATACTACAACTGAATGGAACATATATAAGATACTTGGCTTAAGTATTACCACTGTGTACAATTACACAGCATGTAATTATCAGTTCATTCCTTGCATAGGTCTGTATGTCATCTATTTTACTGAATAAATTTTTGATCTGCTAATGAGTCAGTCATTAATTGTGAGTAAAATTACCAAGTAATTTTTTTCAGAATTAATTGAAAACAGTTGTGTGAAACACGTCTATCCAAGAAGTAACAGAATTATATATGCACATTTAAAGTAAATTTGAAATGAAAAGTGAAGTATATTTTCCAAGCAACAATAATTTCTTATTTTAGGTAATGGAATAGATTGAGATTTTTAAATTTCTATTCATTGTCTGTATCTTGTTCTACCACATGAATACACTGTTTGGGCAATTAAAAAACACAAATATTATTACAGAAGCTAGGCATACATGAAATGATGCAATTGTAGACATACTGATTTCACCTTTCCAAGGAAATATGCAAAATTAAACTAAGTCAGGTTTTGTATTTTCTACAGGAGAAATTTACTTTCAATGAATACATATGATTTACAAAAAACGGCCTCTGACACAGCCTCAGCTTTTTAAATAAACTGATAATTTACATCCTGGACAAATTTCAACTTCAGTACTTTTCAGCAGTATGCAATAGTGGATATTGAAAATCACATTCGTGTTTTGAACTTCAAAACTGATTTCTGTTGATGCATAAATTTTACTTAGTGAAAACTTATCCTAAATTGAAGGTGAGATATCTTGTAAATTTCACATAACAAAAAACTAACCAATTTAAACTGTACAATTCAGGGACATTTACTACATTCTCATGCTGTGTATCATCACTATCTATATAATTTTTATTTTATTTTATTATATTTTAAAAGATGCTTATATTACATAAATGTTACACAAAAGTTAGAAGGATTCCCATGTTCCCTACATCCCACAACCCCCATAACATTCCACATAAACATCTTTCATTAGTGTGACACATCACCTACAATGGATATACACATCCTGGGGCTTTGCCACTAAGCACGGACCATAATTCACATTGTAGACCATACTCTCTCCCACACAATTCTGCATGTTATATGCTGATGTAAAATGGCCTATATCTGTCGTTGTAATGTCACTCAGGATAATTTCCAAATCCTGAAAAAGCCCCTGTATTACAACTGCTTTTCCCTTCCCTGCCCCGAAAGCATTCAGTGACCCCAGGCTCCACCTCACTGTTGTAACTTCTTCCATTGCTTGAATCACAATATATCTACAACAGAATACCATTAAGTCCACTCTAGTCCATAGTTCTTCCCCCCAATCCTGAGGAGTTTGGTATGGTGATGTCCACTCCACCTCCAAGTGAGAGGGGGCTTATATCCCACAGATATGGTGGATGGGATTATCCTGCCTTCAGCTGCAGGCTCTCTCCATTCCCTGGGATGGCCGTTATCCATCATCGTCTCCTAACCAAGTGACTTGGGTGAGTCCATTGAACTATAGAGTAGGAGTTGCAGCTCCACCGAGATTCCAGGCACGCTGGCACATGGGCAGGCCAGAGGCTCTAGTCTCTGGAAGTACACCTACAAACTCCAGCATCACATATAGATTTGAATACAAGGGACTGATAGACCATGTGCAGGGAGGACTTATTTGAGTCCAACTCTGTCACTCTCAGGAGCACAGATTCCAAAGTAGACCCACTGATAAGGCATCAATCTCTGGAGCTATCACCCCCCATATATAGGACCTGGGTGTCTCCAGAGCCCCCAGGAGCCCCTCTGTGTGGGGTGATATCCACTTTGGTGTTCTATGAGATCCTGAGGTGTGCATAACCATTACCTCTGGGATGACCTCCCGACTCTCTTTGAAGTCTCTTAGCCACATGAACTCATTTGTCTTTACCTTTCCCCCCCTTTTATTCAAGGTCTTTTTCCACTCATGTTGCCAGTTGGCACTTGGTATTAATCCCTCGTTGCCAGGGAGGCTCATCCCCAGGAGTCATGTACCATGCTGGGGGAAAGGTAATGCATTCATGTGCTGAGTTTGGCTTAGAGAGGGGCCACATTTGAGCAACAAGGAGGCTCTCAGGTGGCAACCCTTAGGCACCCCATAACAGTAGGCTAAGTTTCAATTTCAAGAGCAAAGACTCATAAGGCTAGTCATTAATAACAAGAACCCATCAGTGGACCATCCTCCTTTTCCAGGCACTGCCCTTGCACTCTGGGTACTGTTGCTGCTCCCTTAAGCCTATATATGTATATTTAATAAGTGCTTAACTTACCTAAATATTACACGGAACCTACAGGGATTCCCATGTTCCCCACCTCCCACACCTCCCACCACATCCCACACAAACATCTCCCACAAGTGTGGCCCATCACCCTCAATGGACTTACACATCCTGGGGCCTTGCCATCAACCATAGACCACAGTTCACATCGGAGATCACACTCACTCCTACACAGTTCTGAATGGTGTGTGCTGATTTAAAATGGCCTACATCCGTTGCCACAACAGTACTCAGGACAACCTCCAAGTCCCGAAAAATCCCCTGTATTTCAACTGCACATCCCCTCCCTGCCCCAAAAGTGTCCAGTGGCCACTGGGTCCACCTCACTGTTATAATTTCTTCCATTGCTAGAATTACCATATGTGTACAACAGAATACCATCAAGTCCACTCCAGTCCATAGTTCTTCCCCAATCCTGAGGGGACTGGGATGGTGATGTCCACTCCACCTCCAAGTGAGAGAGGGCTTATATCCCATGCATATGGTAGGTGTGATGATCCTGTCTGCAGATGCAGGTCCTCTCATTCCCTGGGATGGCCGTTGCCCATTGTTGTCTCCTCGCCAGGTGACTTGGATGAGTCAATTGAGCTGTAGGGTAGGAGTTGCAGCTCCACCGAGATTCCACGCACACCTGGCACATAAGTAGGCCAGAGGCTCCAGTCTCTGGAAATATACCTAAAAACTCCAGCATCACATATAGGTTTGAATAGAAGGGACTGATGAACCATGTGCAGGGAGGACTTATATGAGTCCAATTCTGTTGCTCTCAGGAGCACAGATTCCAAAATAGAGCCCACTGATAAGGCATCAGTCTCTGGGGCTATCCCCCCTTATATAGGACCTAGGTGTCTCCAGAGCTTTCAGGAGCCCCTCTGTGTGGGGTGATATGCACTTTGATGTTCTATGAGCTCCTACTGAGGTATGCGTAAGCGTTACCTCTGGGAGGACCTCCCGACTCTCTTTGAAGTCTCTTAGCCACTTGAACTCATTTGTCTTTACCTTTTCCCCTTTTTATTCAAGGTCTTTTTCCAGTTGTGTTGCCAGTTGGCACTTGGTATCAATCCCTCGTTGCCAGGGAGGCTCATCCCCGGGAGTCATGTCCCACGTTGGGGGCAAGGTAATGCATTCATATGCTGAGTTTGGCTTAGAAGAGGCCACATTTGAGCAAGAAGGAGGCTCTCAGGTGGCAGCCCTTAGGCACCCCATAACAGTAAACTAAGTTTCAGTTACAAGAGCAAAGACTCATAAGGGTAGTCATCAATAAAAAGAACTCATCAGTGGGCCATCTTCTTTTGACAGACACTGTCCCTCCCTGCACTCAGAGGGCAGTTGCTGCTCCCTTGGAGAATGTGGCAGAGGTCTCCAGCCTAGGAATTCAGATTCCCTCATTTATTGAGTGATTGTCCACCCACCGTGACCATGGCCCATCCTTTGATCTTTTGAACAATTTTGTATATCTTTCATGAATATTCGGATGAACTTACTCCCATGAATCCCCCCTCCCAGACAACCCCCCACCAATAATCCCCTGCAGTACCCATTGTAACCCTTCTGTGATCTAAATCTTCCATGAACATGTAGCCCATAAAATAATCAAATACACTTAATACGAAAAAGAAACAATAATGAAAAGCTTACATGCAAGAGACAAACATAAGGAAACTCAGGGAAAAAAAACCCAAAAAGACAAACAAACAATCAAACAAAAAACAAAACAAAACAAAACAAAACAAAATATAATTAGTGGATTGGGACATTCAAAAAAATGGGGAGAAAAGCAAAAGAAATGCCTTTTAAAAAAACAAATATATATATATATATATTCCTTTTTTTCTTTTATCACTGCGTTATTGGATGTCCGGTGTGCCGTGACACCTTCCCCCTCTCAATCCCCAGTGTCTCGCAATTTTTCATTTAATTTTCAAAGAAGTTTTAGGTCACAGCAAAGTCACACATGGAATACCAGAGACTCCCAGATACCAAACCACCCCCCCTTCCCCACTCCATATTAACCCTCCCCCCTTTTTTTGGATGTTAGCATTGTTATAACTGTTATACAGATAGCAAAATATAGCAACTAAACATTGTCAATGATTTACAGTATAGTTTACAATTTAGATGATACAGTTTAATAAGTTTTGATGATATTTACCATGTCCTATGTCCATTACTGTAAGGTAATGAAAAACCTTTCCCATGACCACTAAATACCCCATAAGATCTTAACTGTTCCTTCCTCCCCACCGCCCTGGGGCATATGACATTCCCCTGTCTTGACTCATGGAATGTCAAGATTCATAGTTACATGCCCTGGGTATTTGAACCTGCCTTTCCTAATCTACCCACCTGTCTACGCTGCACCACCAAACCCAGTAATATCACTACCCATCTGTCCTATCCTTCAATATGCAACTATACTCTATCCCTTTACCATAGATTATGTCCATATGGGTGATGGCTCAAAGCCTGCTCTTTCCTTTCTCTCCCTTGTTAACCTATCTTTCAGACAATGTTTCTCAGAGACTGCTCACTTTCCTCAGTTCAAATCAGTGAGGTCATATACTGTTCATCTTTCAGTGCCTGGCTTGCTTCACTCAACATAAGGTCTTCAAGATTCATCCACGTTATTCCATGTGTTAGCACTTTATTCCTTCTTTCAGCTGATTAATATTCAATTGTATGTATGTGCCACATTTTGCTTATCCATTCATCTGTTGATGGGCACCGGGGCTGATTCCAACTTTTGGCACTGGTGAACAATGCTTCTATGAACATTGGTGTGCATACATCTGTTTGTGTCTTTGCTTTCAGTTCTTCTGGGTATATACCCAGCAGTGGAATTGCTGGATCATACGGAAGATCTATTGTTAGTTTTCTGAGGAACTGCCAAACTGTCCTCCACAGTGGCTGGAACATACTGCAGTCCCACCAGCAGTGGATGAGGGTTCCTATTGCTCCACATCCTCTCCAATATTTGGTGTCTCCTGTTTTTTTTTTTTTTTTTTAAAGATTTTATTTATTTATTCATTTATCCCCCCCTTGCTGCTTGTGCTCGCTGGGTCAGCTAACCACGCCATGCGGGCGGTCTTGCCTTCACCAGGAGGCCCCGGGAACCGAACCCGGGGCCTCCCATACGGTAAACGGGAGCCCTTCTGATTGAGCCACAGCCGCTGCCTGTCCTGTTTTTTTAATAGCTGCCATTCTGATGGGTGTAAGATGGTATGTCATTGTAGTTTTGATTTGCATTTCCCTGATAGCAAGTGATGTTGAGCATTTTTTCATGTGCTTTTTAGCCATTTGTATTTCTTCTTTTGAGATGTGTCTTTTCAGGTCACTTGCCCATTTTTTAAATGGGTTGTTTGTCTTTTTATTTTCAAGGTGTAGGATTTCTTTATATATGCAGGATATTAGGCTCCTATCATATATGGTTGCCAAATATTTTCTCCCATTGGGTAGGCTGCCTTTTTATTTTCTTTAATAACAACCTTTGAGGTGCAGAAGTTTTTAATTTTTAAGAGATCCCATTTATCTATTTTTTCTCTTGCTGCTCGTGCTTTGGCTGTGAAGTTCATGAAACCATTTCCTATTACAAGGTCCTGAAGATGCTTCCCAACATTATCTTCCAAGGTCTTTATGGTTTTGGCTCTTATATTTAGATCTTTGATCCATCTTGAGTTGATTTTTGTATAAGGTGTGAAATGGTATTCTTCTGTCATTCTTTTAGATATGGATATCCAGTTCTCCAAGCACCACTTGTTAAAGAGACCGTTCTCTCTCAACTGAGTAGGCTTCATGGCCTTGTCAAATATCAAATAACTGTGTATGCGAGGATCTATATCAGAACTCTCAATTCGGTTCCATTGGTCAGTAGGTCAATCCTTGTGCCAATACCACACAGTTTTGAGCACTGTAGCTTTGTAGTATGTTTTAAAGTCAGGTAGTGTGATACCTCCAACTTCATTTTTCTTTTTCAATATATCTTTGGCAATTCGGGGCCTCTTGCCTCTCCAAATATATTTTGTGGTAAGTTTTTCAAGTTCCTTAAAAAATATAGTGTTGCCTTTTTTTTTTTTTTAATTTATTTTTTTAAACAAATCTATTTTATTGGTACAGATTAACAAAGCATACAATTCATTCAATGTGTACAATAATAGTATTTGGTATAATCTCATAGTTGTGCATTCATCATTTCAATCATTATTAGAGTATTTTCATTATTTCAACAATAATATTAAACGAAAAATGACAAACAACAAACAAGAAAATTCCTCACCTCTCCACCTCTCTATTTCCACTTCTTTTATTATTTATTTATTTATTTATTTATTTATTTATTTATTTATTTATAAATATATTTTAAGAGGTGCTTAGATTACCGAAAATACTACACAGAACCCCCTGGGATTCCTATGTTGCCCACCCCCGACACCTCCTGCCACGTCCCACACAAACATCTCCGACAAGTGTGGCCCACCACCCTCAATGGACTTACATATCCTGGGGCCTTGCCACTAACCCTAGACCACAGTTCACATCATAGACCACACTCTCTCCCACACAGTTCTGAGTGGTATGTGCTGATTTAACGGATGGCCTACATCCGTTGCCACAACGGTACTCAGGACAACCTCCAAATCCCAAAGAAGCCCCTGTATTTCAACTACTCATCCCCTCCCTACCCCAAAAGTGTCAAGTGGCCACTGGCTCCACCTCATTGTTATAATTTCTTCCATTGCTAGAATCACCATATGTGTACAACAGAATACCATTAAGTCCACTCTAGTCCATAGTTCATGCCCCAGTTGTGAGGGGATTGGGATGGTGATGTCGACCTCACCTCCAGGTGAGAGAGGGCTTATATCCCATGCATATGGTAGGTGTGATGATCCTGTCTGCAGATGCAGGTCCTCTCCATTCCCTGGGATGGCCGTTGCCCATTGTTGTCTCCTCGCCAGGTGACTTGGATGAGTCAATTGAGCTGTAGGGTAGGAGTTGCAGCTCCACCGAGATTCCACGCACACCTGGCACATAGGTAGGCTAAAGGCTCCAGTCTCTGGAAGTATACCTAAAAACTTCTGCATCACATATAGGTTTGAATAGAAGGGACTGATGAACCCTGTGCAGGGAGGACTTACTTGAGTCCAATTCTGTCTCTCTCAGGAGTACAGATTCCAAAGTAGAGCCCACTGATAAGGCATCAGTCTCTGGGGCTATCCCCACTTATATAGGACCTGGGTGTCTCCAGAACTCTCAGGAGCCCCTCTATGTGGGGTGATAGGCACTTAGATGTTCTATGAGCTCCTACTGTGGTGTGCGTAAGTGACTTCTGGGATGACCTCCCGACTCTCTTTGAAGTCTCTTAGCCACTTGAACTCATTTGTCTTTACCTTTTCCCCCTTTTATTTAAGGTCTTTTTCCAGTTGTGTTGCCAGTTGGCACTTGGTATTAATCCCTCGTTGCCAGGGAGGCTCATCCCCGGGAGTCATGCCCCACGTTGGGGGGAAGGTAGTGCAATCATATGCTGAGTTTGGCTTAGAGAGAGGCCACATTTGAGCAACAAGGAGGCTCTCAGGTGGCAACCCTTAGGCACCCCACAACTGCAGGCTAAGTCTCAGTTACAAGAGCAAAGACTCACAAGAGTAGTCATCAATAAAAAGAACACATCAGTGGGTCATCCTCTTTTGACAGACACTGTCCCTGTGCTCAGAGGACTATTGCTGTTCCCTTGGAGACTGTGGCAGAGCTCTCCAGGCTAGGAATTCAGATTCCCTCATTTATTGTGTGATTGTCCACCCATCATGACCATGCCCCATCTTTTGATCTTTAGAACGATTTTGTATATCTTCATGTATATTCGGATGAACTAATTCCCATGAATCCACCCTCCCAGACACCCCCCACCAATAATCCCCTGCAGTACCCATTGTAACCCTTCTGTGATCCAAATCCTCCATTAACATGTAGTTCATAAAATAATCAAATAAATTTACTAGGAAAAAGAAACAACTACGATAAGCTTACATGCAAGAGACAAACATAAGGAAACTCAGGGAAAAAAAAAAGAGAAGAAAAAAAAACAAAAACAAATAATCAAACGAACAACAACAACAACAACAACAACAAGAAAAACAAAATATAATTAGCGGATTGGGACATTAAAAAAAATGGGCAAAAAAGCAAAGGAAATACCTTAAAAATATATATATATTTATATTTATTTATTTATTTATTTATTTATTCTTTTTTTTTTTCCCTTTCTCTTTTCAATTTTTGCCTTCCTTTTATCACTGTGTTATCGGATTTCCAGTGTGCCTTGACATCTTCCCCCTCTCAATCCCCATTGTCTCCCAATTTTTCATTTAATTTTCAAAGAACTTTTAGGTCACAGCAAAGTCACACAGGGAGTGCCGGAGGCTCTCAGATACCAAACCATCCCCCTTCCCCACTCCATATTAACCCCCCCTTTTTTTTGGATGTTAGCGTTGTTATAACTGTTATACAGAAAGCAAAATATAGCAACTAAACATTGTCTATGATTGACAGTATAGTTTACAATTTAGATGATAGTTTAATAATTTTGATGATATTTGCCATATCCTGTGTCCATTACTGTAAGGTAATGAAAAACCTTACCCATGACCACCAAACACCCCATTAGATCTTGACTGTTCCCTTCCCCCCAGCCCCCCAGGGCCCATGATACCACCCTATCCCGACCCATGGAATGTCAAGATTCACAGTCACATGCCCTGGGAATTTGAACCTGCCCTTCCTAATCCACCCACCCATCATTGCTGCACCACCAAACCCAGGAACACCACCACCCATCTGCCCCATCCCCCAACATGCAACTACACTCTATCCCTTTACCATAGATTATGTCCATATGGGTGATGGCTCAAAGCCTGCTCTTCTCTTACTCTCCCTTGTTAACCTATCTTTCAGACCATGGTTCTCAGAGACTGCTCACTTTCCTCAGTTCAGATCAGTGAGGTCATATACTGTTCATCCTTCAGTGCCTGGCTTGCTTCACT
>JAKSZT010054052.1:14153-29655 GCA_026826555.1 Tolypeutes matacus
CACATGGGCAGATGAAAGATTTAAGTCTTTTAGACATACAATTGTAAAGTATAGTATGAAGTATAGGTTCAAATAAAAGGGGGAGAAGAGCCATGTGTAGGGAAACCACAAATGAGTCCAAATCTGTCACACTGGAGAGGTTTAGTTGTAAGGGAAGGCCCACTGACAGGGTGTCAAACTCCTGAGCTGTCTGCCCTGTCTATAGTGTATAGATGTCGCTAGAGCCCTCAGGAGCCCCACTATTTGAAGCAATATTTACTGTGGCAGTCAATGAGATCCTGCTGAGGTGTGCATAAGCGTAAACTCTGGAATGACTTCCTGACTCACTTTAAAATCTCTTAGCCATAAGAACTCTTTTGTATTTACCATTTCCCCCTTATGGTCAAGGTCTTTTTCCAGGTGCCTTGCTAGTTGGAGCTTATCATCCCTTGGTGCCAGGGAGGTTCATCCTTGGGAGTCATGTCCCATGCAGGGGGAATGTAGTGCATTTATATGGTGAGATTGGCTTAGAGAGAGGCCACATTTAAGCAAAAAGGAGGCCCTCAGGAGGTAACTTTTAGGCAACATATAATACTAGGCTAAGTTTCAATTTCAAAAGAAAAGGTTCATAAATACAATCATCAATATTAAGGGCTTGGTGTTACAGTCCATCCTCCTTCACTATTTTTTGGATGTTTATAAAATTCTTAAAAGGCTATCAATTATTACTTTTTGAGTTTCCTAAGTTTACTCCTAATCTTATGTGCTGGCTAGAGTGATTGACACCAATTATCAAGGGCAATTGAATTGTTGCTACATGTTGGGGACACAGAAGACAATGTCTTCAACCTCCAGGGATTCTTAGTATTTCAATGCCCAACAGTAAAAATGATTAGAGACTATAGTGAAATATAAGTCAGTACCATTGAGGATTCTGGCCCCCAGGAATGAATATTGTGTCACCTCGCTGGTTCTAATACCATCTTTCCCCCTTTTTTTCCCGTGTCTAATGCATGATCCTATAACAGTGTGGTAGAAGATTAGTCTTAGTGGAAGTGACTTCTTCCTGTAGTTGATAATCCCTGGGTTACCTCAGCATCTTTTTTCTCTTTCAGTCTTTCAACACCTACATCCAAAATCCTATATTAAATCTTCCTTGTTTAAAATACCTGGTGCCTAAGTTGTATAGATTTTCTATTTGGGGAGATGGTTGTACAGCATTGTGGATGGAACAGCAGCACTGAATTCTGTTTGAATGTGGTTAGAAGGGAAATTTTTAAGTTATGTCTATATGTTCCTTGAATAGAAAAAAACAACAACAACAAGATAGACTGAACAACACAAACAGGGAAACTAAAGTAACTATGGACTATAGATTATAGTACAATTATAAAAATGTTCTTTCATCAACTTTATTTTTTTTTTTATTTTTATTTTTTTGTTGTTTATTTATTTTATTTTTTTATATTTTAAAAGATGCTTAGATTACATAAATGTTACACAAAAATGACAGGGATTCCCATATTCCCCACCTCCCACACCTTCCATACCCTCCCACATAAACATTTTTCATTAGTGTGGCACATCACCTGCAATGGATATACACATACTGGGGCTTTTTGCCATTAAGCATGGACCATAGTTCACATTGTAGACCACACTCTCTCCCACACAGTTCTGCATGTTATATGCTGATGTAAAATGGCCTATATCTGTCATTGTAATGTCACTCAGGATAATTCCCAAATCCTGAGAAAGCCCCTGTATTACAACTGCTTTTCCCTCTCCCTGCCCCGAAAGCATCCAGTGGCCACTGGCTCCACCTCAATGTTGTAATTTCTTCCATTGCTTGAATCACAATATGTCTAAAACAGAATACCAGTAAGTCCACTCTAGTCCATAGCTCTTCCCCCAATCCTGAGGAGTCTGGGATGGTGATGTCCACTCTACCTCCAAGTGAGAGGGGGCTTATATCCCATGGATAAGATGGATGGGATTATCCTGCCTGCAGCTCTCTCTATTCCCTGAGATGGCCGTTGTCCATCATCATCTCCTTGCCAGGTACTTGCGTAAGTCCATCGAGCTGTAGAGTAGGAGTTGCAGCTCCACCGAGATTCCAGGCACAGCTGGCACATGGGCAGGCCAAAGGCTCCAGTCTCTGGAAATACACCTACAAACTCCAGCACCAGATATAGGTTTGAATAGAAGGGACTGATGGACCAAGTGCAGGGAGCCAAACTCAGCATATGAATGCATTACCCTCCCCGAAGCGTGGGACATGACTCCCGGGGATGGGCCTCCCTGGCAACGAGGGATTAATACCAAGTGCCAACTGGCAACACACCTGGAAAAAGACCTTGAATAAAAGGGGGAAAAGGTAAAGACAAATGAGTTCAAGTGGCCAAGAGACTTCAAAGAGAGTCGGGAGGTCATCCCAGAGGTAACGCCCACGCACACCTCAGTAGGAGCCCATAGAACATCAAAGTGGATATCACCCCACACAGAGGGGCCCCTGAGGGCTCCGGAGACACCCAGGTCATATATAAGGGGGGATAGCTCCAGAGATCGATGTCCCATCAGTGGGCTCTACTTTGGAATCTGTGCTCCTGAGAGTGCCCGGCACATCTTAAGTGCAAAAGGCAGCATACTCAGAGCTCTTATTAACAAAAGAAAGGGCCCTGGCCTGATAGCCAGAGGTTCTGGGTTTATTTCTTGGTTGCAAATAACAGAAAAGCAATCCTAAGTAGCGTAAACAAAAAAAGAGAAATTTATTGGCTCACCTAGCCAGGAAGAACTTCCCAGGTAAGTCGCAGAGTAAAAGAAAGAACTTCAGGAACCAGGGTCTCAGGCAACTGCAGCTCAATACTTTGCATTTTTCTCTGCTTTTCTCTCCCTTTGGCCTGTTGACCTCATTGTCTCTTACTGCAGAGAGGTCCTCTTCATATGATCGAAAACATGGCTGCACCTACTAAGCAACCCTCGCAAAAGAGGTCTCTCCCATTCCCTGCTCCTGTGGATTAAACCCCAGGAAAGATTCTACTGGGTTCTGAAGGATGTCGCATGTCTAACCCTTGGGCACTGTCGTCAGAGGGATGTTATTCTATTTCCCCAGGCCTAGGTTTCCCAAGCCTTACAGTTTGGGGAACAGGGTTTGTTCCTTCTTGTAGGAAGTCACAAAAGCAATCACAGGCCGTGCTACTCCTGTTCCACCACTTACTGCCTGATGTTGGGTCTGAGAGCCTCAGGATCTTGGGATAAAATAGAGATGGTCATTCCTGACCAGGCTCACCTAACGGTTTCCCTAATGGTTTTATTGTTATGAGGACCAAAGGACATAAGGGATGTGAGAATGCCGTATATTCATATGCATAAAGGATTATTTTTATCTCAGCCAGTGTAGGTCAAGCCAAACTACTTTAACCAAGCTGACAAGACAAGGATTTATTCATTTGTGGTGAGTCATAACTATGTTTTAAAAAATCTTCAACAAAAAATGGCACAAACTTCCAGAGCATGTCAAATCTAGTTACCGTAAATGACAGGTTGGGGAAGATAGGAAACAGAGTTATCAAAAGCATTATCTTGTGGGGTGGGTGTAGCTTCGTGGTTGAGTGCCTGCTTTGCATGTACAAGGTTCAATCCCCATACTTCCTGGCAGGGGAGATACCAGGACCACGAAGGTGGCCCTCCCAAGGCGAGGCCCAACCACCGCACTCCGGATGCGCCGACCCCCGCGACCCCCCCAAATGCGGGAAACTCAACCGCACAATCCGTGGCAGTGGGGGACTGCGCCCGCGCTCCCCCCTGGGACGAGGTGGCGCTGCGCTCCGGGCGCGAGCCGGAGCGGTGGCTGGTGATCGAGCGCAAGGTGTACGACGTCAGCGAGTTCGTCCGCCGCCACCCGGGGGGCTCGCGGGTCATCAGTCACTACGCGGGGCAGGATGCCACGGTGAGCGCGCCCGGGAGCGGCCCGCGGCAGGGGCGGCGCGGCGGCGGCCGGAGGCTGCGTGCGCTGGGGCCAGGAAGTCGGGCATCGCCGGGCGAACACTAGCCAATTCGGAGAAGAAGCGGGGACGCGCCGGGGCCTTCCTGCCGCCCGGGGGGTGCGAGGGCGGCGGCGCGGCGGACGCGAGAGTCCAGGGAGCGGGGAAGGGGGCCGGGGCCGTGCACACGCAGACAAAGGGCTGTGCTGCCGGGGGCCCCAGACGGCGTGGCCTGCACCCGGGACTGGCGCGGGAGCGAAGGGAGCGGGGCTGCGGGCGTCGGAGGGGTCAGAGCAGGGAGAGGGAGTCACGTCCTGCCTCGGCGACTGGAGGGAGCAGCGGAGGGGCCCCTCTCGGAGACGGGGCTGAGGCGGGAAGCCACCGGGCGCCGCCGCCCGGGGCAGCCCTGCGCGGGTGAAGACCCTTTCATCAACTTTAACAAACTCCCACACTAAGGCAAAGTGTTAATAATAGGGATTTATATAAGCACTTTTCTGCATGATTTTTTTTAAACCTATAAATTCTTTAATACAAAAAAACTATATATAAAAATGTATATACTCATACTTCAGTTAAACTGAAAAGAACCCTACCCCCCCCAAAAAAAAAAACCTGGTGTTATTTCTATTTCCTGACTTGACTCTAACTTACTTGTAAGCTATATAGTCTTTTCCAGACTTAATCCATTAAGGGGCATTGGCACATGAAGTAAATTAAAATGTTAAAACTTACTTCAGGATGGTGTGTTAGGCAAAATCAAAGGAAGATAGCTAAGATAAATGATGACTGATTTAACACAGAGGTGCATCTAAAGATACAAACATACACAGATTCTTTCTATTGTGGTAAGTATAGTAGAGGAGGTCAACTCCCCTTTTCTAACTCTAAGTTCCACAGAGCAATTGTGTGAGATTGACTCAGAAGTTAAGTGCTATGGAGTTTTTCTAAGAAGCTATATTTCCTTAGCTCTTTTTTTCATACTATCCTCTTTGGCACTATTATTTCACTACAGAAAATATCTTATATCATTTGGCCTTCTTGAATTCATTATTTGGCCTTCTTGAGTTCATTTGGCCTTTGTGTATTCATTATTTAGGCATAATATTGCAGGATTCATTTATTTGTTTAACACAAATTTATTAAGTACAATGTGAGAGCACCGTGCTGGGTGTACAGCACTGTACAAAACAGACTCCAAACTTCACATTCTCAGGATGACAGACAGACAATAGATAGATTTAAGTAACATTTTCTTTGGCCAACCTTGACATACCATAAATAAAATACCTTCCTTCATTCCGTCATTTGGTCATATACCTACCAGATCCGGATGCATTTGTAATCATATCCTTTTTGATTAAATTATCCTCATCCTTGGTGTTTTAGGGTCTCAGAAAGCATTAAAAAGTAAATACAGTCATCTTTCAGCATCCACGGACATACACTTGAAGTGTGTATCATGTATAGAAAATAATAATTTTATATTTTTAATTGCAATTAAAATAGTACATAATGGAAAAACTTGTACATTGTTCTCAGGTATTCAGCTTTTTAAATCACTTTTCTGTTTTGAAGGAAGAGATTTATGAACAATCAGTTATATATTATAAATATATTTAAAAACATTTAAAATTTCCATTGAATAAAATCAGATCATTGGTGGTGGAATCCTTTCAGGGGTGCTTTTTGATCTGCTGGATTAACTGTCTGTGCTTGCCAAGTATTATCTACATAAGCAGTGCTAGTCACCAGAATAAAATCTCATCTCCCTTCGGCCATCTTGGAGAAATATGCATACATCATTTTCAATAAAGCTCCTTTTCTTTCTTTATTATTTGGTATATAAATTTCTTGGCATCTCAGCTTTATTTTATATTATAATTAATTAATGCAGAATGTGCCATTTCCTTATTACTTTAAAATGCAACCAGTTATTGGTGTGTCTTATTCTAGTAAGATTATAGAGAGAGTCTTATGATGTTTAGAGATAGCCAAGTTCAGTCAACTGTACAATAAGCACAAAAATATCACTTAAAGTCAGCTTCTTTAAAGATTTTAAAGGATAGGTAAATAATGTCAAGTGTAATTATGTCTGATGACTATCAGATAACATTTTATATTCTGTTATTTTCATTCATTCACCCAATTTTCCACCAATAATTAATGGATGCACTTTATATGACCAACCCTGTGAGAATAATAGAGATGCATTAAGACTGCTCCTGTCCTCAAAGTCATAAGCAAAGAAGGAGTGATCAAACTTAAAAACAGTATGTTGGGTTGAAGCTGTATATCCCCAGAAATACATCTTCTTAAGTTAAATCCATTGCTGTGGGTGTGGAGCTATTATAAAAAAGACCTTTTCATGAGGCTATTTCAGTTAGTATGACCCACATCAATCAGGGTGGGTCTTAATCCTATCACTGGAGTCATTTATAAATGGAATGAATTTAGACAATGAGAGAGAAAGTCACAGAGTAGCCAGAAGCCAAAATGAAGGGAAGAGAAGAGAGAGGCCAGTGGATGCTACCATGTGCCTTGCCATGCGATAAGCTAAGGGCCAACAGTCACTGTCAGCCAGCCCCACAATCCTACAGTCTTGTGGAGAAAGCATCGCCTTGATGATGCCTTGATTTGGACATTTTTTCCACCTCAAAACCATATGTTAATAAATACTCATCATTTAAGCTGATCTGTTTCAAGGTATTTACTTAAGGAGTCTAGGAAACTAAAACAAAACCATAAAAGTCAACTTTCTAATAGTGATTTGCATCCTTCACAGCATGGTCTCGTGATCCTATAACAGTGTGGTAGAATATTGGCAGATATTTGTGTTCATAATATGAAGGTGTGGTAGATGATATAGAGGCTTTACAAACTCTACTCTGCTAGATAATAGCAAAGCTGGGACAGCAACCCAATGTTCTTGTGCTGCCTCTCTGCCAAAGGAGGAATAATGTATATAAAGTGGTCATTTCATTAAGACTACAGTCTCATCAGTGGTAGTTTCTGGCCTGTCAAGATGAAAGCTGGCCACTTGGAGTAGGATGACACTGGGGCTGAACTCTCAAGGGCTTCCTAACTGGGTACTGCCGTGTCTAATGCATGACCTCATATTCACTGTGCGGACATTCTCTTACTGAAGAGCTTCCTCAAGGCAGCCTTCATGTCCCGGTTTCTCAGACTATAGATGAAAGGATTTAGCATTGGGGTCACTGCCACATACATCACAGTTATCACTGCATCCTTCAGGCTGTAACTGGTCAGTGGGCGGGAATACATGCCCATCACTGTCCCATAATAAAAAGAAACAACAGTGAGGTGGGAGCCACAGGTGGAGAAGGCTTTGAGCAAGCCCTTGGTGGATGGGACACGTAAGACAGTGGAGAAGACCTGAACATATGAAATGATGATGAACATTAATGGCACACAGAAAGCACTAACCCCTATGTACATGACTTTCACATTAAAGTGGTTGTCAGAGCAGGACAACTTGATCAAAGCTTTAAGTTCACAGTAGAAGTTGGCCACTTCCCGGTTGTTGCAGAAGGACAGACTGGCAGTGAGCAGAGTGTGGGGGAGGGAATTGGCGATTCCAATCACCCAAGACACAACAACAAGCAGGATACAAGACCTCAGGTTCATAATCGTTGTGTAATGAAGAGGGCGGCTGATGGCCACGGCACGATCATATGCCATCACAGCTAAGATATAGCTGTCAGTGTTAGCCATGGCAAGCATGAAATGCATCTGTGTTACACATCCCCTAAAGGAGATTGTTCTGCTGCCAAAGAGATGGTTTGTGAGCATCTTAGGGACAGTTACAGATGAGAAAAAGATGTCAACCAAGGAGAGGTTGGCAAGGAAAAAGTACATGGGGTTGTGAAGACGAACATCGGAGTGAATGGCCAAGATGATGACCAGGTTTCCCATCAGTGTGATGGGGTAGATGAACAGGAAGAGGACGAAGAAGAAATCTTCCTGTGCCTGCTGACTGCTAACTCCCAGGAGGATGAAATAGAAAGTAGAGGACTGGTTTTCATTCCTCATGGCTCCTTCAGCATGAAAAGAGAGGGAAATTCAGAATTTTTAGTGATGTTGCTGCCATGATTTCCTTATCCACCACCTTTGACTCCAGTGATCAGCTCTCTGTCTCTCCCTGTGTTTAGTAAATCCAGGCAGAGACAATGTATGGGGAATAAATCCCCGTTGGTCAGTAGGACTAACTGTCAGTAATCCCTGGACATGCAACTGTAGGAAATGAGTATTCTGTACATCAGAGCCGGCCGTTATCTGCTTCCCAAGCACCACTACCCGAAACACCTAGATTTTGATCACTTAAGGAATTATTAAGTTTTCTTATTTCACCTGCTACACACCTTTTTAGGCTTCATGGAAAAATCAGAAATATGTGATAAGTATAGTCTATTCATCAGTTTATTCAACCCATGTAGACACATCTAACTCTCAAGTACCTTACAACTTAATGCTGAAGCCAGAGTCATACACAGATCTTTACAAGATAAGTGAAGTACAGTATTCAGATTCTTTCACAAAACACTCCTCTGCCTAGGATGTGTCAGTATAAGGAACAGCCCAGATTATTAGGAATTGTTCTACTGACCAAACTCAGATTGAGCCAGAGCCCAGGAGATAACAGGTGTCTACACTGGCATTGGGAGATTGTAAATCTAACAGTCATTGGGTTTATTTAGGTCCCTGTAAAACCAGAAGAGTGAATGTCCTCCCCGTGTGTTCCACTTTTAAAGAACACTTTCACCATCTCCTTTGATAGCCTTTATCTCTTAATTACAAAGCTTTTCTCTTTGGTCTGCTCTTTCCATTCCTCATTATTTCTTTTGGTGACTCCTCTAACTCTATAGTGGCTTCTACCACTGCCTTGCCAATGACTCTGAGGTCTTTGTCTTTAGGCTTGATCTGTCTTTCCCATATTTCCTTGTTCAGTCGTCCTGCCACCATGTCTGATGAAGCCCCTTACTCAATACATTCAACTTAGCAAGCTTTTTCTTCAAGTGAAATCTATATATTTTTTATTTCCCTCTCCTACAGAAGACTTACTGTGGAATTTTGTTCATTGTACATATCAAGGGGTCTTTAAAATTAAGAAGTTTTAAAAGAAAGTTCTAGTTTTACAGAAAAATCATGCAGAAAATACAGTGTAGGCTAAGAGGTAGCACTCAATATTCTTGTTCAATTTAAGGTGTATTTCTTGGGTTCCCTCCATGTTTATCCCTCACTTCTGCATCTGACCTTATTGATTCTTCATTTAAAAGAAAGCTTTATCTAACTAACATTCTATTTCTGTCTCAACAACCATTATAATTTTCTACCTGAAATATTAATTTAACTCCTTGGCTACAGGTTCCTTCCATTTTGATTCATCTTGTAATCTCAGTCCATACTAATTGTGGCAGAGACTAGTAGCTGCTCATTGAATTGCAGGTTGCTCTTTTCTTCCTGGGCACTCAGCTACACTGCATTTCCCAGGCACCCTTGTAGTGAGTTGTGGTCACTGACCGAGCTCTATGCAGTTCATTGATGTGGTTCAGTTCTGGGCTTCCTCCATTCTCTCTTTCTCTTTCTGCAAACTGGATGAAAATTGCAAGGAGTCACATGGTGGAATGAGGCTTTGTCTCAGTTCTCCATATTTTGTGGCACCTCCCAATGCAAAGAACAGCCATTTGAGGCTGCCACATAGGAGAGAAATGAATCTATACTTTTATTATTTATTTATTTTTCATTTATTCTTATATTAATAAACACTGCCCTTTCAAGATATTTCAATATAAGTATTTGTAAGGAAAGCAGAAAAAGGATGAAACTCAAGGAAATTTGGTTGTCTGCATAGAAAATCCAATGGAATCTGTATATGAACAAAGAGAGTTCAAGAAGATTTGTGGAACAAATCAAAGTTAAAAAAAACCAATACTTAAGGACTGTACAGTATAACAATATATTAATATTCTTCCATCAATGTTAAAAAAGGGAAGTATGCTGTGTACACAAAGTACTATATATTGTTAGACTTCATCTATACAAAATGTAAATAGAAATAAATTCATAAAGACAGAAAAAATAAATACTGTTCATATAGTAAGAATAAGTAGTTGGGAAATAATTTTAAGAAATATTGCTATTCACAAATTGGAAATTTTCAGACATTTAAAAATAATTCTATTAAAAGTGGTTCAAGAGTAGTATAAAAAATTACAAATCTTTCCTGTAAGTTAAAAAATAGTACCCAATTAAATGGGAATATATAATGTTAATGGATAGGAAGACTAGTGTAGTTAAAAGTCAATTCTCTGACAGTTAGTCTATGAAGTTATGCAATCCCAATCAAATACCATTGGTGTCTTTTAAACATGAATCTTACAAACAGATCTTAAAATTCACGTGGAGAAGCAAGAACCCAGAAGAGCTAAGACAATTGGACATAAAAAAGAAAGATAGAATAAATGTCCTATTAGGTATTGATGTATTTTACTTGGAATTTAGCTATGATAATTCAAACAGTGGAAAACGACAGACGTACGGACTGACAATTATTCCCACGTAGCAGACTAGAGCCGAGTAACAGACCAAGCATATATTAGAAGCTCATATATGACATGGGTTGGTTTGATAAAATCCAGGGTAGGATGGTTGACTATTTAGTAAATTGTGCTGGGCCAACTGGGGACCTCTATATAAATGAATACACAGAACTATTCCTAAAGGATTAAATGTGAAATGCAAATATCAAAAACTTTAGAGAAAAAAATGTTTGTGGTATCAGGACAGGAATTTATTACTTATACCCTGCACAAATGCACAAAACATAAAGAGAAATTTTTTAAAAATTTGATTACCTTAAAATTAAATTTATGTGTATGAAAATGACTCCAAAAAGAAGGATGAAAGAGAAGGTATGGGCTGGAAGAGGTATTTGCTACATACAACCAATAGAGGATTTATATTCAGAATACCTAAGAGTCTTACACAATAATGAGAAAAAGAACAAAAATCCCAGTAGGAAATAGTGAGCAGGGACTTGAAAAGGCAAGTGAGAGCAGAAACTGGTGTGTCCAACAAAGAAAAGAACAGATGTTGAACCTCTTCAGGAATGAGAGAAATAAAAACTGAAACAAATTCAAGGTAACACCCTTCATTTCAAAACACGTGTAAATGCCTGAGAATTGTCAGTTTTAGGGAAGTAGCTGAGAAATGGAAACATATACCCTCCTGATGAGACTCTAAGTTAGTCGAACCACTTTGAAAACAATCCCTTGTAAAGTGACAGTTCATGCACCTCTGACCCAGCAATTTCACTTCTAAATGAGAAACTCTAGCACCTGTGGACAGGAAGATTTTCACAAGGATATGTACTGCCACATAGAATTCTTACGAGTCATCTAGCAAATGAGGACTGGGTAATATATTGTGTTATTTTTTTTTATGAATGAATTCTGGAGAGGGTTAAATTGAATGAATTCACAAGGATAAATCAAGAAAACATAGTGTGATGGAAATAAAGCAAGTTGCTGAAAAATAAATACCATATCATGTAACATATGTAAATGTTAATATTTAAAATAATACACACATATGTAATAAAAGTTTAATTTATGAATGAGCGTACATTACCAACTTCAGGAGAGCTGTCAGATGGTTTGAGAGGGGAAATGTAAGATTTAGGATCGGAACTAAGTGAGTTTCAGTAGCATGTTTTGTATTTATTTTAAAAAGTCTTCTGGAGCAAATATGATCAAATGTCATGTATTAAATTGAGAGTTCTTATGTTATTCTCTTTGTCTTCCTGATGTTTTAATAATATCACAAAAAGCACATTTAATTTAACATGCAGATTTCACAGGTTTGGGTGATAACTGAGTCTAGAATGTGGACATGGAGCCTGGTGACTCAATGATATCACACTGAGGAAAGGAGAGAGAGGGTGGCTTGTAAACAATACAAATAAGTGTTTATTTAAACTGAAAAGAGGGCTCCATGGGCCGTTGTGTAATGCTAAGATAGAAGGATGCAATGGAAGAAAGTGTCAGATTGAAGCTGGGGTTCTTAATCAGGAGTCTATGAGCTTGAATTGAAATTCAGTACGACATATTTTCTGGGGACCTGTTGGCGTGGGTGTGATATATTTATTAAATAATGCACAGTATAGTGTGGACTTAGTAAGGGTTTTCACCTGACTGGCAAGGGGTGTGGGGAAGAAAAATGGTTAAGAACCCCTGGATTAGAGGAAGCAAATAGTAAGTGGATGCAAATAGGGATAGAATTTAACGGTCTTTAGCTCCTGTTATTTAAGTGTCCAGTGCTGCTCCTCCCAGCTCATTATTTTGAGTACACACACACTTTGACCCTATGTTGAATGTTGATCTGCCGCCTCATAACCTCTTTTGTCTATTCATCTCAGTTCTGGCAATTTTATCTCTCCCCACCTGCACCCTAGAGTCACCCACCCTTCCAGCTGTCAGGAAATCACACAAACCTGGGCCGGGAATTCATGATACTCGATTCTGTTTGGACCCATACATTTCTTCTGCAATCCTGCCTGTATTATCCACAGCAGAGTTTTCAAAGCCTCTGCCAGTCTCATGAAACTCATCACAAACCTCTACATGAAAACTTTCCCAGTATCACTTCCTTTGTTTTCTAGAAAAAATAAAACCATGAGGGAACATTTCTTTTAACTTCTCCCTTGCATGTAATTTCCACACACCTAATTCCATCATAAGAAAAGCACACAGCCGTCCAGCAGGCTTCCATTCCTGTTCCCCTCTGTTTCCTCAGCAGTTTGCTCCATCACTTCTCTCAGTGGCTGCATTTTCTTTCTCAATATCTACCTCAGTAATTTTTCCTTCTTATTGTTTACACATGACAGTTTTAGAAATTAAATGAATATTTAATTTGTAACCCTTTCTAGCTCACACTACATTTCTTTTCTCTGTCCTTCCTTTCTCAGGCAGGCGTCTTCACAGAGATATCTGCTTATGGGACCCCAAAACAGAAATATAAAAGGCAGTGGGATTCTGTGTCTTAAAATCACTCTGTCTACCCATCAGCTAATACTTGAAGTGTGAATTCTTTATCATGGAGATGACACTCAAAGGCCAATAGTTCAGATTATTGGAGGATAAATTTAGGAAAAAAGTGTCATGCATCTTTATCAGAAGCAGAGGAGACAGGCAGGGGAATAGGTAGAAATCAGCCTGGAAGAGAATTTTGGGTTTATATATTGTAGGGTTTTGAACGAAAAAAAAAGGACTTTGTACATTTTTCATTGGTTAATAAGAATTACAGTGGTGGATTTGGGTTGTACATCCCATTTCTGGTAGTAGCAATATCCCAATTTGTTTAATATTAATGCAGGTATTTGAGCATGTAAATTATATTACTGATGCACAGGGCAACTTTGTGGAGTGATAATCTGATTTAAGAACTATCACACGCTGATTCTTTTTTAAAAGGAGATCCAAGAAATGTAAGAAAAATTAGCTCCAGAAATGAAGTAGGTATAATCAGCATGGGAATTTAAGATACAGAAAGAGCCTCAGAAGAGGGGCTTTGTGAGTACAGGGAGACAGGATGGGTGGGATGGAGATCCACAGTGTCTATGTCAGAAGCAGTGATGATTTCTGCTGAGACTCTGGAGAAAGAGGTAAAAGAACCTTGAGTGCTGGAGAGAGGAGCCAGAGGGACCATCCACAAGATGCTGGAGGCAGAGTGAGAGCCCTGAGTTCACCGGACAGAAGCCAGAATCCCAGGCGATGCTCGGCCAGTGAAATTCTCCTTCCTGGAAAGTGTTTGTGTTCTGTCATTGATCTCATGAGTGTGATGGTGCAGATGACAGTTACAGGGATGGGAGAGCCCAAGTGTTTCCCCCTTAGTATGTGCGGACAGCAGACAAGGCCAAAGACCTGTCCTGTGAATGATTTGAGAGCTCGCTGATAGTTCAAGGCTTCTGTGTATTGACAATGAAATAACACAATTTTCTGAAGGGCTGTTAACAGGCACCCCTGAAGGTGGAGTGGAGGGTAGCTTTTAACTCCTTTCCAAGATCACAGACTCACTCACTCTCTCACACACACACACACACACTTGGGTCATGTGCCTGCTCTCAATGCTACATACACACAATATAACTGCAGGAAGTAAAGCGTGGGACCGAGATACTGACATCAAAGCTACCACCTGTGATCCTGTTTTTTAAACAGGAGCCAAGGAGAATTGTCAGATAATTGTTTCCAGCTTCTTTGGTTCATTATTATGACTACCTGTTCTAGGACACGTAAGGAGGAGGGAAGGAAATCCAAATGCTCTGACTGAGGGGAACATAAGAAGGGGAGGGTTATATACCCACCATGTTTGTTTTATTCTCATATCTCCTATCTTTGAAAATTTGGATTCTGTTGTTTGTCCAGTCAAGTCCCAGATTTGACATTACCTCCCTTGGCAACTTTAGGCAATTCGTTTCACCCCTTCTCTTTAGCTGATAAATGACATAATAGTTCTACTTACCTCTTGGGGATTTTTCAGAGTCAAAGAGGATCATGCAGTTGCTGACACATGATAAGTGTCAGTTAAAAGCTACCTCTCCCTCCACAACACTTTCATAAACTTTTTCTCCAGTGTCCACAGTCCCTACCTGGTGAATCTGTGCTGAGTTCAAGTGAAGTGAAAAAGGTGTAGGTCTGTGGCCTTCACTCTTCCCCAAATAGGCAATTACAGCCAGCTGATCCAGCACCTGCTAGCACTACTTTTGGGAATGTGTGTGCTGGATAAAGGGCTAGTAATGGCCTGAAGAGCTGATCCCTGGTCTTCTCTTCTTGATATCCAGGAGACAGGACTGGTAGGGAATGATGACGTCTTACTCAATTGTGCAGAAGAATGGACGAGGAAGGCTGTAGTGCTGGAGCAGTGCTGAGACATGAAGATTCCTCCTCAAGCAAAGTCAGAGCAAAGAGCAATCTGGAAATATTCACTAGGTTATTAAATCTCCCAAAGCACAAGTCCCCCAGGTCTTCCTTCAGGCCAAGTCACAGTAATTTTTGGGCTCATTTTCACACTCCTCCAGCCGTGCCCTCAGGGACCCCAGTGCCTGTCAAGAGCAATCATTTCCAGAGTGTTTTCCAGAGCAAGGAAGGTTGAGAGGTTTCCAGGAGAGTGAGTCCCCAGGGTCTATGCTCTGGGGTGGCCTTTCTAGGATCTTTGTTGGAATGTGGGCCCCTCTCCTCTGCTGTTCAGCACAAAGTTAGAATCTCCTCTTTGAAGGTACAAAGCCTAGGCTACCATTGAGCTCCTGGCCTTCCTTCCTGTCCATGCTGAAGCCTTTATGTTGTTCAGTATAGCAAAGAGAAAGAATTTTTATTTCATCTTTACTCAAGGATCTGTCCTGAGGATGGTTAGGGTTGGAGTTTTATTTCCTTATATATTGCATGCTGATAGTGTTGTCTTGGATTTTTTTCTTTTTTTTTTTTCTTTTTCAGTGAGCTACTTTTATTACATTATTTTCGTGAACT
>JAKSZT010054052.1:44655-73304 GCA_026826555.1 Tolypeutes matacus
TGGCCACTGCCTCCACATCAATGATATAATTTCTTCCATTGCTAGAATCACAATATGTCTATAGTAGAATACCAGTAAGTCCACTCTAGTCCATAGTTCATTTCCCAATCCTGAGAATTCTGGGATGGTGATGCCCACTCCACCTCTAATTGAGAGGGGGCTTCAGTCCCATACAGCCAATGAATGGGACTCTCTTGCTTGCAGTTATTGACTTTCTCTGTTCCTTGGTATGGTGGTTGTCCATCATTACGTCTTTGCTAATTTTCCTGGGTGAGTCCAGTGAACTGGAGAGTAGGTGTTGCAATTCCGTTTAGGCTTAGCTTTTGCCCATTTTAAAATCATATACTCTGTCTTTTTATTGTTGAGTTGTATGATCTCCATATAGATCATGGATATTAAAACCTTATCAGATATGTGACTACCAAATATTTTCTCCCATTGAGATGGCTGCCTTTTCACCCTTTTGACAAAGTCCTTTGAGGTGCAAAAGTGTTTAATTCTGAGGAGGTCCCATTTATCTATTTTTCCTTTTGGGGCTTGTGCTTTGGGCAGAAGTTTTAAGAAACTACCACCTACCACAAGATCTTGAAGATGTTTAACTATATTTTCTTCCAGGAGTTTTATGCTTGTTGTTTTTATATTTAAGTCCTTGATCCATTTTGAGTTAATTTTTATATAAGGTGTGAGATAGGGGTCTTCTTTCTTTCTTTTGGATATGGCTAGCCAGTTCTCCCAGCACCATTTGTTGAATAGGCTGTTCTGGCTCAGCTGGGTGGGCTTAACAGCCTTGTCAAAAATTGCTTCACTGTAGATGTGAGGGTCGATTTCTGAGTTCCCAATTTGGTTCCATTGGTCAATCTCTCTGTCCTTATGCCAGTACCATGCTGTTTTTACAACTGAAGCTAGGTAATATGCTTTAAAGTCAGGAAGTGAGACTCCTCCAACTTTGTTCTTCTTTTTAAGACATTTTTTGCTATTTGGGGTTGCTTACCCTTCCAAGTAAATTTGAATATTGGCTTTTTGATTTCTGCAAAAAAGGCTGTTGGGATTTTTATTGGGATTGCATGGAATCTGTAGATCAGTTTTGGTAGAATTGACATCTTAATGATATTTAGTCTTCCAATCCATGAACACGGAATGTCCTTCCATTTACTTAAGTCTTTTTCAGTTTCTTTTAGCAATGTTTTGTAGTTTTCTGAATACAGGTCCACTATGTCCTTGGTTAAGTTTATTCCTAAATATTTGATTGTTTTAGTTGCTATTATAAATGGATTTTTCCCCTGATTTCCTTCTCAGATTGCACATCAGTAGTATATAGAAACACTATTGAATTTTGCATATTAACCTTGTATCCTGCCACTTTGCTGAACTCATTTTATGTATATGTCTGTTAGGTCTAACTTGTTTATCATATTGTTCAAGTTCTCTGTTTCCTTGTTGATCTTCTGTCTAGTTGTTCTATCTAATGATGTGAGAGGGGTGTTGAAGTCTCCAACGATTATTGTAGAAATGTCTATTTCTCCCTTCAGTTTTGCCAGAGTTTGTCTCATATATTTTGGGGCACCATGGTTAGGTGCGTAGATATTTATGACTATTATATCTTCCTGGAGGATCGTCCCTTTTATTAATATATAATGGCCTTCCGCATCTCTTATCACTTTTTTGCATTTGAAGTCTGTTTTGTCTGATATTAGTATAGCTACCCCTGCTCTTTTCTGTTTACTATTCGCGTGGAGTATCTTTTTCCAACCTTTTACTTTCAGCCGGCTTGTATCCTTGGGTCTGAGGTGAGTTTCTTGTAAGCAGCATATGGATGGCTCATATTTTTTTATCCATTCTGTCAGCCTGTATCTTTTGATTGGGGAATTTAATCCATTCACATTCAATGATATTACTGAAAATGCACTATTTATTTCCTCCATTTTATTCTTTGGTTTTCATATGTCATCTTATTTTTGTCTTTCTTTTTACTCTTTTGGTTATCCTTTCTGCTTTTCTTTCTTCTATACTCTCCTCCAAGCCTCTCTCTCCTGTCTTTTTCTTTCAGGTTCTAAGGCTTCCTTTAATATTTCCTGCAAAGGTGGATTCTTTTTTGCAAACTCTCTTAGTTTCTGTTTGTTTGTGAACCTTATATTCACCTTCATATTTGAAGGACAGTTTTGCTGGATAAAGAATTCTCGGCTGGCAGTTTTTCTCTTTCAGTTTCCTAATTGTATCATACCACTGTCTTCTTGCCTCCATGGTTTCTGAAGAGAAATCTGCACTAAGTCTTACTGGACGTCCTTTGTACGTGATCGTTTGCTTCTCTCTTGCTGCTCTGAGAATTTTCTCTTTATCTTTTACATTTGACATTCTGAATAATATGTGTCTTGGCGTAGGTCTATTTGGATTTATTCTTATTGGGGTACGGTGTGCTTCTTGGACATGTAAGTTCATTTCTTTCGTGAGAGTTGGGAAATTTTCAGCTTTCTCTTTCTGCCCCTTTTCCTTTCTCTTCTCCTTCTGGAACTCCCATGACACTATGTTCTTGCGTTTAGTGTTGTCATTCAACTCTCTGAGCCCCTGCTCAATTTTTTCCATTCTTTTCTCTCTCTATTCTTTTCTCTCTTCAATTTTAGCTGCTCTGTCTTCCGTATCACTTATTCTTTCTTCTATCATTTCGAGTCTGCTACTGTATACTTCAAATGTATTTTTTACTTCACCTATTGTGTCTTTCATTCCCATGAACTCCGTTACTTTTCTGTTCATGATTTCAAATTCTTCTTTACGTTCGCGCAATGACTTCTTGATGTCATTGATCTCTTTAACTATATTCTCTTTCATCTCATTAATTTGATTTTGGAAATGTGTGCTCATCTCACTGATTAGTTCTCTCAAATTCTGCATCTCTTCTGGGACTTTGCTGTATTCCTTTTCTTGGGCCATGTCTTCTATTTTCTTAGTATGGCCTATAATTTTTTGCTGGTGCTTAGGCATCTGGTTAGTTTGTATTTTACTTAGATGCTCTATCTCTTTCTCTTTTATGGGGTTTTAGTGGCAGGAGGCTGTGAGTTACCACCGCTCTTTGATTTTTGGCTCAACCTTGATTGTTAGGATTGTTCTGCTGGTTGCTCAAAACTGGGCACTGGACCCAGTAATAGGTTGTAGAGTTGTTTCCTAGGGCCTTGGGCAGGGAGGCTATAGAGGCCAGGAAAAGCCTCTCTTACTTATTAATTTTCTTATGTGCACTTCCCTGGTCTGCCAGGAGATGGTGCTTGTTGGCAGCTCTCAATTCAATGCCTGGTCGGAGGGTATTTGTTGTGACACAGACCAAATCAATGTGATAGAGCTTCCTGTCTGGGGCCTAGGAGCCCTGTGATTCAAACTTTCTGAAACAGTTCTCCAGACTTCTCTCATAGCGCCTCCCTTTTCCCAGCTAGGAAATATTTCCACTCCCTTCTGAATCCTCAACAATCAGTCCCTGTTAGTAGAGGAGGAGATTGGGAGGTTTGTATATCTTTAGCCCCTTGCAGGCTCCAAGGCAAACAATGGTGCAGCCCCACCCGGCCTGGGAGGGCTCTCGGGACAGGGCAGACCAAACCTGGGAGTCCAAAGCAGGGTCAGCCCCAGGTTCTCTCTCCCCTCTCCCGTGGAGTCCTCAACAATTAGTCCAGGCTAGAAGAGAGGGAGGTTGCAAGGGTTGGATTTCTCCAGTTCTTTCTAGGCTCCCAGGGCAAACCGCCGTATGGAAGGGTCCGTGGGGCTCTGCAGCCCAAATTTCAGGTCAGAACCTGAGTCAGCCTAAGGCTGTGTCCCTCTCTTTCCCCTTTCTGGGAGTGGCAGATCCCTGAAGCCCCCTTTGTCTGTGGTCGCAGGCCCAGGGGCCCGAGAATTCTGAAGAGTGTGGGGGAGGGTGCCGGCAGCAGCAGAAGCTACTACTTGCAACTCACAGTTCTGTAGTCGCGATTTCCCTCTTCTGTCCCTCTCTCCTCTGAGTGGTGTGCAGCCTTCCCCTGCTGTCCTAAACCCTAGAAGATCTTTTTCGGGGCTGTTTCAGCTTGTCCTCTAGCTATTTTTCTGGAGAAGAGATTCCCGTGTCTTACTAGTCCGCCATCTTCCTGGAAGTCCCTGAACTCATTTTAAATTCTAGTAGCTTTGTTGTGGATTTTTCAGGATTTTCTAGATATAGGATCATGTTATGAGTGAATCATGAAAGTTTTACTTCTTCCTTTACTATTTGGGTGGCTTCTATTTCTTTGTCTAGCCTAATTGCTCTAGCTAGAACTTCTAGCACATACTGAATAATAATGGTGACATTGGGCATCCTTGTCTTGTTCCTGATCTCAGAGGGAAAGCTTTCAATCTTTCACCATTGAGCACAATGTTAGCTGTAGGTTTTTCAAAAATGCACTTTACCATATTGAGAAAACTTCCTTCTATTCCTATCTTTTGGAGTGTTTTTTTTTTTATCAAGAAAGGGTGCTGTATTTTGTCAAATGCCTTTTATGCATCAATCGAGAGGGTCATGCTATTTTTCTTCTTCAATTTATCAATATGGTGTATTACACAATGATTTTCTTGTGTTGAAACACCCTTGCATACCTGGGATAAAACCCACTTGATCAAAGGGGGATAATTCTTTCAATGTGCTTTTGGATTCTGTTTGCAAGTATTTTGTTGAGGATTTTTGCATGTATATTCATTAGAAATATTGGTCTGTAGTTTTCTTTTTTTTTTTTTTTTTGTAATATTTTTATCTAGTTTTGGTATCAGGGGTGATGTTGGCTTCATAGATTGAGTTTGGCAGCATTCTTTCCTGTTCAATTTTTTGGAAGAGCTTGAGCAAGATCGGCATTGGTTCATCTTTGATTGGTAGAATTTACCTTTGAAGCCATCTGGTCTAGGACTTTTCAGCTTAGGGAGGTTTTTGATGACTGTTTCAATCTCTTCACTTGTTTTTGGTTTGTTGAGGTCTTCTATTTCTTTTAAAGTCATTGTAGGTGGTTCATGTGTTTCCAGGAATTTGTCCATCTCATCTACATTTTCTAGTTTATTGGCATAGAGTTGTTCATAGTATCCTCTTATGATCTCTCTTATTTCTACGTGGTCAGTGGTAATGTCCCCCCTCTCATTTCTGATTTTATTTGTTTGTGTCTTTTCTCTTTCTTTCTTTGTCAGTCTAGCTAAGAGTTTGTAGATTTTGTTGATATTATCAAAGAGCCAACTCTTGGTTTTGTTGATTCCATTTTTTTTGTTGTTGTTGTTCTCAATTTCATTGATTTCTACCCTGATATTTACTACTTCTATCCTTTGGCTTGGTTTGGGATTAGTTTGCTGTTCTTTTTCTAGCTTTTCAAGGTATGCAGTTACATCTTCAATTTTAGCTCTTTCTTCCTTTTAAATGTAAGCATTGAGAGCTATAAATTTTCTTCTCAGCACTGCCTTTGAGGTGTCCCATAGGTTGTGATATGTTGTTTTCTCATTTTCATTCGTCTCAAGATATTTGCTGAATTCTCTTGCCATTTCTTCTTTGACCCACTGGTTGGTTAAGAGTGTGTTGTTTAGTCTCCATATATTTATGAATTTTCCCTTTTTCTATCTATTATTGATTTCCAGTTTCATGCTGTTATGATCAGAGAAAGTGTTTTTTATAATTACAATCTTTTAAATTTATTGAGCCTTGTCTTGTGACCCAACATATGGTCTATCTTGGAGAAGGATCCATGAGCACTTGAAAAGAATGTATATCCTTCTGTTTTGGGGTGCAATGCTCTATAGATGTCTGTTAGGTCTAGTTCATTTATCATATTATTCAGGTTCTCAGTTTCTTTAGTTATCCTTTGTCTAGATGTTTTATTCAATACTGAGAATGGTGTATTGAAGTCTCCAACTATTATTGTAGAGACATGTATTTCTCCCTTCAGCTTTGCCAGTGTGTACCTCATGTATCTTGGGGTACTGAGGTTAGGTGCATAAATATTTAGTATAGTTATTTCTTCTTGTTGAATTGCCTCTTTTATTAATATGTAATGACCTTCATCCCTTATAACAGCTTTGCACTTCAAATCTCTTTTGTCTGATATTAATATTGCTATTCCACCTCCTTTTTGGTTACTATTTGCATGGAATATCTTTTTCCAATCTTTCACTTTTAGCTTGGTTGTGTCCTTACATCTGAGGTGAGTCTCTTGCAGACAACATATAGATGGGTCATATTTTTAAATCCATTCTATCAGTCTGTGTCTTTTGATTGGCGAATTCAAGCCATGAACATTCAATGTTATTACTGTAAAGGCATTACTTACTTCATCCATTTTGACCTTTGGCTTTCAGGTGTGATATCATATTATAGTCATACTATAGTCTTTTTTTATTTTTTATTTTTTTACCCTTTCTAATATTCTTCATTTCTGTACTCTTCTCCAAGTTTCTCGCCCTTGTTGTTTTTCTTTTTTTTAGGCTGCAGCACTCCCTTTAGTATCTCTTGTAATTCTGGTCTTTTGGTAACATATTCTATCAGGTTTTTTTTTTTTTTTTTTTTTTGTCTGTGAAGACTTTGAGCTCAGCCTCATTAAAATTTTTTTTAATTAATTAATTTTTTTAAAGATACTTAGATTATAGAACTGTCACATAAAAAATATAGGGGGTTCCCCTGTGCCCTGCTCCCCACAACTCCCACCTTTTCCCACATTAACAACATCCTTCATTAGTGAGGTACATTCATTGCAATTAATGAACACATTTTGGAGCATTTCCACTAAGCATGGATTTAAGTTTACATTGTAGTTTACATTCTCTCCCACACAATTCTGTAGGTTATGGCAAAATACATAATGGCCTGTTTCTGTCTTTGCAATGTCATTCAGGACAATTCCCAAGTCCCAGAAATACCCCCGTATTACACCTGTTTTCCCTCTCCCTGACCTCAGAACCTCCAGTGGCCACTGCATCCACATCAATGATATAATTTCTTCCATTGCTAGAATCATAAGAAGTCTATAGTAGAATACCAGTGTATCTACTTTAGTCCATAGTTCATTCCCTAATCCTGAGGACTCTTGTTTGGTGATGTCCACACCACCTGTAATTGAGAAGGAGCTGTGTTCCCATAGGGCCTATGGATGGGACTCTCCTGCTTGCAGTTATAAACTCTCTCAGTTCCTTGCTATGATAATTGTCCATCTTCATTTCCATGTTCATTGTCCTGTCACACTCATTTTTAAATTACAGCTTTTCAGGATACAGAATTCTTGGCTGGCAGTTATTCTCTTTCCATATAATAATTACATCATACCACTTTCTTCTCTCCTCCATGGTTTCTGAAGAGAGGTCCGCACTTAATCTTATTGAGTTTCCCCTGTATGTGATGCTTTGCTTTTCTCTTGCTGCTTTCAAAATCTTCTCTTTATCTATGACAATTTTCATTCTGAAAATAGGTATCTTAGGGTAGGTATATTCATGTTTATTCCGTTTGGGGTGCATTGTCTTTCTTGGACATTGATATCTATGTCTTTCATAAGGCAAGGGAAGGTTTTAGTCATTATTTTCTCAGATATTCTTTCTGCCCCTTTTCCACTCTCTTCTCCTTCTGAGATGACAATAATATGTATGTTTTTGTGTCTCACATTGTCATTCAATTCCCTGACACCTTGTTCCATTTTTTCCATTCTCTTCTCTTTCTGTTCTCCTGTCTTTTCCAGTTCAGATGTTCTGTCTTCAAAATCACTAATTCTGATTTCAAGTATTTCAAATCTGCTATGTGCCTCTAATGTATTTTTAATCTCATCCATCATGTCTTTCATTCCCAAAAGTTCAGTTACTTTTCTTTGCAGACTTTCAAATTGTTCTTTATGCTCACCCAGTGTCTTATTATCTCTTATCTTTTTAGTCATATTTTCTTTCAATTATTTAAAAATGATTTAAGAGAGTTGTGTGATTATCATTGATTAATTGTCCCCAATCCTGAAACTCTGAAGGATTTTTGGTTTGTTTGTTTGGCTGGGCTAACTCTTCCTGTCTTCTAGTATGGCTCATAATTTTTTGCTGATGTCTAGGCATCTGATATATTGGCGAATATACTCTGATGGCCAATTTCTCTCTCTCGCCTATTGTTATTATTTTTTTTCACAGCTTTTGGATATTTGGTTCAATTTATCCTGTCTTTAAAATTGCCCAGCTTAACTTACCAAAAACCATGCCTGGGACTCGCTAATGGGGTGCAGACTTTCTCCCAGGGGTTGGGTAAAGAGAGTGGTTTCTGTCCATGTAATTTCCAGACCAGCCAGCAGATGGCACATGTTGGCGCAGGTTTCCACTGAGGTGTATCTCTCTCAGTATTCCTCTGGTTTAGTCAGGCCAGGGCCGAATTCAAAGTGGCCTCTGCTGACTGAATTCACTGAAGAAAAGCCCCCGAGCTCCCCCTCCCTTTTCCCTTGCAGCAGCTGGCAGGGAGCTTCAATGCGCAGCGGTTTTACTACTGCTGAATATCTTCAGGGTGGGAGAAGGGAGCCCTTCCCAGAGGCCGGGAGGTTCAGCAACTCATGGTTTGCTGCTTTGGCTTCTTTTTCTCTCTGTCCCTCAACCTCCTGGGAGCCGTGAAGCAATGGCTTGGTCTGCTGACCACCAAAGCAGGTCCCTCTGACAGCTTTATACCTTTTCTCTGCTGTTTTTTTGAGAGTGTTGAGCATTATCTGTTAATCGATGCCATGTTCCCACAATTGCTATCAGAGTTTTAAGTGTAAAATTTATCAATTCAGTATTCAATCTCCAGCTAGCATTATTCATGTTGTAAATGTATTTACAAAATTAAATTAAAATACTGAAAATATTTCTTAAAAATAACTCTTTTTTTGAAACAAATTTAGATATTGTGATTAATCTATATTTCAATTGTTCAATAAGTTAAAAAGATGATGAATTTGAAGACAGAGAAAGAATATACTTTGGTTTTTATGCACTTTTATTGCATCTATGTATATTCCCAGAAAGTGTATTTTTTAGAATTCTATTTATTTTAAAGGAAGTTTAGATTATACAAATGTTACATAAAAAATATAGGGGATTCCCATATGCCCCATTCCCTAACCCTCTCATACTTTCTCACACCAACAACATCCTTCATTAGTGTGGTACATTTGTTAAAATTGATGAACACATATTGGAGCATTGCCACTAATTGTGGATTGTAGTTTATGTTATAGTTTACACTCTGTCCCATGCACATTTGTAAGTTATGAAAAAATATATAATGGCCTGTATACATTATTGCAACATCATGCAGGACAATTCCAGTGTCCCGAAAATGCCCCCATATTGCACCTATTTTTCCCTCTCCCTTCCCTCAAAACCTCTGGTGGCCACTGACTCCACATTAATGATAAAAGTTCTTCCATTGCTAGAAAAAGAATAAGTGTATAGTAAAATAATAGTCTACTTTAGTCCATTGTTCATTCTCCAGTCTGAGGATTTTGGAATGGTGATGACCACTCTGCCTCTAATTGAGAGGGGGCATAGATCCCATGGGGCAGATGGGGGGAACACTTTTGCTTGCAGATGCAAACTCTCTCTATTCCTTAGGATGTGTGTTGTCCATCATTATCACCATGTTACTTGTCCTGGGTGAGTCCAATGAATGGAGAGTAGGTGTTACAACTCTGCTGAGATTCAAGGCCCAACTGGCACATGGGTGGATGAAAGATTTAAGCCTCTTGGACATACAATTGTGAAGTATAGTACTAAGTATAGGTTCAAATAAAAGGGGCAGAAGAGCCATGTGTAGGGAAATGACAAATGAGTCCAACTCTGTCACATGGGGGAGAATTAGTTCTAAGGTAAGGCCCACTGGGAGGGTACCAAACTCCTGAGCTGTCTGCCCTGCCTATAGTGTCTGGCTGTCTCTAGATCCCCCAGGAGTCCCACTATTTGAGGCAATTTTTACTAGCAGTCAATGAGATCCTGCTGAGATGTGCATAAGTGTAAACCTGTTACGGAATGACCTCTTGACTCATTTTTGAAATCTCTTAGACATAAGAACTCTTTTGTATTTACCATTTCCCTCTTATAGTCAAAGTCTTTTCCAGGTGCATTGCTTGTTGGCACTTGGTAGTCATCCATCGGTGCCAGGGAGGCTCATCCCTGGGAGTCATGTCCGAAACTGGGGGGAATGTAGTGCATTTATATGGTGAGATTGGCTTAGAGAGAGGCCACATTTGAGCAAAAAGGAGGCCCTTGGGAGGTAACTTTTAGGCAACATATAACAATAGGCTAAGTTTTGATTTCAAAAGGAAAGGTTGTAAGTACAATCATCAATATCAAGGGCTTGGCGTTATGGCCCATTCCTCTTCATTATTCTTTGGGTGTTTATAACATTGTTAAAAGGCTATCAATTATTACTTTTTGGATTTCTAAGTTTACTCCTAATCTTATGTGCTGGCTAGAGTGGTTGATACCAATTATCAAGGGTGATTGAATTGTTGCTACATGTTGGGGACACAGAAGACAATGTCTACAACCTCCAGGGATTCTTAGTATTTCAATGCCAACAGTAAAATGATTAGAAACTATAGTAAAAGAAAGTCATTACCACTGAGGACTCCAGCCCCCAGGAATGAACATTTTGTTACCTCATTGGCTCTGGTATCACCATTTCCCCCCCTCCTCCCTTTTCCCTTAGTCTTAGTGGAAGTGACTTCTTCCTGTAGTTGCTAATCTCTGGGTTACCTCAGCATTTTTTTTCTCTTTTAGTCTTTCAACACCTAACCCAAAATCCTGTATTAAATCTTCCTTCTTTAAAATACCTGGTGCTTAAACTGTACAGGTTTTCTATTTGGGATGAAATTGCACAACATTGTGGATGGAACAGTAGCACTGAATTCTGTTTGAATGTGGTTAAAAGTGGAAATTTTATGTTATTTCTGTATGTTTCTCGAATAGAAATGAAAACAAAACAAAACAAAACAAGATAGGATTGAACAAAACAAACAGGGAAACTAAAGTAACTAAGGACTATAGATTATAGTACAATTATAAAAATGTTCTTTCATCAATGTTAACAAACTCCCACACTAAGATAAAGTGTTAATAATAGGGAAGGTGTGTGAGAACTCTTCTGCATGATTTTCTTAAACCTACAAATTCTCTAATACAAATATTTATATATAAATAATTATATACTCATACTTCAGTTAAACTGAAAAGACCCCCCCCCCCCAAATAACCTAGTGTTATTTATGTTTTCTGACTTGACTCTAAATTACTTAGGTGATTTACTCTTTTCCAGACTTAAGCCATCCAAGACCATTGGCACATGAAGTAATTAAAATGTTAAAACTTACTTCAGGATGGTGTGTTAGCAGAATCAAAGGAAGATAGCTAAGATATGTGTTGACTGTTTTAACATAGAGGTGCACCTAAAGATACAAACATACACAGATTCTTTCTATTGTAGTAAGTACAGTAGAAGAGGTCAACGCCTCCTTTCTAACTCTAAGTTATACAGAGCAATTATGTGAGAATGATACAGAAGTTAAGTGCTATGGAGTTTTTCTAAGAAGCTATATATCCTTAGCTCTTTTTTCATACTATCCTCTTTGGCACTATTATTTCACTACAGAAAACATCTTAGAACTTTTGGCCTTCTTGAGTTCACACAACAGCAAAATTAATCTTTTAAAATTATTTGGGCATTATATTGCAGGATTCATTTATTTGCTTAACAGAAATTTATTAAGGACTACTATACGCGAACTGTGTTGGGTGTTCAGCACTGAACAAAACAGACTCCAAACTTCACATTCTTATGAGGACAGACAGACAATAGAAAGATTTAAGTAACTTTTTCTTTGACCAATCTGATATACCATAACTAAAATACCTTCCTTCATTCTGTCATTGCATCCACATTTTGCATCCACAAGATCTAGATGCATTTGTAATCAAATCCTTTTTGATTAAATTGTTCTCAGCGTTGGTATTTTAGGGTCTCAGAAAGCATTAAAAAGTAAATAAAGCCATCTTTCAACATCCATGGACATGCCCTTGGCAGTGTGTATTATGTATAGAAAACATAATTTTATATTTTTACTTGCAATTAAAAGACTACATAATGGAAAAAATTGTACATTGTTCTCAGATATTCAACTTTTTAAATCATTATTCTGTTTGGGAGGAGGAGATTTATGAAAAATCAGTTTTATATTATAAGTATATTTAAAATCACTTATAATTTCCATTGAATGAAATCAGATCATTGGTGGTGGAATCCTTTAGGGGGGTTGTTTTTTGATCTGCTGCATTAACTGTCTGTGCTTTGGCACTATTATCTACATAATAAGGGCTGGTCATCAAAATTAAATCTCTTCTCCCTTTGGCCATATGGGAGAAACATGCACATATCATTTTCAATAAAGCTCTCTTTCTTTCTTTATTATTTGGTATGCAAATTTCTTGGCATCTCAGCTTTATTTTATATTATAATTAATTAATGCAGAATGTGCCATTTCCTTATTACTTTAAAATGCAACCAGTCTATTGGTGTGTGTAATTCTAGCAAGATTTTAGGGACAGTTTTTTGATGTTTAGATATAGCCAAGTTCAGTCAACTGTACAATAAGAACAAAAATTTCTTCTAAAGTCAGCTCCTTTAAAGATTTCAAAGGATAGGTAAATAATGTCAAGTGTAATAATGTCTGATCACTATCAGATAACATTTCTTAGTCTGTTATTTTCATTCATTGAGCCTGTTTTTCCACCAATAAAGAAAGGATACACCTTATATGACCAGCCCTGTGAGAGTAATAGAGATGCATTAAGACTGCTCCTGCCCTCAAAGTCTTACAATCAAAGAAGCTGTGATCAAACTTAAAAACAGTGTGGTGGGTTGAAGTTGCATGGTCTCCAGAAATACACGTTCTTAAAATAAATCCATCGAGGTGGGTATGGAGCCATTATGAAAAGGACCTTTACACGAGGCTATTTCAGTTAAAGTGTGACCCACATCAATCAGGGTGGGTCTTAATCCTATTACTGGAGTCATTTATAAATGGAATGAATTTAGACAATGAGAGAGAAAGTCACAGACACTGCAGCCAGAAGCCAAAATCAATGGAAGAGAAGAGAGAGGCCAGTAGATGCTACCATGTGCCTTCCATGTGATAAGCTAAGGACCAAGGGTTGCTGTCAGCCAGCCCCACAATCCCACAGTCTTGAGGGGAAAGCATCATCTTGGTGATGCTTTGATTTGGACATTTGCTCAGCCTCAAAACCGTGTGTTAATAAATACCCATTGGTTAAGCTGATCTAGTTCATGGTATTTACTTAAGGAGTCTAGGAAACTAAAACAGTAAAAATTAACATTTGAATAGTGATTTACATCCTTCAAAGCATGGACTCTTGTGATCCTATAACAGTGTGGTAGAATATTGGCAGATATTTTTGTTCATAATATGAAGGTGTGGTAGACAATGTTGAGACTTTCCGAACTCTACTGTGCTAGTCAGTAGCAAACCTGGGACATGAACCCAATGTTCTTGTGCTGCCTCTCTGCCAAAGGAGGAATAACACATACAAAGTGGTCATTTTGGTAAGAGTACATTCTCATCAGAGGTATTTTTGGGCTGGAAAGATCAAAGCTGGTTTCTTGGAGTGGGATGGCATTGGGGCTGGACTCTCAAGGGCTTCTTAATAGGGGACTGCAGTGTTTAATCCATGACTTCACATTCATTATGAGGACATTCTCTTGCTGAAGAGCTTCCCCAAGGCAGCCTTCATGTCCCGGTTTCTCAGACTATAGATGAAAGGATTTAGCATTGGGGTCACTGCCACGTACATCACAGTTATCACTGCATCCTTCAGGCTGTAACTGGTCAGTGGGCGGAAATACATGCCCATCACTGTCCCATAATACAAAGAAACAACAGTGAGGTGGGAGCCACAGGTGGAGAAGGCTTTGAGCAAGCCCTTGGTGGATGGAACCCGTAAGACAGTGGAGAAGACCCGAAAATAGGAGATAATGATGCATATTAATGGCAGGGAGAAAGCACTAGCCCCTATGTACATGACTTTCACATTAAAGTGTATGTCAGAGCAGGACAATAGGAGCAAAGCTTTATTGTCACAGTAGAAGTTGGCCACTTCCCGGTTGCTGCAAAAGGACAGACTGGCTGTGAGTAGTGTGTGTGGGAGAGAATTAGCCATTCCAATCAACCAAGACCCAACAACAAGCATGACACAAGACCTCAGGTTCATAATTGTTGTATACTGAAGAGGGCGGCTGATGGCCACAGCACGATCATATGCCATCACAGCTAAGATATAGCTGTCAGTGTTAGCCAAGAAAAGCATGAAATGCAGCTGTGTTATACATCCTCTAAAGGAGATGGCTCTGCTGCCAAAGAGATGGTTTGTGAGCATCTTAGGGACAGTTACAGATGAGAAAAAGATGTCAACCAAGGAGAGGTTGGCAAGGAAAAAGTACATGGGGTTGTGAAGACGAACATCAGAGCGAATGGCCAAGATGATAAGCAGGTTTCCCATCAGTGTGATGGGGTAGATAAACAGGAAGAAGACGAAGAAGAAATATTCCTGTGCCTGCTGATTGCTAACTCCCAGGAGGATGAAATAGAAGGTAGAGGACTGGTTTTCTTTCCTCATGGCTCCTTCAGCAAGAAAGGGGAGGAGAATCCAGAATTATTAGTGAAGTTGATGTCATGCCTTCCTTATCCACCACCTTTGACTGCAGTTTTCAGCTTTTTCTCTTCTGGTGTTTACTAAATCCAGGCAGAGACAATATATAGGGAATAAATCCCTGTTGGTCAGTGGGACTGTCAGTCACCCCTGGACATTCAAGTGTAGGAAATGAGCATCCTGTCCATCAACACTGGCCATTAACTGCTTCCCAAGCACCACTACCAAGAACACCTAATATTGATCACTTAAGGAATAATTAAGTTTTCTTATTTCATGTGCTAAACTCTTCATGTAAAAATCAGATATATGTCATAAGTACAATTTATTCATCAATTTATTCAACCTGTAAAGACACATCTAACTCTCAAGTACCTTACAACTTAATATTGAAGCTAGGATCACACCCAGATCTTATATAAGATAAGGGAAGCACAGCATTCATATTCTTTGACCAAACCCTCCTGTGTCTAGGAAGTGTCAGTATAGGGAACTGCCAGGACAATTAGGATTGTTACACTGACCAAACTCAGATTGAACCAGAGCCCAGAAGGTAACAAGTGTCTACACTGGCATTGGGAGATTGTAAATCAAACAATCATTGGGTTTATTTAGGTCCCTGTAAAACCAGAAGAGTGAATGTCCTCCCCATGTGTCCCATTTTTAAAGAAGACTTTCACCATCTCCTTTGATGGCCTTTATCACTTAATTACAAAGCTTTTCTCTTTGGTCTGCTCTGTCCATTCCACCTGCTTTCTTTTGGTGACTCCTCTAACTCTATAGTGGCTTCTACCACTGCCTTCTCAATGACTCTGAGGTCTTTGTCTTTAGGTGTGATCTGTCTTTCCCATATTTCCTTGTTCAGTTGTCCTGCCACCATGTCTGTTGAAGCCCCTTATTGTGTACATTCAACTTAGCAAGTTTTTTCTGTAGGGGAAAACCATATTTTTTTATTTTCACCTCCTTCAGAAGAATTACTGTGGAATTTTGCTCATTGTGCACATGAAGGGGTTTTTAAAATTAAGAATTTTTAAAAGACAATTGTAGTTTTACAGAAAAATCATGGAGATAATACAGAGTAGGCTAAGAGGTTAGCACTCAATGTTTCTTGTGTCCAATTAAGGTGTATTTCTTGGGTTCCTTGCATGTGAGATGCTCACCGACACTATTCACCCAGTTTACCCCTTACTTCTGCATCTGACCTTATTGATTCTTCATTGAAAGAAAGCTTATATAACCCAACATTCTATTTTTGTCTCAATGGCCATCATTATTTTCTACCTGAAATATTAACTTAACTCCTTGACTACAGGTTCCTTCCATTTTGATTCATATTGTAATCTCAGTCCATACTAATTTTGGCAGAGACTAGTAGTTGCTCACTCAAATGCAGGTTGTTCTCTTCTTCCTGGGCGCTCAGCTACACTGCATTTCCCAGGCACCCTTGCAGTGAGTTGTGGTCACTGACTGAGCTCTACTCAGTTCATTGATGTGGTTCAGTTCTGGGCTTCCTCCATTCTCTCTTTCTCTTTCTGCAAACTGGATGAAAATTTCATGGAATCACATGGTGTAATGAAACTTTCTTTCCTGGTTCTCCATATTTTTTGGTACCACCCAACAAGAACAGCCCTTTGAGGCTGCCACATTGGAGAGAAATGAATCTTTAATTTTATTATTTATTTATTTTTCATTAATTTTTATATTAATAAACACTTCCCCTTCAAGATATTTCCTTGTAAATATTTAAAAGGTAAGCAGAGAATGGATAAAACACACAGAAAATATGGTTGTCTGCATAGAAAATCCATTGGAATCTGTAGGTGAAATAAGAGAGTTCAAGAAGATGTGTGGAATAAACCAACTATAAAAAAATCAGTATTCATGGACTGTACAGTATAACAATATATTAATATTCTTCCATCAATGTTAAAAAAGGGAAGTATGCTAAGTGAAAGTAACTAGACACAAAGTACTATATATTGTTAGATTTCATCTATATAAAATGAAAATACAAACAAATTTATAAAGACAGAAAAAATCAATACTGTTCTAATAGTAAGAGCAAGTAGCTGGAAAATAATTTTAAGAAATATTGCTATTCAGAAAAGTGGACATTTTCAGGCATTTAAAAATAATTCTAGTAAAAGCAGGTCAAGAGTGGTTAAAAAATTACAAATCTTACCTGTAAGTTAAAAAATAGTACCCAATTTATGGGAGATATATAATGTTAATAGATAGAAAGACTCAATGTAGTAAAATGTCAATACTCTGACAGTTAATCTATGAATTTATGCAATCACAATCAAATACCGCAGGTGTCTTTAAACATGAATCTTAACAAACTGATCTTAAAATTCATGTGGGGGAGCAAGAACTCAGAAGAGCTAAGACAATTTGACATAAAGAAGAAAGAGGGAATAAATGTTCTATTAGGTATTGATGTGTTTTACTAGGGCTTTAGCTACGATAATTCAAATAGCAGAAAAGGACAGATGTATGGACTGACAATTCGTCCCATGTAGTAGACTAGAGCCAAATGACAGACCAAGCATACCTTAGAAGTTTATATATGACATGGGTTGTTTTGATAAAAGCCAGGGTAGGATGGAGACTAGTAAATTGTGCTGGGCCAACTGGGGACCTCTATATAAATGGACACAGAGAACTATTCCTAAAGGATTAACTGTGAATAGCAAATGTCAAAAATTTTAGAGGTAAAATGTTTATGGTATCAGGACAGAAATGTATTTCTTAAACCCTGCACAAATGCACAAAACATAAAGAGAAATTTATTTGCAAAATATGAGTACTTAAAATTAAAATCATTTGTATGAAAAAGACACCAAAAAGAATGGGGAAAGACAAAGCATGGGCTGTAACAAGTGTTTGCTACACATATATCCAATAGAGGATTTATATTCAGAATACCTAAGAGTCTTACACAATAATGAGAAAAAGAACAAAAATCCCAGTAGGAAATAGTGAGCAGAGACTCGAAGAGGCAAGTGAGAGAAGAAACTGGTGTGTCCAATAAACAAAAGAACAGATGTTCAACTTCTTCAGAAATGAGAGAAATGCAAACTGAAACACATTCAAGTTAACATCCTTCATTTTGGAGCACGTGTAAATGCCTGAGAATTTTCAGTGTTAAGGAAGAAGCTGAGAAATGGAAATATAAGCCCTCCTGATGAGACTCTCAGTTAGTAGAACCACTTTGAAATCAGTCCCTTGTAAAGCCGAAAATTCATGCACCTCTGACCCAGCAATTTCACTTCTAGATGAGACCCTAGAGAAACTCTAGCACCTGTGGACAGGAAGATTCTCACAAGGATGTGTACTGTCATATAGAATTCTCACAAATCATCTAACAAATGAGGAATGGGTATATATTGTGTCATTTTCTTATGAAGGAATTTTGGAAAGAGTTAAAATGAATGAATTCACATGGATAAATCAAGAAAACATAATGTGATGGAAATAAAGCAAGTTGCTGAAAAAGAAATATCACATCACATAACAAATGTAAATGTTAATATTTAAAATAATACAAACCTATGCAATAAATTTTAAGTTTTGAATTGGAGTACATTACCAACTTCAAGATAGTAGTCATGTCTGGTTTGAGAGAGGAAAAGTAAGTTTTAGGATTGGATCTAAGTGGGTTTCAACTGTATGTTTTGTATTTATTTTAAAAAGTCTTTGGAGCAAATATGATCAAATGTCACATGTAAAATCTAGAGTTCTTATGTTATTCTCTGTGTCTTTCTGATGGTTTAATAATATCACAAAAAACAAATTTAATTTAACATACAGATTTCACAGGTTTGAGTGATTCCTGAGTTCATAGTGTAGACGTGGAGCCAGGTGACTCAATAATGTCACACTGAGGAAGCAGAGACAGGGCGGCTTGTAAACAGGGCAGAATAAATGGGAGTTTATTTACACTGAGAAGGGGGATCCAGGGGCCGATGTATCATGCTAAGAGAGAAGGATGCAAAGGAAGAAAGAGCCGGATTAGAGCAGGGTTTCTTACCCGGGCATCCATGAGCTTGAAGTGAAATCCAAAACAACCCCACTATTTTTCCGGTGATGTGTTGTTGCGGGTGTGATATATTTATTAAATAATACACAGGACTGTGTGGACTTAGTAAGGGGTCTGTGGTTTTCACCTGACTGGCAAAGGGGTCTGTGGAACAAAAATAAAGTAAATGGATGCAAATAGGGATAGAATTTAATAATCTTTAGCTCCTGTTATTCAAGTGTCCAGTGCTCCTCCCAGCTCATTATTTTGGGTACACCCATGCTTTGACCCTATGTGGATCTCCAGCCTCCTAACCTCTTTTGTCTCGGCAGCCCAACTCTGGCAATTCTATCTCTCCCCACCTGGACCCTATAGTCACCCACCCTTCCAACTGTCAGAGAAATTACACAAACCTGGGGCTAGAATTCATGATCCTCAATTCCATTTGGACCCTGACATTGCTTCTACAATCCTGCCTCTGTCCATTATCCGTGGTAGAGTTTCAAAGCCTCTGCCACTCTCATGAAACTCACCACAAACCTCTTCATGAAAACTTTCCCAGAACATGGGTATTGCTTCCTTTGTCTTTTAGAAAAAATAAAACCAATGAGGGAACATTTCTTTTAACTTCTGCCTTGCATGCAATTTCCACACACCTAATTCCATCATAAGAAAAGCACACAGGCACCCAGCAGGCTTCCATTCCTGTTCCCCTCTGTTTCCTCAGCAGTTTGCTCCAATCAGTTCTCTCAGTGGCTGCATTTTCTCTCTGAATATCTACCTCAGTTCTTTTTCCTTCTTATTAATTGTTCCCATATTAGTTTTAGAAATTAAATGAATTTTCTTAATCTTGTAAACCTTTCTAGCTCACACTGCATTTCTTATCTCTGTCCTTCCTTTCTCAGGCAGGCATCTTCATAGAGATATCTGCTTCCTGGACCTCAAAACAGAAATACAAAAGGCAAATGGGATTTTGTCTGTCTCTTAAAACCACTCTCTGTCAACCTATCAGGTAATTGTTGAAGTTCAAATTCTTTGTCATGGAGATGATACTCAAAGGCCAATAGTTTAGACCATTGGAGAGCAAATTTAGGAAAAAAGTGTCATGTATCTTTATCAGGAGCAGAGGAGACAGGTAGGAGAGTAGGTGGAAATAAGCCTGGAAGAGAACTCTGGGTTTATATTTGGAGGGTTTTGAACCAAAGGAAGGACTTTGTACAATTTCCATTGGTTACTAAGAATTAATGTGGGGAATTTGGGTTGCACTCCCCATTTTTAGTAGTAGAGATATACCTAAAATATTTAATATTAATGTAGATATACAAATATGTATATTAAGATACTAATGAATAGGGCAACTTTGTGGAATGATAATCTGGTGCAAGGGAAATCACATGCTGAGTTTTTTAAAAAATGACATCTAAGAAATATAAGAAAAAGCAGCATCAGAAATGAACTGGGTGATATAATCAGCATGGGTACTTAAGAAACAGAAAGAAAGTCAGAGGAGGGTGGTTTCTAAGCTTAGGGTCGTGGGATGGGTGGGATGGAGATCTACACTGCCACTGTCATGGGCAGGGATGACTTCTGCTGAGACTTTGGAGAAAAAGGTAAAAGAATCTTTGGCCACCAGGGAGAGGAGACAGGGAGACCATCCACAAGATGCTGGAGGCAGAGTGAGAGCCCTGAGCTCACTGGATGGTAGCCAAATCCCAGGCGATGCTCGGCCACTAAAATCCTCCTTCCTGGAAAGCGTTTGTGTTCTGTTATCCCGCTCATGTGTGAGATGGTGCAGGTGACAGTTTTGCAGGGACAGAAAAGGCAAGTGTTTCCCCCTGGCATGCAGGGACAGCAGACAAGGCCAAAGACCTGACCTCTGAATGATTTGAGACTTCTCAAGGCATCTGTGTATTGACAATGAAATAATACAATTTTCTGAAGGGCTCTTAACTGGCACCCCTGAATGTGGAGTGGAGGGGAGCTTTAAGCTCCTTTCCAAGATCACACACACACACACACACACACACTCAGGTCGTGTGCCTGCTCTCAAGGGTACATACACACAATATCACCTCATGAGGTAAAGCTTAGGACTGAGATACTGACATCAGAGCTACCCCTCATGATCCTGTTTTTAAAACAGGAGCCCAAGGAGAATTGTCAGATGAGATCCAAAGCCTTGTTTTCAGCTACTTTGGTTCATTATTATGACTACCTGTTCTAGGACACGTAAGGAGGAGGGAAGGAAATCCAAATGCTCTGACTGAGGGGAACATAGGAAGGGGAGGGTTATTTCCCCACCCTGTTTGTGTTATTCCCATATCTCCCATCTTTGAGAACTTGAATTCTGTTGTTTGTCCAGTCAAGTCCCAGATTTGACATTCCCTTTCTTGGTAACTTTAGGCAATTCATTTTACCTCCTTTTTTTAGCCAATAAATGACATAATAGTTTTACTTACCTCTTGGGGGTTTGTCAGAGTCAAAGAGGATCATGCAGTTGCTGACACATGGTAAGTGTCAGTTAAAAGCTACCTCTCCCTCCACAACACTTTCATAAACATTTTCTCTGATGTCCACAGTCCCTACCTGGTGAGTCTGTGCTGAGCTCAAGTGAAGTAAAAAAGGTCTGTGGCCTTCACACTTCCCCAAATAGGCAATTTATAGCCAGCTGATCCAGCACCTGCTAGCACTACTTTTGGGAGTATGTGTGCTAGATAAAGGGCCAATAATGGCCTGAAGAGCTGATTGCTGGTCTTCTCTTCTTGATATCCAGGAGACAGGACTGGTAGGGAATGATGAGGTCTTACCCAACTGTGCAGAAGAACGGACGCGCAAGGCTGTAGTGCCAGAGCCCTGCTGAGACATGAAGATTCCTCCTCAAGGAAGGTCAGAGAAAAGAGCAATCTGGACATATTCACCAGGTTATAAGTTCTCTCAAAACACAAGTCCCCCAGGTCTTCCTTCAGGCCAAGTCACAATAACCGTTGGGACTCATTTTCACACTCCTCCAGCCATGCCCTCAGGGACCCCAGTGCCTGTCAAGAGCAATCATTTCCAGAGTGTTTTCCAGAGCAAGGAAGGGCGAGAGGGTTTCCAGGCGAGTGAGTCCCCAGGGTCCACGCTCTGGGGAGGCCTTTCTAGGATCTTTGTTGGAATGTGGGCCCCTCCCCTCTGCTCTCAGCACAAACTTGGAACCTCCTCTTCGGAGCTACATGGACCAGGCTACAATTAAGTTCCTGCACTTACTTCCTCCTCATGCTGCAAACTCTCAGGTGTTAAGCGTGGCAAAGAGAAAGAAGAAAGAGAAAGAATTATTTCTTAGTATCTGTCTGGTGGAGGGTTAGTGTGGGTGTTATACTTCCTTTTATCTTGCATACTGTTAGTGGTGTCCTGGATTATTATATCCTGAGAGATGGCAAGGGTCTGGATGTTATCTGGTCCTCTTCTTATATATGCCCTTTAACAGCCCAGAATCATGCTCATTTTCCTGTGATATAGGTTGTCCTGTGGTAAAGAGGTTATGACCTTCTGTGTAGGACCATAATGAAGACTGTGAGCTCTGGTTGGGTTTGACTCACACTTTGACAGAGTAATTTGGAAATTTATTTTTTAATAAGGTTTATTTATTTACCCCCCCCCAGTTTTTTTTTTGAGCTTGCTGTCTGGTCTCTGTGTGTTCTTCTGTATCTGCTTGTTTTCTCTTTAGGCGACATTGAGAGCCCATCCCGGGTCCTTCCAGAATGGAGAGAGGTGCTCAATCTCGTGCGGCACCTCAGCTCCCTGGTCTGCTTTGTCTCTTATTGTCTCTCTTCTGTGTCTCTTTTTGTTGCGTCTTCCTGCTGCGCCAGCTCTCTGTGTGAGCCAGCACTGCTGTACGGGCCAGCACACCATGTGGACCAGCATTCCTGCATGGGCCAGCACACTGTGCAGGCCAACTCTCCACGTGGGCCAGCTTGCCTTACAGCAGGAGGCCCGGGGAAATGAACCCTCGACCTCCCATATGTAGACGGGAGCCCAATCGCTTGAGCCACATCCACTTCCCTGTACAATTATTTTTACTTACTCACGTGTAAAACTGGAAAGGTGGCAACATCAACAATAAAAATAACAATAAAATCTTCATAAAGTTGTTATGCAGATGAAACGAAATATATCTGAAAACGTCTAAAATTAGAGCCTGAAACATAGTTGGCTTTGTTTTGAGCATCACTTAGTAAATGCTAATTGCTATTTCACTTCGTCCTACAGTGGTCATTCAATTGTTGGACATGCCTCCAAAACCTTCTATGAGACTAAGCACATGGTTGGTGTTGGAGCTTTTGTTAAGTTGCATTTTCTCTTGATAAGTTCCAAGTGAGGCCTATGGCCCTGTTGCTACCTGCCCTGTGATCAGATCAGCCTCTAGTTCCCAGGACAGCCCTGTCCAGACGTGGATAAATGTCAGCCCATGAAAGAGGTTTTCTTCCTATTAGTCAGATTTTTCCTGCTCAGAATATCTTACTACTTCATGTTTTATTTATTCCATACAAGTTAGGCATAAGGAATTATGAGAGGGTATAGAAGAGAATAATGTGGAAAATGATATTTCACTCTGAAAAAGTTGCAAATATATTTATTCTATGTACAGTGACTACAGTGTTCATTAGCTTATTACTGGAATCTATGACCACCCCTTCCCCAAAATGAGAGAAATTCTGAGTGGTTATAGAGGGTAAACTTAGTTGTATTTTGGCAAATTACCATCCTGGTTAAATCCCTTCTTTTTAAGACATAAAATAAAAGACATGAATTATATTTCCATTTTAAAAGAAAGGTAGATCACCTTAAGTACTTGGAAGTAAAATTTAACTTGAAACCAAATTAAAAAATTCAACAGAAAATTTAAAAAATATATTTTCTGTGTTTTCTGTGGAAAGAGGTAGTTTGTCATGGTGCCGGTGAGGCCGGCAACTAAGTGGCAAGCAGGGAGTTTTGGGGCATGTGGCGAAAGAGTTTCACTAGTTGGGTTCAGGAATAAGAACGTGAAACAGAAGTCGTGGCATTCTAACCATCTGAAGGCCCATGCGGGGAGTGTCTGCGAGGGGCAAGGCTTTGCATTTCGAAGAAAGTTGAAGACTCAGAAAAATTACAAGGATTTGCTATGGATGGCGCAAAAGGCTCCAACTTCACAAAAATCCCAATTCACAGATCCATACCCAGATCATGTGAAACATCTCTATTTAGCTGAAGAGGAAAGACTTAGGAAGCAACTTCAAAAAGTTGACCAAACTTTGTCAGAAGAACAAGTTGACCAGCCTTTGCCAGAACAGGGAAGCACTGACCAGGCTTTGTCTGAAGAACGATGTAGCACTGATCAGACTCTACCAGCAGAACGATGCAGCAAAACAGTAATCTCCATCACTACTTCAAAGGAAAAATAAAAATAAAACATCGAATAAAAAAGCACAAGAAGAATATGAACAGGTACAAGCTAAGCTTGCTGCTAAGAAACTAGAATTTGAGAGAAGAAAATGAGAGAGAGAAGAAGCTCAGAGGCTCTACAAAAAGAAGAAAATGGAAGTTTTCAAAATATTGAGCAAAAAGACTAAAAAGGGCCAACCAAACTTGAAGTTACAAATTGAGTATCTTCTTCTTCAAAAAAAATTTAAATCAGACATTTTGTCCTTAATCAAGAGTTTATATATATATTTCTTTTTTCTCATGTAGCTAATACATTAAAGTAAGAGGCACTCAATTCAGAGACTAAAGCACAAATGATTTAAATTCTTAGTTTAGACAGAATTGACATTTCATCAAACAAATCAGTAATGTGTAGGATGATCTTCAGAAGTCCTTCCGGAAGGAAGATTCAAATGACAAAGAGATTAAAACAATAAGGGGGATGCTTATTGATCTACTGGATAAACAGTCTTTTTTTAAGGTTGAGGACATTATCTACATAATCAAGTTTGGTCACTGGAATCAAAGCCTCATTTACTTTGACTTTGATGAAGAAATATGGTCAAATATATTTATAATGTTCTTTGTCTTTGTTTCTTATTTCATACCCAAAACGCTTTCAATCGGATTTATTTAATGCTTTAACTAATTAAAGTAAAATGTGTAATATATTTCTTTCTTTAAAATGTAATAAGTATATGGATGAGTGTTATTCTAATAAGATTTTTTTTAACCAGTCAATTTTATTGATACATTTTGATAAAGCATACAATTCATCTATAAGTGTTAGGACTTGGGCAGCAGCCTGTGAGGGTTAAGACTTGGGCAGTGGCCCAACTGTTAAATCAGCTATTAGCTCACAAAGTCCTTGGCCCAGCACACATAGTCTCTGGACACAGCAGAAATGATTCTGGGGAGTTGCATTTTGTGTTCCTTCCGTGTAACATTTGAGTGATAATTGTAGTGTATGAATAACCCTGCAAATAAAGAACAGCAGTGCCTGTGCATCTGGAGAGACTGCGGCTGTGCCTGTATGAGCAAACTTCCCTCTCCGCCTAGAGTCTTTTTTCCACCTACCTCCCTTGTGAGCTCCTGAGGTGGACGCAGTGCACATCACCAAAATGTACAATCATGTTTGGTATAATCACATAGTTGTGCCTCCATCACCTCAATCATCATTAGAGCATTTTCATTATTTCAATAGTAATACATAACAAACAAACAAGATAAGTCTTTACCTCTTGAGCTCTCATTGCGTCCCCTGGTGTACATAGCTGATATTTCTGGCTATTCTTGCACAATTCCTTATTTATTAAAAAGTGTTATTGAGAAATATTCATACACCAAATGATCTATCCAAAGTGTATAATCAATGACTTTTAGTATATTTGCAATGATATGCATTCATCACCACAAAAAATTTTAGAACCATTTCATTATTCTGAAAAGTAAAACTCCACACCCCTTAACAGTCCTTCCCCAGCCCTACATAACCACTAATCTAACTTCATCTCTATTAATTGATTTATATTTACATTTGCTATAAATGGAATCATACAATATGTAGTATTTTGTGTCTGATTTCTTCTACATAGCGTGTATTTTTTTGTTTGCTATTAACATCTTGTAGTATTATCATACATTTATTCAATTTCAAAGAAAAAATCTTATATATGCAATTTTATCCATACTCACATTTCACAGGCAGTTTTACTATACTATAGAGTTCCATGTTACATTTTTTATCTTTCCTTTTAGTAATATAAATGTCCTTTGGTTTTCTCTTTAAACCACCTTCATACCCACATAATAGTACTGTTAGTTACATACATTATGTTAGGGTTTCACCTTTTCTATTCATTTCCAAAGATTAACACACATCCTTTTATCAATTCTGCACAACTTAACCCTCAGCTTTCCATTCTCTAACTTCAAACTATTTTCTGATGACCTATATCCAAGTTATTAACTCCATGAGGTTACATAACATATGTAGTTCATAGTAGCGCAATAATGTAATATTTGTCCTTTCATGTCAGGCTGCTTCACTCAACATAATGTCCTCCAGGTTCATCCATGTTGTCATGTGCTTTATGACTTCATTTCTTCTTACAGCTGCATAATATTACATTATGTGAATGTACCACAGTTTGTTTATCCATTCATCAGTTGATGGACACCTGGGTTGTTTCCAATTTTTGGCAATCATGAATAATGCTGCTATGAACATTGATGTGCAGATGTCTGTTTGTGTCACTGCTCTCAGTTCTTCTGGGTATATTCCCAGTAGTGGTATTGTCGGTCATGTGGTAAATCTATATTCAACTTCTGTAGGAACTGCCAAACAGTCCTCCTCAGTGGCTATACCATTCTACAGTCCCCCAACAGTGAATAAATGTTCCTGTCTCTCCACAGCCTCTCCAACACTTGTAGTTCTTTATCTTTTTAAATAGATACCAGTTATGAAATGATAGCTTATTGTGGTTTTGACTTGCATTTCCCTAATCACTAAAGACATGGAACATTTTTTCATATGCTCTTTTGCCATTTGTATTTCTTCTCTGGGAAAATGTCTATTCAATCTTTTGCCCATTTTTTAATCAGTTTTTTTGTCTTTTTATTGTTGAGTTGTTACATATTATGGATATTAAGTGCTTACCCATTCATTTGGCTGCCTTTTCACTCTATGGCAAAGTCCTTTGAAGTGCAAAAGGGTTTAATTTTGAAGAGGCCCCATTTATCTATTTTTTCTTTTGTTGCTTGCGCTTTGGGTGTAAGGCTCAAGAAACTACAACCTAACACAAGGTCTCTAAGAGGTTTTGCTACATTTTCTTTTAGTAGTTTTATGATCCTGGCTTTTATATTTAGGTGTTTGATCCATTTTGAGTTGATTCCTGTATAGGAAGTGTGATAAGGGTCCTCTTTCATTCTTTAGGCTATTGATATCCAAGTTCTCCCACCGCCATTTGTTGAAGAGACTGTTTTGTCCCATTACCACGACTTTGGTAGGTTTATTGAAAACTAGTTGGCTGTAGAGGTGAGGGTTTATTTCTGGACTCTCAATTCTATTCCACTGATTGATGTGTCTATCTTTATGCTACTACCATGCTGTTTTGAACACTGTAGCTTTGTAATATGTTTCAAGGTCAGGTGGTGAAATTCCTACCATGTTGCTCCTCTTTTTTAGAATGCTTTTGGCTACTCGATTGCACTTTCCCTTCCAAATGAATTTGATAATTGCCTTTTCTATTTCTGTAAAGTAAGCTGTTGGAATTTTGATTGGAATTGCATTGAATCTATAAATCAGTTTGCATAGGATTAACATAGTCATGATATTTAGACTTCCAATCCATGAACACAGAATTTCTTTCCATTTATTTAGGTCTTCATTGATTTCTTTTAGCATTGTTTTGTAGTTTTCTGCATGTTCATCTTGTATCCTGCCACTTTGCTGAACTCATTTATTAGCTCAAGTATCTTTGTGGTAGATATTTCAGAATTTTCTAGATATAGGATCATGATATCTGCAAGTAGTGAGAGGCTTACTTCCTCTTTTCCTATTTGGATGCCATTTATTTATTTATTTATTTATTTATTTATTTATTTATTTATCTTGTCTAATTGCTCTTGATGGAACTTTTAGCACAATGTTGGATAACAAAGGTGACAGTGGGCATCCTTGTCTAAGGGGAAAGCTTTCAGTCTTTCACCATTGGGTACTATGCTAGCGGTAGGTTTTTCATGTATGCACGTTACCGTATTGAGAAAAACTCCTTCTATTCCTATCTTTCAAAGTGTTTTTATCGAGAAAAGATACTGGATTTTGTAGAATGTCTTTTCTATATCAATTGAGATGATCATGTGGGTTTTTTCCTTCAATTTGCTAATGTGGCATATTACGTCAATTAATTTTCTTATGTTGAACCAGGCTTGCACACAAGGAATAAATCCCATGTGGTCGTAATGAGCAAGTCTTTTGATATGCTGTTGGAATCTATTTGCAAGAATTTTTTTAGAATTTTTGCATCTATGTTCATTAGAGAGATTGGTCTGTAATTTTCTTTTCTTGTAGTGTCTTTTTTTTTTTTTTTTTTCCCCAAAGAAGCCACTGTATTTCAACTGCTCGTCCCCTCCCTACCCCAAAAGTGTCAAGTGGCCACTGGCTCCACCTCATTGTTATAATTTCTTGCATTGCTAGAATCACCATATGTGAACAAGAGAATACCATCAAGTCCACTCTAGTCCATAGTTCTTCACCCAATCCTGAGGGGACTGGGATGGTGATGTCTACTCCAACTCCAAGTGAGAGAGGGCTTATATCCCATGGATATGGTGGGTGGGATGATCCTGCCTGCAGATGCAGGCCCTCTCCATTCCCTGGGATGGCCATTTCCCATCGTTATCTCCTCACCAGGTGACTTGGATGATTCCATTGAGCTGTAGGGTAGGAGTTGCAGCTCCACCTAGATTTCATGCACACCTGGCACATAGGTAGGCGGGAGGCTCCAGTCTCTGGAAGTATACCTAA
>JAKSZT010054052.1:98304-138770 GCA_026826555.1 Tolypeutes matacus
AAAATCACAATGTTGTACATTCATCATTTCAAAAATTTTTGAACAATTTCATTACTCCAAAAAGAAAGACTCCACACCCTTAGCATTCCTTCCTCAGACCTACATAACCACTAACCTCATTTCATCTTTATAAATTGATTTATATTTACATTTTATATAAATGGATTCATACAATATTTAGTACTCTGTTTTGGTCTCCTTAACTTAGTATATATTTTTTGTCTGATATTAACATTTTGTAGTATTAACTTACATTTCTTCAGCTTCAAAAAAAAAAACAACCTTATATTTGCAATTTTACCCATTTCATATTTCACATAATATATTTATATTTCACACAATATATTTAGTTCTTAATAGGATAATCATACAGTCTTTGTCTTTTTGTGTCTGGCTTGCTTCACTCAACTTAATATCCTTCAGGTTCATCCATGTTGTCATATGCTTTACAACTTCATTTCTTCTAACTGCTGCATAATATTTCATTGTGTGTATACTCCACAATTTGTTTATCCATTCATCCATCCATCGTTTCCAACTTTTTGCTATCGTGAGTAATGCTGCTATGAACATCGGTGTGTAGATATCTATTCGTGTGACTGCTCTCAGTTCTTCTGTGTATATACCTATTAATTGTATTGCCACGTCCCTGTCTATATTCAACTTCTTTAGGAACTGCCAAACAGTCCTCCACAGTGGCTGTCCCATTCTACATTCCCACCAACAGTGAATAAGCATTCCTATCTCTCCATATCCTCTCTAACATTTATAGTTTTCCAACTTTTTAATAACGACCCGTCTAATAGGTGTGAAATGATATCTCAGTGTAGTTTTGATTTGCATTTCCCTTGCTGCTAGAGATGTTGAACATTTTTTTCACGTGTCCTCACCATTTGTATTTCTTCTTTGGACAGTTGTCTTTTCAAGCCTTTGCCATTTTTTAATTGTATACGTTATCTTTTTTACTGTTGAGTTGTATGATCAATATAATGAATATTAAACCCTTATCAGATATGTGATTTCCAGATATTTTCTCCCTTTGAGTCAGCTACCTTTTCAACCGTTTGACAAAGTCCTTTTAGGTGCAAAAGTGTTGAATTTTGGACAGGTTCCATTTATCTACTTTTTCTTTTGTTGTTCGTGCTTTGTGTGTATGGTTTAAGAAACTACTGCCTACCACAAGATCTTGAACATGTTTTCCTACATTTTCTTCTAGGAGTTTTATGGTTGTTGTTTTTATATTTAAGTCCTCGATCCATTTTAAGCAAATTTTTGTATAATGTCTATGATAGGGGTCTTCCTTCCTTCTTTTGGATATGTATATCCAGTTCTCCTAGCACCATTTATTGAATAGACTGTTCTGGCCCAGCTGGTAGGCTCAACAGCCTTGTCAAAAATTGTTTGACTGTAGATGTGAGGGTCAATATCTGAGTTATTGATTCAGTTTCATTGGTCAATCTGTCGTCTATATGCCAGTACCATGCTGTTTTTACCACGTAGCTAAATAATATGCTTTAAAGTCAGGAAGTGAGAATCCTCCATCTTTGTTCTTCTTTTTTCAGACATTTTTGGGTATTCAGGACTCCTTACCCTTCCAAATAATTTGGTTATTGGCTTTTCAATTTCTGCAAAGAAGGTGGTTGGGATTTTTATTAGGGTTGCATTGAATCTGTAAATCAGTTAGGTAGAATTGACATCTTAGCGATATTTAGTCTTTCAATCCATGAACGCTGAATGTCCCTCTATTTACTTAAGTCTTCCTCAGTTTCTCTCAGCAGTGTTTTGTAGTTTTCTGATATAGGTCCTCTACGTCCTTGGTTTAGCTTATTCTTACATATTTGATTGTTTCAGTCGCTATTATAAATGGAATTTTTTTTTCTGATTTCCTCCTTAGATTGCACAACAGTAGTGTAGTAAACGCTATTGATTTTTACATATTAACCTTGTATCCCACCACTTTGCTGAATGCGTCTATTCTAATAGTTTTGTTGTAGATTTTCAGGATTTTCTAGATATAGGATCATGTCATCAGCAAATAGTGAAAGTTTTACTTCTTTCCTTCTTATTTGGATTCATTTTATTTTTTTTGTCTATCCTAATTGCCCTTGCTAGAAGTTCTAACACAATATTGAATAATAATGGTGATGGTGGGCATCCTTGTCTTGTTCCCGGTCTCAGAGGGAAAGCTTTCAGTCTTTCACCATTGAGTACAATGCTAGCTGTAGGTTTTTCATAAATGCACTTTACCATATTGAATAAGCTTCCTTGTATTCCTATCTTTTGGAGTGTTTTTTTATCAAGAAGGGGTGCTGTATTTTGTCCAATACCTTTTCTGCATCAATCAAGAGGATCATGTGATATTTCTTCTTCAATTTATCAATGTGGTTTACTACACTAATTGGTTTTCTTGTGTTTAACCACACTTGCATACCTGGGATAAAACCCACTTGATCATGATATTCTCTGTCTTTTTAATAGTGGCCATTCTAATAGGTGTGAAATGATATCTCATTGTAGTTTTGATTTGCATCTCCCTAATTGCTAGTGATGTTGAACATTTTTTCTTGTGTGGTTTTTTTTTTTTTTCTTCCATTTGTATTTCTTCTTTGGACAAATGTCCATTTAGTCTTTTGTCCATTTTTAGTCAGGTTGTTTGTGTTTTTAGTGTTGAGTTGTAGCATTGCTTTATATATTATGGATATTAAACCATTATCGGATATGTGATTTCCAAATATTTTCTCCCATTGATTTGGCTGCCTTTGCCCCCCTTTTGACAAAGTCCTTTGAGGTGCAAAAGTGTTTAATTTTGAGGAGTCCCGATTTATCAATTTTTTCTTTTGTTGCTCGTGCTTTGGGTGTAAGACCCAAGAAACCACCAACTACCACAAGGTCTTTAAGATGTTTCCCTACATTTTCTTTTAGTAGTTTTATGGTCCTGGCTTTTATATTTAGGTGTTTGAATCATTTTGAGTTGATTCTGGTATAGGGAGTGTGATAGGGGTCCTCTTTCATTCTTTTGGCTATTGATATCCAGTTCTCCCAGCACCGTTGGTTGAAGAGACTGTTTTGTCCTGTTAACATGGTTTTAGTAGGTTTCTCAAAAACCAGTTGGCTGTAGAGGAGAAGGTTTATTTCTGGACTCTCAAGTCTATTCCACTGATCTATGTGTCTATCTTTATGCTACTACCATGCTGTTTTGACCACTGTATCTTTGTACAGTGGTACGTTGGTACTTGTTGTTAATTGGTTCTGGGAGGCGTGATGAGTACAAAAACAAGGAGTACCAAACAAATTTTCCTAGAATGAATAATGTAAATAAATTTAGCGTTCCCAGACAAAAGGCAATGCACATTTTTAAGGCAATATGTAAAAAGGTAGGGTTATATATCATTACTTTACATGAGAAATAAACCAAAAAAATTAATAGATACTTAGATTAAATAAAATAGAAACTTCACTTTACCTGTACCGAGAAGAGTCCATGGCCTAAGTGGATAGTGGGGAGGAGAGTGGTGAAGAGGAGAAGTTACATGGAGTGTTGCTTGGAAGGAGAGTCCCCCTCCAATAGAACATCCGACACTTGCACTTCAGTTCTTTCTCTTTCCTGCCTTTTTTCAACTTGCATCACAGGCTCTGACACACTCTTTGTCACCTTCACTAAAACCGTATCCAATAAGGACTGCTTCTCTCTTCTTTTCAGAATTCCTCGAAAGTATGAAATTGCTTGGTCATTCAATAAATTTACATTTCTGCTTGTCAGAGCTTTGTCTGGATGGTATTTCTCCACAAAGTTTTGAACCTCTGCCCATTTTGCACACATTTCTTTTATCAAGAAACTGGGGACATCCTCCCTTGTCTCCTCCTCACCTGAAGAAATCTCTTCAGCCACCTCTTGTTGCTGTTCCTTCTGTAGGTCCTGCAGCTCCTCAGTGTTGAGCTTTTAACGATGTTCCTCCACTAACTCCTCAACATGAGCAGCATCAGCCTCCAGACCCAGGATTGGCCCAAAGATACAATATCCTGCATAACTGTACCCTCTGTACCTGCAGGCTGGGGGTCAGCCTCAAACCCTTCAAAGTCTCTACAGCTTCTGGCCACAAATTCTTCTATGCTGAATTCACTGTCTTATTAGAGCCTTCGTTCCAGGCCTTATCAATAAGGTTAAGGCAATGCAGGATATTGAAATGCGCCTTCCAGAATTCTGTGAGGGTTAACTGGGTGTCAGGGAGGTGATCTCAAAGCACCTCTGGAAAAGCAACTTGGTGTACAACTTTTCGAATTTGAAATGACCTGCTGGCCCATGGGCTGGATGAAAGTAGTAGTATTGGGGGGCAAGAACCTTACAGTGATAAAGCTGAACTCCCCCAGTAAGTCTTGTGACCCAACATATGGCCTAATTTGGAGCACTTGAAAAGAATGTGTATCCTGCCGTGTTGGGGTGCAATGCTCTATAGATGTCTGTTAGGTCTAGTTCATTTATCCTATTATTCAAGTTCTCAGTTTATTTATCTTCTGTCTAGATGTTCTATCCAATACTGAGAGTGGTGTATTGAAGTTTCCAAGTGTTATTGTAGAGACGTGTATTTTTCCCTTCAGCTTTGCCAGTGTGTGCCTCATGTATCTTGGGGCACTGACATTAGGCACATAAATATTTAGTATAATTATTTCTTCTTGCTGAATTGCCCCTTTTGTTAATATGTAATGACCTTCATCCCTTATAAAAATTTTGCATTTAAATATATTTTGTCCGATATTAGTATTGCTATTCCAGCTCTTTTTTTGGTTGCTATTTGCATGGAATATATTTTTCCAGCCTTTCACTTGTATCTTGGTTGTGTCCTTACGTCTGAGGTGAGTCTCTTGTAGACAAAATATAGTTGGGCCATGGTTTTTAATCCATTCTTTCAGTCTGTGTCTTTTGATTGTGGAGTTCAAGCTATTAACATTCACTGTTATAACTGTTAAGGCATTACTTACTTCATCCATTTTGACCTTTGGCTTTCAGTTGTTGTTTCATATTATAGGCTTTTTTTATTTATTTTTTTACCCTTTTTAATATTCTTAATTTCTACACTCTTCTCCAAGTTTCTCACCCCCCCCTCCCTTTTTTTTTCTTCCAAGCCGCAGCATTCCCTTTATGATTGCTTGTAATTCTGGTCTTTTGGTAACATATTCTATCAGGTTTTTGTTTTTTTTTTTTTTTTGTCTGTGAAGACTTTGAACTCACCCTCATTTTTTTAAAAAAATTATTTATTTATTTTCAGATACTTAGATTATACAACTGTCACATAAAAAATACAGGGGGTTCCCATATACCCTGCTCCCCACACCTCCCACATTTACCCACATTAACAACAGCCTTCATTAGTGAGGTACAGTGATTATAATTAATGAACACATTTTGGAGCATTTCTACTAAGCGTGGATTAAAGTGTACTTTGTCGTTTACATACGGTCCCACACAATTCTGTATGTTATGGCAAGATTTATAATGGCCAGTATCTGTCATTGCAATGTCATTCAGGACAACTCCCAAGTCCCCAAAATGCCCCCATATTACACCTGTTTTTCCCTCTCCCTGCCCTCAGAACCTCCAGTGGCCACTGCCTCTACATCAATGATATAATTTCTTCCAATGTTAGAATCACAATAAGTCTATAGTGGAATACCAGTATGTCTACTTTAGTCCATAGTTCGTTCCCTAATCCTGAGGACTCTGGGATGGTGATGCCCACTTCACCTTAATTGAGAGAGGGCTGTGTTCCCAGAAGGCCTAGGATGGCACTCTCTTGCTTGCAGTTATAGACTCTCGGTTCCTTGCTATGGTAGTTGTCCATCATCACTTCCATTCGTTGTCCTGTCACATTCATTTTTTTTTTTTTAATTTATTTTTATTTTATTTTATTTTTTTTAAAGATTTTATTTATTTATTCATTTATCCCCCCCTTGCTGCTTGTGCTCGCTGGGTCAGCTAACCTCGCCGTGTGGGCGGGCTTGCCTTCACCAGGAGGCCCCGGGAACCGAACCCAGGGCCTCCCATATGGTAAACGGGAGCCCTACTGATTGAGCCACAGCTGCTTCCCCACATTCATTTTTGAAGGACAGCTTTTCTGGATACAGAATTCTTGTCTGGCAGTTATTTTCTTTCAATACCTTAATTACATCATACCACTTTCTTTTCTCCCCCATGGTTTCTGATGAGAGGTTAACACTTAATCTTATTGAGTTTCCCTTGTATGTGATGCTTTGCTTTTCTCTTGCTATTTTCAAAACTTCCCTTTATCTATGATAATTGCCTTTCTGGATAGTAGGTGTCTTGGGGGTAGGTCTATTTGTGTTTATTCTGTTTCAGGTGCATTGTCATTCTTGGACATTGATATTTATGTCTTTCATAAGGGTAGGGAAATTTTTAGTCATTATTTCCTCAAATATTCTTTCTGCCCCCTTTCCATTACCTTCTCCTTCTGGGACACTGATAATATGCATTTCACATTGTCATTAAATTCCCAGAGGCCTTGTTCCATTATTTCCCTTCTTGTCTCTTTCTGTTCTCCTGTCTTTTCCAGTTCAGATGTTCTGTCTTCAAAATCACTAATTCTGTGTTCAAGTATTTCAAATCTGCTCTTATGTGCCTCTAATGTTTTTTTAATCTCATCTATCATGTCTTTCATTCCCAAAAGGTCAGTTACTTTTCTTTACAGACTTTCAAGTTCTTTATGCTCACTCAGTGTCTTCTTAATATCCTTATCTCTTTAGTCATATCTTCTTTCAATTCTTTAAAATGATTTATGAGAGTTGTGTGGTTATCATTAATTAATTGTCTCAAATCCTGAATCTCTTCAGGATATTTGGTTTGTTCCTTTGGCTGGACCATCTCTTCCTGTCTCCTAGTATGGCTCATAAATTTTTGCTGATGTCTAGCATCTGATATGTTGGTGAATATACTCTGGTGGCCAATTTCTCTCTCTTGCCTATTGTTATTATTTTTTCACAGCTCTTTAATATTTGGTTCAATTTATCCTGTTTTTAAAATGTCCCGGCTTAAGTTACCAAAAACCATGCCCAGGACTTCCTAATGTGGTGCAGACTTTCTCCCAGGGGTTGGGTAAAGAGAGCTCTAAAAGCAGTTTCTGTCCATGTAATTTCCAGACCAGCCAGCAGATGATATACATTGGTGCAGGTTTCCATGGAGGTGTATCTCTCTCTGTATCCCTTTGTTTTAGTTAGGCCAGAGCAGAGATACAAAGTGGCTTCTGCTGATTGAATCCACTGAATAAATGCCCCCCAACTCCCCCTCCCTTTTCCCTTGTAACAGCTGGCAGGGAGCTTCAATGCGCAGTGGGTTTTTACCACTGCTGAATACCTTCAGGGTGGGAGAGGAGAGCCCTTCCCAGCAGCTGAGAGTTTCAGAAACTCATGGTTTGCTGCTTCAGTTTCTTCATCTCTCTGTCCCTCAACATCCTGGGAACCGTGAAGCACTGTCTTGGTCTGCTGACCCCCAAAGCAGGTCCCTCTGGCAGCTTTATATCTTTTCTCTGCTGTTTGTGTGAGAGTGTTGAGCACTATCCGTTAACAAGTGCCATGTTCCCACAATTCCTATCAGAGTGTTAAGTCTAAAATTTCTCAATGTTTTTGATATTCAGTCCCCAGCTAGCATTATTCATGTTGTAAATATATTTACAAAATTAAATTAAAATACTGAAAATATTTCTTAAAAATAACACTTTATTGAAACAAATTTAGATATTGTGAATAATCTATATTTTGATTGTTCAATAAGTTAAAAAGATGATGAATTTGAAGACAGAGAAAGAATATGCTTTTGTTTTTATGCACTTTTATTGCATCTATGTATTGCATCCCAGAAAGCATATTTTTTCAAAATTTATTTATTTTAAAGAAACTTTAGATTACATATATGTTACATAAAAAATAAAGGGGGAGGGCTAGACAAGATGGTGTCGGTTTACGTGGGTGCTCACCATCTCTCTTGTAAAAGATGGCTGATTGGGAACAGGATCCTGCCCAAGTGATCAGTTCTGGGAGCCCACAAAGCAGGAGCTGTTGGGGCATTGATCTGGAGCGAGCTAGACAAGAAGATAGATGGCTCAAGATAAAACCAGAATATAGAAAACAGCAAGGAAATAGAACAAGAATAACAAAGTGTCAAGTGAAAACTTAACACACACACAAAACCAGCAGCTCAATCAAACTCTAGAGCAGAAAGAGAAGGTAATCAACTTAATAAACCCATCAAGATAAAAAGATGACAAGAGGGCAACAAAAAAAATTACAAATCATACTAAGAAAAAAGAAGATATGGACCAGTCCAATGAACAAACTAAAAACCAGGAAGAGGTGCAGAACATTGAACAACTAATCAAAGCTGTCCAAACAAATATCATGGACCAAATTAATGAAGTGAAGAAAGAGATTAAGGATATTAAGAAGACACTGGGAGAACATACTGAAGAAATTGTAAACATACATAAAAAGGTAACCGATATAATGGTGATGAATGGCACAATCCCAAAAATCAAAAAGACACTGGAAACACATAACAGCAGATTTGAACAAGCAGAAGAACGAATTAGTGATGTGGAAGACAGTACATCTGAAATCAAACAGATAGTAGAACAGATAGATAAAAAAATAGAAAAAATCCAGGAGGGACTTAGGGATTTAAACAGCACAAAATGCACAAACATACATATTATAGGCATCCCAGAGGGAGAAGAGAAGGGAAAGGAAACAGAAGGAGTGTTGAAGGAAATAATGGCTGAAACCTTCCCAATCCTATTGAAGGAGATGGACATACATGTCTAGGAAGCACAGTGCACCCCAAACAGTATAAATCCCAACAAGCCTGCTCCAATACATATACTTGTTAAAATGTCCAATGCTCAGGACTCAAGGCAGCAAGAGAAAAAAGAACCATCACATACAAGGGAAGCTCAATTAGATCAAGTGCTGATTTCTCATCTGAAACCATGGAGGCAAGAAGGCAGTGGTAAGACATAGTCTAAGTACTAAAAGAAAAAAACTTCCAGCCAAGAATTCTCTATCCAGGAAAGCTGGAATTAAAAAATGATGGAGAGCTCAAAATATTCACAGATAAACAGAAATTAAGAGAGTATGCCAATTAGAAATCTGCCCTTCACGAAATGCTAAAGGGAGTTCTGCAGGTTGAAAGGAAAAACAAGAGAGAGAGAGTTGGAGGAGAGTGTAAGAACTACAAAAAAAGACAAAAAGAGAAATAAAAATGACATATGACATACATAAACCCAAGGAAAATATGGCTGATGTAAGAAATTCCTTGAGAGTAATAACACTGAATGTTAATGGATTAAACTCACCAGTCAAGAGACACAGATTGGCAGAATGGATAAGGAAATATGACCCATCTATATGTTGTCTACAAGAAACCCACCTCACCCTAGGGATTCAAGAAGGCTGAAAGTGAATGACTGGAAAACAATTTTACAAGCAAACAATAACCAAAAAAGAGTGGGAGTAGCTATACTAATATTGAACAAAATAGACTTTAAATGCAAAACTATGGAAGAGATAGACAGACACTATGTATTAGTAAAAGGGGTAAGCTTTCAAGAAGAAAGAACAATCATAAACATTTATGCACCTAATCAGAGTGCCTCAAAATACATGAGGCAAACACTGGAAAGACTAAGTGTAGAAATAGATGCCTGTACTATTATGGTGGGGGATTTTAATACACCATTATCATTATTAGACAGAACATCTCAGCAGAGAATCAGTAAAGAAACAAAAACTCTGAATAGTACATTAGAGGATCTAGGCATAATAGACATATACAGAATGCTACACCCAAATACAGCAGGATATACTTTCTTCTCAAGTGTACATGGATGATATTCCAAGATAGACCACATGCTAGGCCACAGAACAACTCTCAATGAATTCAGGAACATTGAGATTATACAAAGTAATTTGTATAATCAGTAAGGGCCAGAGAACCAGATTAGGCACAAAAATATGTAAGTTAGAAAAACACACTGTTAGACAAACAGTGGGTCAAGGACGAAATCTCAAAAGAAATCAGTAACTACCTTAAAATTAAGGAAAATGACAGCACAACATATCAAAACATATGGGATGCAGCAAAAGCTGTACTGAGAGGGAAATTCATAGCGATAAATGCATATATCAAAAAAGAGGAAAGAGCTAAAATCGAAGACATAACTGCATATCTGGAAGAATTGGAAAAGCAACAACAAACTTACCCCAAAAGAAGTAGAAAGAAGGAAATAACAAAGATTAGAGCAGAACTAAAAGAAATAGAAAATAAGAAAGCACTAGAAAAAATAAACAAAACCAAAAGGTGGTTCATCGAGAAGATCAATAAAATTCACAAACCATTAGCCAGACTAAAAAAGAAGAAAAGAGAGCAGATGCAAATACACAAAATAAGAAATGAGGAAGTGATATCACCACTGACCCCACAGAAATAAAGAGTATCATAAGAGGATACTTTGAAAAATTATATGCCAACAAGAATGATAATTTAGAGGAAATGGAAAATTTCCTAGAAACTCACATGCAGCCTACATGGACAAAAGAAGAAATTGATGAACTCAACAGTCCAATTAGAAGTAAAGAGATAGACTCAGTCATCAAAAACCTCCCAACTAAGAAAAGCCCAAGACCAGATGGCTTCACAGGTGAATTCTACCAAACATTCTGTAAAGAACTAACACCAATCTTGCTTAAGCTCTTCCAAAAAATAGAAGTAGAAGGGACATTGCCTAACTCATTCTATGATGCCAACATTACTCTAATACCAAAGCCAAACAGAGATGCCACAAGAAAGGAAAATTACAGACCAATCTCTCTAATAAACCTAGAAGCTAAAATCCTCGACAAAATACTTGCTAATAGCATTCAACAACATATCAAATGAATGATACATCATCACCAAGTGTGTTTCCTCCCGGGTAAGCAAGGATGGTTCAACATAAGAATATCAATCAATGTAATACACCACATAAACAGATCGAAAGAAAAAAATCACATGATCATCTCTATAGACGCAGAAAAAGCATTTGACAAAACAAAGCACCCCTTCCTGATAAAAACACTGCAAAAGATAGGAAAAGAAGGAAACTTTCTGAACATGATAAAGGGTATATATGAAAAACCGACAGCTAACATCATCTTCAATGGTGAAATCCTGAAAGTTTTCTCTCTAAGATCGGGAACAAGACAAGGATGCTCACTATCACTGCTCCTATTTAACATTGTCTTAGAAGTACTTGCTCAAGCACTGAGGCAAAAAAAAAAAAAAAAAAAAAAGATATAAAAGGCATCCAAATTGGAAAGGAGAAGTAAAAATTTCACTATTTGCAGATGACATGATCCTATACATAGAAGCCCTGAGAAATCTACAACAAAGCTTCTAGAACTTATAAAGGCTATAAGATCAATGCTCAAAAATCAGTGTAATTTCTGTACACCTATAATGAGCAATGTGAGGAGGAAATCAAGAAAAAAAATACCATTTACAATAGTAACTAAAAGAATCAAATCCTTAGGAATACTTAGGGAATTGCAAATCAAAACTATAATGAGATACCATCTTACACCCATTAGGATGATGGCTATTAAAAAAACAGAAGACGATAAGTGTTGGAGAGGATGTGGAGGAATGGGAACCCTCACCCACTGCTCGTGGGAATGTAGAATGGTCTAGCCATTGTGGAGGACAGTTTGGAGGTTCCTCAAAAAACTAACTATAAAACTTCCATATGATCCAGCAGTTCCACTGCTGGGTATATACCCAGAAGAATGGAAAGCAAAGACACAAATAGATATATGTGCACCAAGTTCATAGAGGCATTATTCACTATTGCCAAAAGTTGAAATCAACCCAAGTGCCCATCAACAGATGAATGGATAAACAAAATGTTCTACATACATACAATGGAATATTACTCAGCTGTAAGAAGGAGTAAAGTGCTAACTCATGGGATAACATGGATGAATCTTGAGGCCATTATGTTGAGTGAAGCAAGCCAGGCATTGAAGAATGAACAGTACATGACCTCACTGATACGAATTAAGGAAATTGAGCAGTCTCAGAGGGCTGTTGTCTGGAAGATAGGTTTACAAGAAACAGAAAGAGAGGAAAAAGTTGTAAGCCATCACCCATATGGATGTAATCTATGGTAAGGTGAAAGAGTGTAGTTGTGTATTGAAGGGATAGGGCAGGAGGGTAGTGATATTATTGGGTTGGGTGGTGCAGGGCTGACAGGTGGGTAGATTTGGAAGGGTGGGTTAGAAGGTCTAGGGTACTGGGGGGGGGGGAGGGTTGGGAGAAGGACCAGGTGAACACTGCGGATTTGCGGGTATGTGGTTGAAAGTACAATGTTGGGAATGCTCTTATAGCAATATGACAAGGAAGCGTTACTGGTTTAGGGTGTTGGATGGGGGGCATTCAGGACAGGGCACACCTGGAGCAGGCTTCTAAGGAGTGTGTGAGTGATCATTTGTCATAATGTGTTGTATTAGTGGGTGGAGACCCACATAATGAATGGGAAGGAGTTGGACTCCCATCCTCAGAAGATTGATTTATTCAGAAATAGACAGGCGGGAGTCTCTCAAGAGCAAGGGTGGTTTCTAATAGGGGAGGACAAACCAGTGTGTCAAGACCTCAGTCTTGTTGCATGTAACTATGAATCTTGTCATCCAACGAGTCAAGCCAGGGGGTCACCATGGGCCCCGGGGGGATGGGGAGGGAGGAATAGAATAGATTGAACAGGGGGTATTTAGTGGTCAGTGGAATTGTTCTGCATGATCTAACAGTGATAGACACAGGACATGGTAAATATCATCAAAATTTATAAAAGTGTACGGTCTGAAATGTAAACCATAGTGTAAACCATAGACCATGTTTAGTAGCTATGTTTCACTATTTGTATATCAGCTATAACAAAGATACCTTCCCCATATAAAAAGGTATTATATGGGGGGGGGGGGGAAGGGGGGGGGATTTAGGGTATATGAGAGTCTCCTGTATTCTGTGTGTGACTTTGCTGTGACCTAAAACTTCTTTAAAGACAAAATGAAAAATAGTGAGACACAGGGGAATGAGTGGGGGAAGGTGCCACAGTAAAGACAGAACACCAGATATTGCAGTGATGAAAGCTAAAATGTCAAAAAAATAAAAAAAAAAATTTTTCATTTTTTAATATCTCAATCTTTTAATTTAATTTTATTTTTAGTTTAAAATTTTTAAAATATATTTTATCTAATATTTAAACTTATTATTATTTTATTTTCCTATTAATTGTATTTGGCTATTGTAATGGCTTCATGTTTGAAGATGCTTTGGATCACAGAAGGATTACAACTGGGTTGGGAGAGGATCATTGGTGTGGGATGTCAGGGACAGGGGATGCACGGGAGGAAGTTCACCTGAGCATACATATAAGGTATATAAAAATGTTCAAATGTTCATGGGGGTAATCTAAGCACCTCTTAAAATATATGTATATATATATATATATATATATATATAACATTTTTGTAAGCAAATACACATATATGCATATATATTTATATATCATTTTGCAAATGTTTGTATGTATTGTGAGAATTTTGATTTTTACCCACAATAAAAATAAATAAAAAAAAAGAAAAAAAAATGTTCATGGGGCATTGTCACAGTGGGTGGAGACTCACACAATAAATGAGAGAATATTGAATTCCAATCCTGGAGAGCTCTGCCTCATTCTGTAAGGGAGCAGCAACAGTCCCCCTAGTGTAGGGGCAGTGACTGGCAAAGGAGGATGATCCACTGATATTGATGACTAGGCTTATGAGTCTTTGCTCTTGAAATAGAAACTTGGCCTATTGTCATGGGGTGCCTAAGAGTTGCCTCCTGAGATCCTCCTTGTTGCTCAAATGTGGCCTCTCTCTAAACCAAACTCAGCATATGAATGCATTACATTCCCTCCAGCATGGGACATGACTCCCAGGGATGAGCCTCTCTGGCACTGAGGGATTGTTACCAAGCACAAACGTGCAACCAGAAAAAGGCCTCGAATAAAAGGGGGAAAAGATAAAGACAAATGAATTTATATGGCTAAGAGACTTCAAAGTGAGTTGGGAGGTCATTCCAGAGGTAACACTTATGCACATCTCAGCAGTATCTCATAAAGTTCCAAAGTGGATACCACCCCAAATAGTGGGGCTCCTGAGGTCTCTGGAGACACTGAGGTCCTATGGTCAGGGTGGATAGCTCCGGAGTTTGGTGCCTTGCCAGTGGGTCCTACTTTGGAGTTTGTGCTTCTGAGAGTGAAAGAGTTGGACTCAGTTATGTCTTCCCTGCACATGGCTCATCTGCCCCTTCTATTTAAACCTATACTTGGTGCTGGAGTTTGTAGGTGTACATCCAGAGACTCGATTCTTTGGGCTGTTCATGTACCAGCTGGGCCCGAAACCTCGGTGGAGCTGCAAAACCTACTCTACAGCTCATTGAACAAGGACTCACCAGGACAACTGGCAGGGAGATGATGATGGACAATGGTCATCCCAGGGAATAAAGAGAGTCTGCAACTGCAGGCAGGACAGTCCCATCTATCTTCTCCATGGGATATAAGCCCCTCTCAATTGGAGGTGGAGTGGACGTCGCCATCTCAGAATCCTCAGGATTGGGGGAAATGCTATGGACTAGAGTGTACTTACTGATATTCTACTATAGACATATTGTGATTCTAACAGTGGAAGAAATTACAACATTGATGTAGAACCAGTGGCCACTGGAGGCTCTGGGGGCAGGGAGAGGGAAACAGAGTTGTAATACAGGGGCTTTTTTGGGACATGGGAATCATCCTGAGTGACATTGCAATGACAGATATAGGCAGTTTTATATCATTACATAGCATACAGAATTATGTGGGAGAGAGTGTAGACTACAGTGTGAACTCTGACCCATACGTAATGGCAAAGCCCCAGGATGTGTTTATCAATTGCAATGAACGTGCCACACTAATGAAGGATGTTTATGTGGGAGGTTTTGGGAGGTGTGGGAGGTGGAGTATGTGGGAATATCTATATATTTTTTGTGTAACATTTATGTAATCTAAATATCTTTTAAAAAATAAAAAAAAATTTTTTTTAAAAAGTGCTGGAAAAAAATAGGGGATTCCCATATGCCTCATTTAATACCCTTCCCACACTTTCCCACACCAACAACATCCTTCATTAGTGTGGTACATTTGTTACAATTGATGAACACATATTGGAGCATTGCCACTAAGTGCGGATTATAGTTTACATTATAGTTTACACTCTCTCCCATGCAATTTTGTAAGTTATGACAAAGTATATAAAGGCTTGTATCCACCATTGCAATATTATACAGGCCAATTCCAGTGACCCAAAAATGCCCCCGTATTACACCTATTTTTCCCTCTCCCTCCCCTCAGAACCTCTGGTGGCCACAGCCTCCACATCAATGATAAAAGGTCTTCCATTGCTAGAAAAACATAAGTGTATAGTAGCATAATATTAAGTCTACTTTAGTCCATTGTTCATTCTCCTATCTTGAGGATTTTGGGCTGGTGATGACCAGTATGCCTCTAATTGAGAAGGGGCATAGATCCCATGTGACAGATGGATGGAACTTTCTTGCTTGCAGTTGCAGACTCTCTGTTCTTTGGGATGGGTGTTGTCCATCATCATCCTTGTGTTAGTTGCCCAGGGTGAGTCCAATGAACTGGAGAGTTGGTGTTGCAACTCTGTTGAGATTCAAGGCCCAACTGGCACATGGGCGGATGAAAGAGTTAAGTCTCTTGGACCTACACTTATGAAGTATAGTACTAACTATAGATTCAAATAAAAGGGGCAGAAGAGCCATCTATAGGGAAACCACAAATGAGTCCAACTCTGGCACACTGGGGAGAATTAGTTCTAAGGTAAGGCTCACTGGCAAGGTGTCAAACAATTGAGCTGTCTACCCTGCCTATAGTGTCTGGATATCTCTAGAGCCCTCAGGAGCCCCGCTATTTGAGGCAATATTTACTGTGGCAGACAATGAGATCCTGCTGAGGCGTGCATAAGCATAAACTCAGGAAGACCACCCGACTCACTTTGAAATCTCTCAACCAAAAGAACTCTTTTGTATTTACCATTTCCCCCTTATGGTCAAGGTCTTTTTCCAGGTGCATTGCTAGTTGGCTCTTGGTCATCATCCCCCAGTACCAAGGAGGCTCGTCTCTGGGAGTCATGTCCCTCACTGGGGGAAGGTAGTGCATTTATATGGTGAGTTTGGCTTAGAGAGGGGCCACATTTGAGCAACAAGGAGGCCCTCAGGAGGTAAATTTTAGGCAACATATAATACTAGGCTAAGTTTCAATTTCAAAAGAAAAGGTTCATAAGTACAATCATCAATATCAAGGGCTTGGCTCTACCATCCGTCCTCCTTCACTATTTTTTGGATGTTTATGACATTGTTAAAAGGCTATCGATTATTACTTTTTGGGATTTCCAATTTTACTCCTAATATTATGTGCTGGCTAGAGTGATTGATCCCAATTATCAAGGGGACTGAATTGTTGCTACATGTTGGGGACAGAGAAGACAATGTCTTCAACCTCCAGGGATTCTTAGTATTTCAATGCCCAACAGCAAAGATGATTAAAAACTACAGTAAAAAAATAAGTCAGTACCACTGAGGACTCTGGCCCCCAGGAATGAACTTTGTGTCACCTCGCTGGTTCTGGTATCACCATCTTTTCCCTTTTTTTCCCTTATCTTAGTGACAGTGATTTTTTCCTGTAGTTTATAATCTCAGGGTTACCACAGTATCTTTTTCTCTTTCAACCTTTCAACACCTACATCCAAAATCCTGTATTAAATCTTCCTTGTTTAAAATACCTGGTGCTTAAATTGTAAAGATTTTCTATTTAGGGAGACAGTTGCACAATATTGCTGATGGAAGAGCAGCACTGAATTCTGTTTAAATGTGGTTAGAAGGGAAAATTTTAAGTTATGTTTATATGTTGTTCGAATAGAAATAAAAAAAAAAACAAGATAAGACTGAACACAACACAAATGGAAACTAAAGTAACTATGGATTACAGATCATAGTACAATTATAAAAATGTTTTTTCATCAATTTAACAAACTCCCACACTAAGGCAAAGTGTTAATAATAGGGGAAGTATATGAGAACTTTTCTGCATGATTTCTTTAAATCTACAAATTCTCTAATACAAAAAATTATATATAAAAATGTATAAACTTATACTTCAGTTAAACTAAAAAGAAATCCCCCCCCCCAAAAAAAAAATCAAAACAACCCTGGTGTTATTTCTGTTTCCTGACTTGACTCTAACTTACTTGTAAACTATATAGTCTTTTCCAGACTTAATCCATCCACGGGCATTGACACATGAAGTAAATTAAAGTGTTAAAACTTACTTCAGGATGTGTGTTAGGCATAATCAAAGGAAGATAGCTAAGATAAACCATGATTGATTTAACATAGAGGCACATCTAAAGCTACAAACATACACAGATTCTTTCTTTTGTAGTAAGTACAGTAGAGGAGGTCAACTCCCGCTTTCTAACTCACACAGAGCAATTGTGTGAGATTGATTCAGTCGTTAAGTGCTATGGAATTTTTCTAAGAAGCTATATACACTTAGCTCTTTTTTTCATACTACTACTTTGGCACTATTATTTCACTACAGAAAATATCGTATCATTTGGCCTTCTTGAGTTCACCAAACAGCAAAATTACCCTTTGTTTATTCATTATTTGGACATAATATTGCAGGATTCATTTATTTGTTTAACATAAATTTATTGAGTAGCTACTATGTGCGAGTAGTGTGCTGGGTATACAGCATTGTACAAAACAGACCCTAAGCTTCATATTTTCATGATGACAGACAAACAATAGATAGATTTAAGTAATATTTTCTTTTGCCAACCTTGACATACCGTAAATAAAATACATTTCTTCATTCTGTCATTTGGTTATATACATACAAGATCCAGATGCATTTGAAATGATATCCTTCTTCATTAAATTGTTCTCGTCCTTGGTGTTTTAGGGTCTCAGAAAGAATTAAAAAGTAGATAGAGTCATCGTTCAACATCCATGAAACATACACTTGGCAGTGTGTATTATGTATAGAAAATAATAATTCTATATTTTTCCTTGCAATTAAAATAGTACATACAGGAAAAACTTGTACATTGTTCTAAGGTATTCAACTATTCAAATCATTTTTCTGTTTAGAAGGAAAAGATTTATGAACAACCAGTTATATATTATAAATATATTTTAAAACATTTATATTTTCCATTGAATAAAATCAGATCATTGGTAGTGGAATCCTTTCTAGGGTGCTGTTTGATCTGCTGGATTAATTGTCTGTGCTTGCCAGGTATTATCTATATCATCGGGGCTAGTAACCAGAATAAAATCTAATCTCCCTTTGGCCATCTTGGAGAAATATGCACATATCATTTTCAATAAAGCTCCTTTTCTTTCTTTATTATTTGGTATACAAATATCATGGCATCTCAGCTTTATTTTATATTATGATTAATAAAGGCAGAACATGTTATTTCCTTATTATTTTAAAATGCAACCAGTCTATTGGTGTGTATAATTCTAGTAAGATTTCAGAGACAGTCTTATGATGTTTAGAGATAGCCAAGTTCAGTCAACTGTACAATAAGAACAAAAATAGCTCCTAAAGTCAGCTCCTTTAAAGATTTCAATGGATAGGTAAATAATGTCAAGTGTAATAATGTCTGATCACTATCAGATAATATTTCTTAGTCTGTTATTTTCATTCACTCACCCCATTTTCCACCAATAATGAATCGATTACCTAACAAGACCAGCCCTGTGAGATAATAGAGATGCGTTAACTACTCCTGCCTCAAAGTCTTATAAGCAAAAAAGCAGTTATCAAATTTAAAAACAGTGTGCTGGGTTGAAGCTGTATGTTCTCCAGAAAAACATGTTCTTAAGTTAAATCCATTGCTGTGGGTGTGGACCCACTATAAAAAGGAACTTTTCATGAGGCTATTTCAGTTAAAGTGTGGCCCATATCAATCAGAGTGGGTCTTAATCATTTATAAATAGAATAAATTTAGATAATGAGAGAGAAAGTGATAGAGCAGCCAGAAGCTAAAATCAACGGAAAAGAAGAGAGAGGCCAATAGATGCTACCATGTGCCTTGCCATGTGATAAGCTAAGGGCCAAGGTTTGCTTTCAGCCTGACACAAAATCTGATAGTCTTGAGAAGATAACATCAGCTTGATGATGCCTTGATTTGGATATTTGCTCAGCCTCAAAACCATATATTAATAAATATTCATCGTTTAAGCTGATTTATTTCATGGTATTAATTTAAGGAGTCTAGGAAACTAAAACAAAATGGTAAAAATCAACAATAGAATAGTGATTTAAATCTTTCAGTGCATGGACTCTTATGATCCTAAAACAACGTGGCAGAAGTTTGGCAGATATTTTTGTTCATAATATGAAGGTGTGGTAGACAATGTTAAGACTTTCCAAACTCTACTGTGCTAGTCAGTATCAAACCTGGGACATGAACCCAATGTTCCTGTGCAGCCTCTCTGCCAAAGGAGGAATAACACATACAAAGTGGTCATTTCAGTAAGAGTACATTCTCATCAGAGGTATTTTTGGGCTGGAAAGATCAAAGCTGGTTTCTTGGAGTGGGATGACATTGGGGCTGGACTCTCCAGGGCTTCCTAACTGGGGACTGCCGTGTCTAATGCATGACCTCACATTCACTGTGCGGACATTCTCTTGCTGAAGAGCTTCCCCAAGGCAGCCTTCATGTCCCGGTTTCTCAGACTATAGATGAAAGGATTTAACATTGGGGTCACTGCCACATACATCACAGTTATCACTGCATCCTTCAGGCTGTAACTGGTCAGTGGGCGGAAATACATGCCCATCACTGTCCCATAATACAAAGAAACAACAGTGAGGTGGGCTCCACAGGTAGAGAAGGCTTTGAGCAGGCCCTTGGTGGATGGAACCCGTAAGACAGTGAAGAAGACCAGACCATAGGAGATTATGATGCATATTAATGGCACGGAGAAAGCACTAGCCCCTATCAACATGACTTTCACATTAAAATGGTTGTCAGAACAAGACAACTTGATCAAAGCTTTAAGTTCACAGTAGAAGTTGGCCACTTCCCGGTTGCTACAGAAGGACAGACTGGCAGTGAGGAGAGTATGGGGGAGGGAATTTGCGATTCCAACCACCCAAGACCCAACAACAAGCATGACACAAGACCTCAGGTTCATAATTGTTGTGTAATGCAGAGGGCGGCTAATGGCCACGGCACGATCGTATGCCATCACAGCTAAGATATAGCTGTCAGTGTTAGCCATGGCAAGCATGAAATACATCTGTGCTATGCATCCCCTAAAGGAGATGGCTCTGCTGCCAAAGAGATGGTTTGTGAGCATCTTAGGGACGGTTACAGATGAGAAGAAGATATCAACCAAGGAGAGGTTGGCAAGGAAAAAGTACATGGGGTTGTGAAGACGAGTATCGGAGCGAATGGCCAAGATGATGAGCAGGTTTCCCATTAGTGTGATGGGGTAGATGAAGAGGAAAAGGATGAAGAAGAAATATTCCTGTGCCTGCTGACTGCTAACTCCCAGGAGGATGAAATAGAAGGTAGAGGACTGGTTTTCTTTCCTCATGGTTCCTTCAGCAGGAAAAGAGGGAAATACAGAATTATTATTGACATTGTTGTCATGATTTCCTTATCCACCACCTTTGACTACAGTGATCAGCTTTCTCTTTCCCTGCATTTACTAAACCCAGGCAGAGATAATATATGGTGTATAAACCCTCGCTTGTCAGTAGGACTAACTGTCAGTCACCCTTGGACATTCAAGTGTAGGATATGAGCATTCTGTACATCAGAGCTGGACATTATCTGCTTCCCAAGCACCACTACCTAAAACACCTAGATTTTGATCACTAAAGGAACAATTAAGTTTTCTTATTTCATGTGCTACACCCTTGCTAGTCTTCATGGAAAAATCAGAAATAAGTAATAGTACAGTTTTTTCATCAATTTATTCAACCCATAAATACACATCTAACTCTCAAGTACCTTACAACTTAATGCTGAAGCCAGAATCACACACAGATCTTATACAAGATAAATGAAGTACAATATTCAGATTCTTTCACCAAACACTCCTCTGCCTAGGATGTGTCATTAGTGGGGACAGCCCAGATTATTAGGAATTGTTCCACTGACCAAACTCAGGTTGAGCCAGAGCCCAGGAGATAACAGGTGTCTACACTGGCATTGGGAGATTGTAAATCTAACAGTCATTGGGTTTATTTAGAAGAGTGAATGTCCTCCCCGTGTGTTCCATTTTTAAAGGACACTTTCACCATCTCCTTTGATAGCCTTTATCTCTTAATTATAAAGCTTTTCTCTTTGATCTGCTTTTTCCTTTCCTCATTATTTCTTTTGGGGACTCCTCTCACTCTATAGGGCTTCTACCACTGCCTTGCCAATGACTCTGAGGTCTTTGTTTTTAGTCCATTCTGTCTCTCTGATATTTCCTTGTTCAGTCATCCTGCCACCATGTCTGATGAAGCCCCTTACTCTGTACATTAAACTTAGCAAGTTTTTCTGCAAGGGAAATCTCTATAGTTTTTATTTTCCCCTCCTACAGAAGACTTATTGTGGAATTTTATTCATTGTATGCATCAAGGGGTCTTTAAAATTAAGAATGTTTAAAAGAAAGTTGTAGTTTTACAGAAAAGTCTTGCAGAAAATACAGAGTAGGCTAAGAGCTTAGCACTCAATGCTTCTTGTGTCAAATTAAGGTGTATTTCTTAGGTTCCCTGCATGTGAGATGCTCACCGACACATTCACCCAGTTTATCCCTCACTTCTGCATCTGACCTTGTTGATCCTTCATTGAAAAGAAAGCTTATATAACCCAACATTCTATTTTTGTCTCAATGGCCATCATTATTTTCTACCAGAAATATGAACTTAACTCCTTGACTACAGGTTCCTTCCATTTTGATTTATCTTGTAATCTGAGTCCATGTTAATTGTGGCAGAGACTAGTAGCTGCTCATTGAATTGCAGGTTGTTCTCTTCTTCCTGGGCACTCAGCTACACTGCATTTCCCAGGCACCCTTGTAGTGAGTTGTGGTCACTGACAGAGCTCTACTCAGTTCATTGACGTAGTTCAGTTCTGGGCTTCCTCCATTCTCTCTTTCTCTTTCTGCAAATTGCATGAAAATTGCAAGGAGTCACATGGTGGAATGAGGCTTTGTCCCAGTTCTCCATATTTTGTGGCACCTCCCAACACAAAGAAAAGCCATTTGAGGCTGCCACATAGGAGAGAAATGAATCTTTACTTTTATTATTTATTTATTTTTCATTTATTTTTATATTAATAAACACTGCTCCTTCAAGATATTTCCTTATAAGTATTTGAAAGGAAAGCAGAAAATGGATAAAATTCACAGAAAATATGGTTGTCTGCATAGGAAATCCAATAGAATCTGTAGATGAACTAAGAGAATTCAAGCAGATTTGTGGAATAAAACATAATATTAAAAAAATCAATACTATGGACAGTACAGTATGAAAATATATCAATATTCTTTCATCAATGTTAAAAAATGAAATATGCCAAGTAAAAGTAACTAGATACAAATACTATATATTGTTATACTTCATCTATATAAAATGTAAATACAGATAAATTTATGAAGACAGAAAAATTCAATACTGTTCTTACAGTAAGAGCAAATAGTTGGAAAATAATTTTAAAAAATATTGCTATTCAGAAAGTGGAAATTTAAGGCATTTAAAAATAATTCTAGTAAAAGGAGTCCAAGAGTGGTATAAAAATTACAAATCTTTTCTCTAAGTTAAAAAAGAGTACTCAATTAAATGGGTGATATATAATGTTAATGGATAGGAAGACTCATTATAGCTAAATGTCAATTCTCTGATAGTTAGTCAATGAATTTACACAATCACAATCAAATACTGCAGGTGTCTTTTAAACATGAATCTTAACACACTGATCTTAAAATTCATGTGGAGAAGCAAGAACCCAGAAGAGCTAAGAGACAATTTGACATAAAAAAGAAAGAGGGAATAAATGTCCTATTAGGTATTGATGTATTTTACTAGGGCTTTAGCTATGATAATTCAAACAGTGGAAAAGGACAGATGTACAGACTAACAATCCGTCCCATGTAGCAGACTAGAGCCAAGTAACAGAGCAAGCATACATTAGAATTTCATATATGACATTGGTTGGTTTGACAAAAGCCAGGATAAGATGGATGACTATTTAGTAATTTGTGCTGGGCCAACGGGGGACCTCTGTAAAAATGGATAGAGAGAACTATTCCTAAAGGATTAACTGTGAATAGCAAATGTCAAAAATTTTAGAGGAAAAATGTTTATAGTATAAGGATAGAAATTTACTTCTTTTTCCCTGCACAAATGCACAAAACATAAAGAGGAATTTTTGTGAAAATTGATTACCTTACAATTAAAACTGTGTGTCTGAAAAAGACACCAAAAAGAAGGGGAATGAGAAGTCATGGGCTGTAAGAAGTATTTGCTACACATACAGCCAATAGAGGATTTATATTCAGAATACCTAAGAGTCTTATACAATAATGAGAAAAAGAACAAAAAAAACCCAGTAGGAAATAGTGAGCAGGGACTTGAAGAGGCAAGCGAGAGAATAAACTGGTGTGTGCAATAAAGAAAAGAACAGATATTCAACCTCTTCAGAAATGAGAGAAATGCAAACTGAAACAAATTCAAGTTAACATCCTTCATTTTGGAACATGTGTAATGTGTGAGAATTTTCAGTGTTAGGGAAGAAGCTGAGAAATGGAAACATACGCCCTCCTGATGAGACTCTCAGTTAGTAGAACCACTTTGAAAACAATCCCTTGTAAAGCTGAAAATTCATGCACCTCTGACCCAGCAATTCCACTTCTAGATGAGACCCTAGAGAAACTCTAGCACCTGTGGACAGGAAGGTTTTCACAAGGATGTGTACTGTCATATAGAATTCTTAGAAATCATCTAGCAAATGAGGACTGGGTAATATATTATGTCATTTTCTTATGAATGAAATCTGGAGAGGGTTAAAATGAATGAATTCTCATGGATAAATCAGGAAAACATAACATGATGGAAATAAAGCAATTTGCTGATAAAATACTGTATTATAATATATGTAAATCTTAATATTTAAAATAATACACACATATGTAGTTAAAGTTTAATTCTTGAATGGACGAACATTACCAACTTCATGATAGTAGTCATTACTGGTTTGTGAAGGGAAAAGTAAGATTTTGGATTGGAACTAAGTGGGTTTCAACTGTATGTTTTGTATTTATTTTAAAAAGTCTTTTGGAACAAATATGATCAAATGTCACATGTTAAATCTAGAGTTCTTACGCTATTCTCTTTGTCACAAAAAACAAAATTAATTTAATATACAGATTTCTCAGGTTTGAGTGATAGCTGAGTTCATAGTGTGGATGTGGAGTTGGGTGACACAATCATGTCACACTTAGGACAGGAGATAGAAGATGTTTTGTAAAAGCTCTGAATAAATGGGAGTTTATTTACACTGAGAAGAGGGATCTAGGAGCCGTTGTACCATAATAAGAGAGAAGGATGCAATGGAAGAGTCAGATTGGAGCAGGGGTTCTTAGTCAGGGGTCCATGAATTTGAATTGAAATCCAATAAAAAATTATTCTTGTTGGGACCTGTTGGTGCAGATGTGGTATATTTATTAAATAATACACAGTATAGTTTGGACTTAGTAAGGCTTTTTGTGGTTTTCACCTGACTGGCAAAGGGGTCCGTGGAACAAAAAAGGTTAAGAACCCCTGGATTAGAGGAAGCAAATAGTAAGTGGGTGCAAATAGGGATAGAATTTAATGGTCTTTAGCACCTGTTATTTAAGTGTCCAGTGTGACTCCCCCCAGCTCATTACCCATGGTTTGACCCTACTTTGATCTCAGCCTCTTAACCTCTTTTGTCTAGTCAGCCCAGTTCTGGCAATATTATCTCATCTGTACCCTATAGTCACCCACCCTTCCAACTGCCAGAGAAATTACATGAACTGGGGCTAGAATTCATGATCCTCAATTCCATTTTACCCAGACATTTCTTCTGTAATCCTGCCTCTTTCCATTATCCCTGGAAGTGCATCAAAACTTTGCCACTCTCATGAAACTCACCACAAACCTCTACTTGAAAACTCTCCCAGTAACGTGTGTCCCTTCCTTTGTCTTCTAGAAAAAATAAACCAATAAGGGTACATTTCCTCAAACTTCTCCCTTGCATAAAATTTCTACACACCTAATTCCATCATAAGGAAGTACACAGTGTCCAGCATTCTCTCATTCTTATTTTCTTCTGTTTTTTCAGGAATCAGGATCCATCATTTCTCTCAGTGACTACATTTTCTCTCTCCAACATCTACCCTGATTCTTTTTCCTTCTTGTTAATTGTTCAGACATTACAGTTTTAGAAATTCAATAAATATTCCTTAATCTTGTACTCTTTCTAGCTCACACCATATTTCTTATCTTGTACTTTCTTTCTCAGGTAGGCATCTTCATAGATATATCTACTTACAGGACCCCCAAAGCAGAAATATAAAAGGCAAATGGAATTTTGTCATTCTCTTAAAATCACTCACTGTCTACCCATCAGCTAATAGTTGAAGTTTGAATTCTTTATTGTGGAGATGATACTCAAAGGCCAATAGTTTACGCTATTGGAGGGTATATTTAGGAAAAATGTGTTATGTATCTTTATAAGGAGCAGAGGAGACAGGCAGGGGAGTATGTGGAAATCAGCCTGGAAGAGAATTTTGGGTTCATATTTTGAAGGGTTTTGAACAAAGGAAGGACTTTGTACAATTTTCTTTGGTTACTGAGAATTAATTTGGAATATTTGGGTTGCACTTCCCATTCCTGGTAGTAGAGGTATCCCAAATATGTTTAATATTAATGTGGATATTTGAATATGTATATTGAATTACTAATGAATAAGGCAAGTTTGTGGAGTGATAATCTGGTGCAAATATAATCACATGCTGATTTTTTTTTTTAATTGACAGCTAAGAAATGAAGAAAAAGTAGCATCAGAAATGAAGTGGGTGATATAATCAGCATGGGAACTTAAGAGCAGAAAGAGAGTCAGAGGAGGGGGCTTTCTGAGCACAGGGAATGGGATGGGTTGGATGGAGATCTACACTGCCACTGTCATGGGCAGGGATGACTTCTGCTGAGACTCTGGAGAAAGAGGTAAAAGAACCTTTATCACCAGGGAGAGGAGCAAAGGGGACCATCCACAGGAAGCTGGAGTCAGAGTGAGAGCCCTGAGTTCACTGGATGGAAGCCAGAATCCCAGGCGAAGCTCGGCCAGTGAAATTCTCCTTCCTGGAAATCATTTGTGTTCTGTTATTGCTCTCAGGAGTGTGATGGTGCAGATGACACTTATGGGAATGGAAGAGGCCAAGTGTTTCTCCCTGGTATGTGGGGGCAGCAGACAAGGCCAATAGTTCAAGGCTTCTGTGATTTGACAATGAAATAAGGGCTAAGAGGCACCCCTGAATGTAGAGTGGAGGGTAGCTTTTAACTCCTTTCCAAGATCACACACACACACACACACACAGGTTGCATGCCCACATCCAAGGCTATATACACACAATATCCCTTCAGGAGGTAAAGCGTAGGACTGAGATCCTGACATCAGAGCTACCCCTCATGATCCTGGAGCCCAAGGAGAAGAATTGTCAGATAAGATTCAAAGCCTTGTTTTCAGCTTATTTGGTTCATTATTATGACTACCTGTTCTAGGACATGTAAGGAGGAGGGAAGGAAATCCAAATGCTCTGACTGAGGGGAACATAAGAAGGAGAGGGTTATCTCCCCACCCTGTTTGTGTTGTCCCCACATCTCCCATCTTTGAGAAGTTGGATTCTGTTGTTTGTCCAGTCAAGTCCCAGATTTGACATTACCTCTCTTGGTAACTTTAGGCAATTTATTTCACCCCTTCTCTTTTAGCTGATAAATGACATAATAGTTCTACTTACCTCTTGCGAGTTTGTCAGATTTGAAGAGGATCATGCAGTTGCTGACACATGGTAAGTCTCAGTTAAAAGCTAACTATCCCTCCATAACACTTTCATAAACTTTATCTCCAATGTCCACAGACCCTACCAGATGAGTCTGTGCTGAGCTCAAGTGAAGTAAAAAAGGTATAGGTCTGTGGCCTTCACTCTTCCCCAAACAGGGAATTTATAACCAGCTGGTCTAGCCCCTGCTAGCACTACTTTTGGGAGTATGTATGCTGATAAAGGGCCAGTAATGCCTGAAGAGCTGATCCCTGGTCTTCTCTTCTTGATATCCAGGAGACAGGACTGGTAGGGTATGATGACGTCTTACCCAGCCGAGCAGAAGAAAGGACAGGCAAGGCTGTAATGCCAGAGCAGTGCTGGGACGTGAAGATTCCTCCTCAAGGAAGATCAGAGCAAAGAGCAATCTGGATGTATTCACCAGGTTATTAAGTCTCCCAAAGCAAAAGTCCCCCATGTCTTCCTTCAGGCCAAATCACAGTAATTGTTTGACCTCATTTTCACACTCCTCCAACCATTCCCTCAGGGAACCCAGTGCCTGACAAGAGCAATCATTTCCAGAGTTTATTTTGCATAGCAAGGATGGGTGAGAGGGTTTCCAGGGGAGTGAGTCGGCACTGTCTACACTCTGGGGTGGCCTTCCTAGGATCTTTGTCTGAATGTGGGCCCCTCTCCTCTGCTGTTCAGCACAAACTTGGATCCTCCTCTTTGGAGCCACAAGGACTAGGCTACTGTTTATCTCAGGTGTATCCTTCCTGCTCATGCTGAAGACTTTCTGGTATTAAGTGTGGCAAAGAGAAAGAGTTTTATTTCACCTGTACTCCCTGTACTCTAGGATCTGTCCTGAAGAGGGTTTGGGTGGGAGTTTTACTTCATTTTGCCATGCATGGTGATAGTGGTGTCCTGGATTTTTATATCCTTAGAGATGTCAAGGGTCTGGATGTTCTTAGGTCCACTTTTGTATGTGACTGTTATAAGAGCCCAGAGAAATAGTCATTACCCTCTATTCTAAGTTGTTCTGTGTTAAAGAGGTTATGACCTTCTGTGTAGGACCATAGTGAAGACTGTGAGCCCTGGTTGGGTTTGACCCACACTCAGACTCTGACACTTAGTAATTTGGACATTTATTTTTATTTACTTATATGTAAAACTGGTGTAGCTATAACAACTCAATAACAACAATAATAAAATCTTCATAAAGTTGTTAGGCAGATGAAATGAAACACATCTGAAAGGTCTTAAACCAGAGCCTGAACCATAGTTCATTGTTTTGAAGGTCACTTAGTAAATGCTAATTGCTATTTCACTTCCTCCTACAGTGGTCATTCAATTGTTGGACATGCCTCCAAAACCTTCTATGAGACTAAGCACATGGTTGGTGTTGGAGCTTTTGTTAAGTTGCATTTTCCTCTTGATAAGTTCCAGGTGAGGCCCATGGCCCTGTTGCTACCTGCCCTGTGATCAGATCAGCCTCTAGCTCCCAGGACAGCCCTGTCCAGACATGGATAAATATCAGCCCATGAAAGGTGCTTTCTTCCTAGTAGTCAGATTTTCCTACACAGAATATCTTAGTACTTCATGTTTTATTTATTCCATTCAAATTATGCGTAAGGAATTATGAGAGGGTAAAGAAAAGAATAATGAGGAAAATGATACTTTACTCTAAAAAAAAATTGCAAATATATTCTATGTACATTGATTACAATGTTTATTAGCTTATTACTGGAATCTATGTAATAAGATTATTTATTTGGGGAGGATTTTGGAATCCTCCCCAAAATGAGAGAAATTCTGCATGGTGATAGAGGGTAGATTTAATTGTATTTTGGAAAATTCCAGGCCTGGTTAAATCCCTCCTTATTTAAGACATTAAAAAAAGACATGCATTATATTTCCATTCTAAGAGAAAGGTAGGACACCTTAAGTACTTGGCAGAAACATTTAACTTGAAAACAAATTAAAAGTGGAACAGAAAAATTTTTTTAAATATCTTTTTTCATGTAGTTAATACATTAAAATAAGAGGCACTTAATTTAGAGACTAATTTAGGAGAAAATGGAATGAACCTGGAAACAGCAAGCCGCAACGAGTAAAAGCACAGATGACTTAAATTGTCAGTTTAGGCAGAATTGATATTTCATCAAACAAATTAGAAATGTTGAGGATGAACTTCAGAAGTCCTTTCAGAAGTAAGATTCAAATAACAGATTAAAAACAATAAAGGGGGTGTTTATTGATCTACTGGAAAAAGTGTCTTTTTTTTTTAGGTTGGGGGCAATACATAATGAGGGTTGGTCACTGGAATCAAATCCTTATTTACTTTGACTTTGATGAAGAAATATGGTCAAATACATTTATAACGTTCTTTGTCTTTTTTCTTATTTCACACCAAGATTGCTTTCAATCGTTTTATTGAATGTTTTGATTAACTCAAGTAAAATGTGTAATATATTTCTTACTTTAAAATGTAATATGTATATGGATGAGTGTTATTCTAGTAATATTTTTTAACAAATCATTTTATTGATATATTTTTATAAATCATACAATTCATTCAAAGTGTAAAATCAGTTGTGTTTGGTATAATCACATAGTTGTGCCTTCATCATCTCAATCATAATTAGAGCATTTTCATTATTTCAATAATAATAATAAATAAAAAACAAACGAAAAAATTCTGTCATAGCAGATCTCTCTATGCTTCCCCTGCTGTACATAGCTCCTATTACAGGCTTCTTGCACAATAATTTATTTATTTATTAAGAAGTTTTATTGAGATATATCCATACACCATATGATCTATCCAAAGTGTATAATCAATGACTTTTAGTATAATCGCAATGTTGTGCATTCATCACCACAAAAAATTTTAGAACAATTTCATTACTCCAAAAAGAAGAACTCCAAACCCCTTAGCAGTCCTTCCCCAGCCCTATATAACCAATGATCTAACTTCACCTTTATAAACTGATTTATATTTACATTTGCTACAAATGGAATCATACAATATCTAGTACTTTTTGTCTGGTTTCTTTCACATAGCATAATTTATTTTTGTTTGCTATTAACATCTTGTAGTAGTAACATACATTTGTTCAATTTCAAAGAAAAATAGTTTTTTATATGCAATTTTACCCATATTTATATTTCACATGCAGTTTTACTCTGCTATAGAGTTCCATGTTACATTTTTTATCTTTCTTTTTAGTAATATAAGTGTCCTTAGACTTCCCTTTGAAATCCCTTTCATATACATATTACTGCTTCTTACAAATATTATGTTTGGCTTTCACCTTTTCTGCTCATTTCCAAAGATTAACACACATCCATTTTATCAGTTCTGCACAACTTAACCCTCAGCTTTTCATTTTCTAACTTCATTCTATTTCTGGTGACCTATATCCAAGTTATTAACTACATGAGGTTATATAAAATATTTAGTTCATAGTAGAGCAGTCATACAGTATTTGTCCTTTTGTGTCTGGCTTGCTTCACCAAACATAAAGTCCTCCAGGTTCATCCATGTTGTCATATGCTTTACGACTTCACTTCTTCTTACAGCTGCATAATATTCCATTGTGTGAATGCACCACAGTTTGTTATTCATTCATCAGTTGATGGACACCTGGGTTGTTTCCATCTTTTGACGATTGTGTATAATGCTGCTATGAACATCGGTGTGCAGATATCTGTTTGTGTCATGACTCTCAGTTCTTCTGGGTTTATTCCTAGTAGTGGTATTGTCAAGTTCCATGGTAAATCTATAGTCAATTTCTTTAGGAACTGTCAAACAGTCCTCCACAGTGGTTGTACCATTCTACATTCCCAACAATAGTGAATAAGTGTTCCTCTCTCTCCACAGCCTCTCCAACACTTGTAGTTCTCTGTCTTTTTGATAGTGGCCATTCTAATAGGTGTGAAATGATAGTTCATTGTAGTTTTGACTCGCATTTCCCTAATCGCTAGTGATGCTGAACATTTTTTCACTTTTTTTTTTTGGCCTTTTGTATTTCTTCTTTGGATAAATGTCTTTTCTTTTGCCCATTTTAAAAATTGGGTCATTTGTCTTTTTATTGTTGAGTTGTAGCATCACTTTATATATGATAGATGTTAAACCCTTATTGAATTTGTGATTTCAAATATTTTCTTCCAGTGATTTGGCTGCCTTTTCAACCTTTTGACAAAGTCCTTTGAGATGCAAAATTGTTTAATTTTGAGGAGATCCCATTTATCTATTTTCCTTTTGTTGCTTGTGCTTTGGGTGTAAGGTCCAAGAAAACACCACCTACCACAAGGTCTTTAACGTATTTCCCTACATTTTCTTCTAGTAGTTTTATGGTCCTGGCTTTTATATTTATGTGTTTCATCCATTTTGAGTTGATTCTTGTATAGGGAGTGAGATAGGGGTCCTTTTTCATTCTTTTTGTTATGAACATCTAGTTCTACCAGCACCGTTTGTTGAAGAGAATGTTTTATCTCGTTAACATGGCTTTGGTAGGTTTGTCAAAAACCAGTTGGTGATAGAGGTAAAGGTTTATTTCTGGACTCTCAATTCTATTCAACTGATTCATGTGTCTATCTTTATGCCATTACCATGCTGTTTTGACCACTGTATCCTTGTAATATGTTTCAAGGTCAGGCAGTAAAATCCCTCCCATGTTGCTCTTCTTTTTCAGAATGCTTTTGGCTATTTTATTGCACTTTCCCTCCCAAAAAGTAATTGCCTTTTCTGTTTCTGTAAAGTAGACTGTTGGAGTTTTGATTGGAATTACATTGAATCAATAAATCAGCTTGGGTAGGAGTGACATCATCATGATATTTAGATACCCCATCCATGAACACAGAATTTCATTCCATTTGTTTAAGTTTCACTGATTTCTTTTAGCATTGTTTTGTAGTTTTCTACCAATAAGTCCCATACTTCTTTGCTTAAGTTGATTCCTAGGTATTTGAATCTTTTTGTTGGTATTGTAAATAGAATTTCCCCCTTGATTTCCTCCTCAGATTGTTCAATACTAGTGTACAGAAACATCACTAATTTTTGCGTGTTGATTTGTATCTTGCCACTTTCCTGAATTCATTTATTAGCTCAAGTAGCTTTGTGGTAGATATTTCAGAATTTTCTGGTTATAAGATCATGTCATACACAAATAGTGAGAAGTTTACTTCCTCTTTTCCTATTAGATACCTTTTATTTATTTATTTATTTGTTTGTTTTTCTTGTCTTATTGCTCTTTCTAGATCTACTAGCACAATATGCTAACAATAGTGAAAGTGGTCAACATTGTCTTGTTCCCAATTTAGAGGGAAACCCTTCAGCCTTTCCCCATTGAATACAATGTTGGCTGTGGGTTTTTCATATACATATATTTTTTTCAACAATTTTTTTTTAAAGCTACTTAGATTACAGAAATGTTACACAAAAATTATAGGGATTCCTATATGCCCTACCTCCTACACCTCCCACAACCTTCCACATAAACATCCTTCATTAGTGTGGCATATCACCTGCAATAGATATACACATCTTGGGACTTTGCCACTAAGCATGGACCATAGTTCACATCGTAGACCACACTCTCTCCCACACAGTTCTGCATGTTATATGATGATATAAAATGGCCTATATCTGTCATTGCAATGTCACTCAGGATAATTCCCAAGTCTCCAAAAAGCCCCTGTATTTCATATACATCTTTTATCATATTGAGGAATTTTCCTTCTATTCCTATCTTTCAAAGTGTTTTCATCAGGAATGGATGCTGAATTCTGTTGAATGCCAGTTCTTCATCGATTGAGATGATCATGAGGGTTTTTTCCTTCCAATTTGTTAATGTGGCATATTTCATTAATTGATTTTCTTATGTTGAATCAGTCTTGCATACCAGGAATAGATCCCACTTGGTCATTATGTGTAAGTCTTTTGATATGCTGTTGGACTCTATTTGCAAGTATTTTGTTGAGAATTTTTGCATCTCTGTTCATTAGAGAGATTGGTCTATAATTTTCTTTTCTTGTAGTATCTTTTTTTTTTTTTAAAGATTTATTTATTTACTTTATCCATTTTAACCCCCCCTTCCCCATTTTGCTGTTTTTTTGTGTCCATTCACTGAGCAATTCTCTCTGTCTGTTTCCTGCCATCTCTTCTCATCCTCCTCCTCCAGTCTTCACCAGGATTTGATCCTGGAGACTTCCGATGTAGGAGAGAGGTAATCTGCCACCTGCGCCACCTCGGCTCCTGGCTTCTGGAGCTTTCAGAGCATCTCGTCTTGTCTCTCCCTTGCGTCTCTCTCCTGTTACGTCATCATCCCGCTGCATGGCTCCCGGGGCCCGTCGGCTCACCGGCACACAGAGCCTGGCAGCCCATGCGCCTTCTATATATATATTTTTTATTTTACCGGGAGGTCCCGGGGATCGAACCCAGGTCTCTCCATATGGCAAACGGACGCCCAACCATTTGAGCCACAATCTGCCCCCCTCTTGTAGTATCTTTATCTAGTTTTGGTATTAGGGTGATGTTGGGTTCATAAAATGTGTGGGGTAATTTTCCCTCCTCTTCAATTTTTTTTTTGAAGACTTTATAAACAGGATTGGTATTAACTCTTCTCAAAATTCTTGGTAGAATTCACTTGTGAAGATATCCAGTCCTGGACTTTTCTTCATTGGAAGATTTTTGACGAGTGTTTCAATCTCTTTACATGTTATTGGTTTGTTAAGTTCTTGTACTTCTTGTAGCATGCGTGTAGGTTTTTTGTGCATTTCTAGGAATTTGTCCATTTCATCTAGGTTGTCTAGTTTTTGGCATACAGTTTCTCATAATGTCTTCTTTTGATCCTTTTTATTTTTGTGGGGTCAGTCATCCTTTTGCCCCTTTCATTTCTAAATTTATTTATTTGCATCTTTTCTCTCTTTTTCTTTTTTTTTCTTTGTTAAGAAAAATTTTTTAAATTTGCAAATATATTCTATGTACAGTGACTACAGTGTTCATTAGCTTATTAATGGAATCTTGGACCAGCCCCTCCTTAAATGAGAAAAATTCTGAAATGTGAGAGAGGGTAAATTTAACTGTGTTTTGGAAAATTCCAAGCCTGGCTAAATCTGTTCTTATTTAAAGACAATTAAAAAAAATAAATGAATTATATTTCCATTGTAAGGGAAAGGTAGAACATTTTAAGTACTTGGAGGAAAACTTAACTTGGAAACATATTAAAAAATGGAAAAGAAAAAATTTTAGATGTGTCTTTTTTCATATATATATATAAAATACATTAAAGTAAGTGGCACTCAATTCCAAGACTAATTTAGGAGAAAATGGAATGAACTGGGAAACAGCAAACTGCAATGAATAAAACCACAAATGATTTAAATGGACAATTTATTCAGATATGACACATAAGAAAACATATTAGTAATGTTGAGGATGGACAGAAGGATGATTCAAATGACAAAGAGATTAAAACAATAAAGGGGATGTTTATTGGTCTCCTTGATAACCAGTCTTTTTTTTTTTTTTTTGGTGGGGGAACATTATCTACATAATCAACATTGGTCACTGGAATCAAAGCCTCATCTACTTTGACTTTGATGAAGAAATATGGTCAAATAAATTTATAATGTTCTTTGTCATTGTTTCTTATTTCATACCCAAAATACTGTCAATCAGATTTATTCAATTTTTGATTAAAGAAAAATGTGTAATACATTTATTATTTTAAAATGTAATAAGTATATTGATGAGTGCTGTTCTAGTTAGATACGAGAGATGATGAAATAATAATAAACAAATAGAAACATAAAAAATTAAAAAAAATTCATTGTGACTTTTTTCACTGTAAGATCTGTATAATTTCTATTTATTGATTTTTTGGCTTTGTTTTGGGGAGGTTTTGGATTGCAGAAGGGTTAAACTGTGGCAAGGGAGGATCACTGGTGTGGGTTGTTGGTGATAGGGGAATGTGTGGGGAGGGGTGCACCAGGAGAATGCCTCTATGGCATATGAATATTTTCAAATGGTCATGAGGTATTCTCTCAGTGGGTTGAGACCCACAAAATAACCGAAAGAACATTTCATTTGCATCCTGGGATGTCCTGCATCTTTCTATAATAGGTGGCTAGAATCCCCTAGGTACATGGGCAGTGCATAGTGAAAGAAGACAGACCAATATGCCAGGCCCTTGATATTGATGGTTGTACTTACGAAATTTGTTCTTGTGAAATTGAAACTTAGCCTAGTATTATATATTGTACAAGAGTTGCCTCCTGAAAACCTCCTTGTTGCTCAAATGTGGCCTCTTTCTAAGTCAAACTCAGCATATAAACACACTACCTTTCCCCCCGTGTGGGACATGAGTGCTGGGGATGAGCCTCCCTGGCACAGAGGGATTATTATCAAGTGCCAACTAGCAATGCATTTGGAAAAAGACCTTGAACAAAAGAGAGAAATTTTAAATTCAAATGAGTTTTATGGCTAAAAGATTTCAAAGTGAGTTGGGAGGTCATTTCAGAGGTTATGCAAATGCATGTCTCAGGGAGATCTCACTGACTGCCACAGCAAACAGTGTCTCAATCAAGGGGGCTCCTGAGAGCTCTAGAGACATCTGGACACTATAGATAGGGCAGACAATCTCAGGAATTTGGCACCCTGTCAGTGGACCTTACCTCAGAATATATACTCCCCAAATAAAAGGGTTAGACTAATTTATAATTTTTCTGTACATGGCTCTGCACCATTTATTTGAACCTGTATTTAGCATTATACTCAAATATGTGTTCCAGAGACTTAAATCTTCAGGCTGTTCATATGTCAGTTGAGCTCTGAACCTCATAAGAGTTGCAACACCTACTCTCTGGTTCATTGTACTCGACCAGGACAACTAATAAGGGGATGATATGGATGATATCCATTCCCAAAAACAGAGTATCTACAACTGCAAGCAAGACAGTTCCATCCATCTGCCCCATGGGATCTAAGCCCAACTCAGTCAGAAACTGAGTGGGCAATACCATCTCCAAATCCTCAAGATTGAGGAATGAACAAACATAAGGTGGGAATGCAACTATGGATTGAATTAGACTTACTATTATTCTAGTAACGAAGAATTTGTACCATTGATATAAAGGTTGTGGCCACGATAGGTTCTGAGTAGAGGGGAGGGAAGAACTGGTGTAACGTAGGGAATTTTTTGGACATTGGAATTGTCCTGGCATGACATTGCAGTGACAGATACAGGCTTTTATACATGCTGTCAAAACCTAGAAAATTGTGTGATACAAAGTGTAAACTATAATGTAAGCCATAGACTATGGTTACTAGCAATGCCTCAATATGTGTTCATCAATTGTACAAATGTACCACACTAATGAAAGGTGTTGTCAATGGAGAAAAATGTGGGAGGGGAGAAGTGGGGTATATGGGAATCCCTCTATGTTTTGATGTAATATTCATGTAATCTAAAGCTTCTTTCAAAAAAAAAAAAAATTACCACATGACCTGACAATCCCATGTCTGGAAAGACTCTCAAAAAATTTGAAAGCAGAAACTCAAATATTTGCATGTTGATGTTCATAGTGGCATTATTCACAATTGCCAAAAGATGGAACCTGACCAAGTGTCTGTCAACGGATGAATGGTAAACAAAATATGTTATATACATACAATGAAATATTATGCAGTTGTGAAAAGGAACAAGGTTCTGATGCATGTGTAACATGAATGAAACTTGAAGACCTGATATTGAGTGAAGTAAACCAGGTACAAAAGGATAAATATTATATGATCTCACTGATATGAAACAAATAGCATAGGCTAATTCATAGATTCAAAAAGTGGCATACAGTTTACTAGGGGTAGGGGAGGGTTAGGGAAGGGGGAGTTAAAGTGTCATTGGTAATGAATTTCTTTTGGGGGTGATGGAAAAGTGGTAATGGATGGTGGTGACAATTGCATAACATTGTGAATGTATATCTGAATATACATGCATTATGTATCTGAATGAGGTTAACCGGGGAAATTTTGGGTTGTATATGTTAGTGAAATAAAAATTTTTAAAAAAGATTTGAGAGAGGGTCTTATGATATTTAGAAATAGTCTAGTTTAACAATGCGGTAAGAATAAAATATCTCCCTAGGTTAGTTCCATTAAAATTTCAATGAGCATGTATATAACGTTGAGTCTAATTATGTTGGTCACACTCATATTACATTTCAGGGTGTGTTATTTTAATTCATTCTTCCCAATTCCCACCATGAATTACTGGATGCATTGTGAGAAGTACAGAAATGTTGTAAGACAGCCCCTTCAACAAAATTTACAAGTATAGAAGGAGTGCTGAAACCTCATAGTCCAGTACAATGACCTTCAAATAGTGAATTATATCCTTCAACGCACAAGCTGATGTTTTCTTCTCAACCATGTGACAAAAGCAGGGCTGATATTTTTATTCTTAATATAAGGTGGAGACTTTCCAAACTCTACACTGCTAGTCAGTAGCACAGTTGAGATATGAACCCAATGTTCTTGTGCAGAGTCCCTGCCAAAGGAGCAATAATGTGATCAAAGTGATCCTTTTCATAAGATTTAATTCTCATCAAGCTGTTACAAGATTTCTGAGAGGTGATATTTTCTAACTGGAAAGATCAAAACTGGCTTCTTGGAGTGGGATGACATTGGGGCTGGACTCTCAAGTGCATCCTAATTGGGAACTGCAGTGTCTAACCCATGTCTTCACATTCATTGTGAGGACTTTCTCTTGTTTAAGAGCTTCCCAAAGGCAGCCTTCATGTCCCGGTTTCTCAGACTATAAACGAATGCTTTTAACATTGGCGTCACTTCCATGTATATCACAGTTACCACAGCATCCTTCAGGTTGTAACTGGACAGTGGGTGGAAATACATGCCCACCACTATCCTATAATACAAAGAAACAACTGTGAAGTGGGCACTGCAAGTAGAGATGGGTTTAAGCAAGTCCTTGGTGGATGGAACTCGTAAGACAGTGGAAACCTGAGCATAGGAGAGGATGATGCATATTAATGGCATGGAGAAAACAGCAACCCCTAGGTACAGCATCTTCACATTAAAGTGAATGTAAATGTGTAATGTCACATAGAAGTTGGACACTTCTTGGTTGCTGCAGAAGGACAGCCTAGCTGTGAGCAGAGCATGGGGGAGGGCATTCGGATTTGCAGTGAGCCAAGACCCAATAAAAGCAGGAAACAAGACCTCAGGTTCATAATTGTTGTGTAATGAAGAGGGCAGCTGATGGCCACAGCACGATCATATGCCATCACACCTAAGATAGAGCTGTCAGTGTTAGCCAAGCAAGCATGAAATACTTTTGTGGAGGCATCTGGCAAAGGAGATTGTTATGCTGCCCAAGAGATGGTTTGTGAGCATCTTAGGGATGGTTACCAACGAGAAAAAGATGTCAACCAAGGAGAGGTTGGCAAGGAAAATGTACATGGGGTTGTGAAGGCGAACATTTGAGTGAATGGCCCAGATGATGAGCAGGTTTCCAATCAATGTGATGGGGTAGATGAACAGGAAGAGCACAAAGAAGAAATCTCCCTGTGCTTGCTGACTGCTAAGTCCCAGGTCGATGAAACATGGGGTAAAAACTGGTTTTCCTTCTTCATCCCCCTTTCACTATGAAAGGAGAGGAGAATCCAGAATTATTAGTGTAGTTATTCTGTCATGACTTCCTTATCCACTTTTGACTCCAGTGATCAACTTTCACTCTCCCTTAGTTTCCTATGTTGAGACAGAGACAATATATGGGGAAAAATCCTTTTTGGTCAGGGAAGTGTCAGTCATCCCTAGACATTCATGTATAGTAATTGAGCAATCTGTACATCAGAGGTGCCCGTTATCAGTTATCCAGCGCCACCACCCACAACACCTAGGTTTTAATCTTTTAAGAAATAATTAACATTTCATTTTCCATTGTCTGAAATGTGTAACCAAAAAGTGCACTTCATAGCATGTATATAAAATGCACAGTTCATAAATTATTTGTCCATTGTCCAAACTCAGATTGTGCCAGAGCCCAGTAGATATCAGATATCTACATTCAAATCAGCAGATTGTAAATCACAGGAACCATTAGGTTTATTTAGGTCCAGTAAAGCCAGCCCAGTGAATTTCCTTCCCCAGTGTATCATTTTCAAAGCAGACTTTCACCATCTCCTATGATAGATTTTATCTCTTTTCCATACCCTTAATTTCATATCTTTTCTCTTTGGTCTGCTTTTTCCCTTCTTCATGGTATCTTTTGGTGACTGCCCTTACTCCACAGTGGCTTTAGTACTGCTTTGCTAAAGACTCTCACACCTATTCCTGTAGACCTATCCTGTTTTTTCCATATTTCCACATCTAGCCCTTCTGCCAACCTGTCTGACCTAGCCCACAGGCTGCCATTTCAACCTAAACAAGTTTTTCCTAGGAATAAAACCACATCTTTTTAATTTTTATCACCTGCAGAAAAATTACAGTGAAATATTTTTCATTGTATGCTCCAAGTATTTTTTAAAAATAATTTACTTATTTTTTATTAATAAAGTTGTATGTTTACAGAAAAATCATGCAGAAAATACAGACTGCACCAAGAACTTAGCACTCAATATTTCTTTAGTTGAATCCAGGTGTATTTCATGGGTTCCCCACATGTAGGATGCTCACAGGCAGACCCACCCAGTTTACTCCTCACCTCTACCTCTGATCTTGTTGATTCTTCCTTTAAAAGAAATCTTACATAACTCAATGTTCCCATTTACTCTCACACTGTTTTACCTTTGACCATCATCATTTTCAACCCAAAATATTGTATTGCTTCCTTAACTGCTTGCCCACAGGAAGTACAGAGAGTGTTGTAATTCAACGTGGAGGTAGACGGTGCCGGGAATGATCCAAAGAAAGATTGGGATCAGGGGACCTCACTCCATGTGGAATGCAGGCAAATTTATTTAGGCTGAAGCTGCTTTTATACTACAAAGCTGATAACAAAAGTAGGGTATCTTCTGTTAGTTCCTCTGCCTGGCACGTAAGAGCACTGCCGGTTCCTGTATCTCTAGATTAGGGATTTATACAATAACTTCTTAGTGGTGGGTTCATTCCGCTCTGCTTCCTCCCTTTGACATCTGCAGTGTGCAGAGTCCTTGGAGACATTTGCTAATGTTTCTTTTCTAGCAAGCATGCTTTTTAGATGCTTAACCCTTTATGCTCTGACTCTCAGCATCT
>JAKSZT010054052.1:163770-184409 GCA_026826555.1 Tolypeutes matacus
TAAGCCCTCTCTCACTTGGAGTTGGAGTGGACATCACCATCCCAGTCCCCTCAGGATTGGGGGAAGAACTATGGACTAGAGTGGACTTGATGGTATTCTCTTGTTCACATATGGTGATTCTAGCAATGCAAGAAATTATAACAATGAGGTGGAGCCAGTGGCCACTTGACACTTTTGGGGTAGGGAGGGGACGAGCAGTTGAAATACAGTGGCTTCTTTGGGAGTTGGAGGTTGTCCTGAGTACTGTTGTGGCAACGGATGTAGGCCATTTTAAATCAGCACACACCACTCAGAACTGAGTGGGAGAGAGTGTGCTCTACAGTGTGAACTGTGGCCTATGGTTGGTGGCAAGGCTCCAGGATGCGTAAGTTCATTGAGGGTGGTGGGCCACACTGTGGGAGATGTTTGTGTGGGATGTGATGGGAGGTGTGAGAGGTGGGCAACATGGGAATCCCAGTGGGTTCCGTGTAATATTTTGGGTAATCTAAGCACCTCTTAAAATATATGTATATATATATAAAAACAGCATTTTTGTAAGCAAATACACATATGCATATATATTTATATATCATTTTGCGAATGTTTGTATGTATTGTGAGAATTTTGATTTTTACCCATAATAAAAAAAAAAAAAAAAAAAAAAAGAGATTATGACCATTTGTGCAGGACCATGGTGAAGACGGTGAGCCCTGGTTGGGTTTGGCCCGCACTCTGACTCTGACACTTAGTAATATGGACATTTATTTTTACACACATAGAAAACTGGAATAGCAGCAGCAGCAACAACAATAATAAAATCTTCATAAAGTTGTTTTGTGGATGAAATGAAACACATCTGAAAAGGTCTTAAACCAGAGCCTGAAACATAGTGTGCTTTGTTTTAAACATCACTTAGTAAATGTTAATTTTTATTTCACTTCTTCCTACAATTGAATTGTTGGATGAATCTCCAAAACCTTCTATGAGACTAAGTACATGGTCGGTGTTGGAGCCCTTGCCAAGTTGCATTTTCTCTTGATAAATTCCAGGTGAGGCCCATGGCCCTGTTGCTACCTGCCCTGTGTTCTCATCAGTGTCTGCTTCCCAGGACGGCCTTGTCCAGACATAAATGTCAGCCCATGAAAGGTGCTTTCTTCCTCATAGTCAGCTTTTTACTACACAGAATATCTTACTACTTCACATTTTATTTATTCCAGTCAAATTAGGTGTAAGGAATTATGAGAGGGTATAGAAGAGAACAATGAGGAAAATGATACTTTACTCTAAAAAATGCAAACATGTTCTATGTACAGGTGACTAAAGTGTTTATTAGCGTGTTACTAGACTATATGACCACTCTGTCCCCAAAATAAGAGAAATTCTGAATCTTGGTAGAGGCTAAACTTAATTGTATTTTGAAAATTCCTGGCCTGGTTAAATCCATTCTTATTTAAGGCATTAAAAAAAAAAAGGTATGAAATATATTTCCATTGTAAGAGAGAGGTAGAATACCTTAAGTACTTGGAAGAAAAACTTAACTTGAAAACAAATAAAAAAAATTGAATAGAAAAATTTTTTAGAAATATCTTTTTTTCATATATTTAATACCTAAAAGTAAGATAAGTCAATTCAGAGACTAATTTAGGAGCAAATGGAATGAACCTGTAAATAGCAAACTGCAATGTGTAAAAGCACAAATGATTTAAATGGTCAGTTTAAGCAGAATTGACATTTCATAAAATAAACTTGTAATGTTGAGCATGGACTACGGAAGTCCTTCCAGGAGGAAGATTCAAAGGACAAAGAGATTAAAACAATAAAGGAGGTGTTTATTGATCTACTGGATAAACTGGTTTATTTTTTCATTGGGGAGAACATTATCTACATAATCAGGGTTGGGCACCAGAATCAAAGCCTCATTAACTCTGATTTTGCTGGAGAAATATGGTTAAATAAATTCATAATGTTCTTTGTCTTTCTTTCTTATGTCATATCCAAATGCTGTCAACTGGGTTTGTTCAATATTTTGATTAATTAAAGTAAAATGTGTAATATATTTATTATTTTAAAATGTTGTAAGTATATTGATGAGTGTCATTCTAGTAAGATTTGAGACAAGATAAAATAATATAATAAAACAAATAAAATACAAAAATTAAAAAAAATTGTCTTTCATCACTGTAAGATCTGTATTATTTTTATTTATTTATATTTTAGCTTTGTTTTAGGGGAGAGTTTGGATTGCAAAAGGGTCACAGCTGTGGCAGGGGAGGATCACTGGTGTGGGTTGTTGGTGATGTGGGAATGTGTGGGAAGTGTGCACCAGGGGCATGTGTCTACGGCATATGAATATGTTCAAGTAGTCATAGGGTGTTATCTTGGGCAGGGAGACCCACACAAAAACCAAAAGAATATTGAATTTCCATCCTGGAAAGTCCTACTATATTCTCTAATAGCGGCAAGAATCCCCTGAGCACATGGGTAGTGCCTAGTGAAAGGGAATGGACCAATATCCCAAGCCCTTGATATTGATGGTTGTACTTATGAACCTTGTTCTTTTGAAATTGAAATGTAGCCTAGTATTATATATTGCCTAAGAGTTATCTCCTGAAAGCCTCATTGTTGCTCAAATGCGCCTCTCTCTAAACCAAACTTAGCATATAAATGCACTACCACCCCTCAATGTGGGACACGACTTGTGGGGATAAGCCTCCCTGGCACCAAGGTATTATTACCAAAAGCCAACTAGCGATGCATTTGGAATAAGGTGTTGAACAAAAGGGGGGAATATTTTATACAAATGTGTTTTTATAGCTAAGAGATTTCAAGATAAGTCAGGAGTTCATTCCAGAGTTTAGGCACATGCATGTCTCAGGAGGATCTCATTGACTGCCACAGTAAACAGTGCCTCAAGCAAGGGGGTTCCTGAAGGCTCTAGAGACTTCTAGATACTATAAGCAGGACAGACAACCTCAGGAATTTGGCATCCTGTCAGTGGGCTTTACCTTGGAATATATGCTCCCCAGTGTAACAGAATTAGACTCCATTATAATTTCTCTACATATGGCTCTTCTGCCCCTTTTATTTGAGCCTATATTTAGCACTATTCTCATTAAACATATGTCCCAGAGATTTAAGTCTTCTAACCGTTTATATGCCAGTTGAGCCTTGAATCACAGAAGTGTTGAAACATCTACTCTCCAGTTCATTGGACTTGCCCAGGACAAAGAACAAGGGGATGATGATGGACAATGCCCATCTTAAAAAAAAAAGAGTATCTACAACTGCAAGCAAGACAGCTCCATCCATCTGCCCCATGGGATCTAAGCCCCCTCTCAATCAGAAACAGAATGGGCAACACCATCCCCAAATCCTCAAGATTGAGGAAAGAATAAACACAAGGGGGGAATGCAGCTATGGATAAAGTAGACTTATTATTATTCTAGCTGTGGAAGAAATTGTAACATTGATATAAAGGCAGGGGCCACCAGAGGTTGTGAGGGAAGAATTGGTGTAACATGGGGAATTTTTGGGACATTGGAATTGTCCTGCATGACATTGAAGTGAGGGATATAGGCCATTATACATTCTTTCAAAACTTTTAAAATTGTGTGGTGCAAGGTGTAAACTATAATGTAAATTATAGACCATGGTTAGTAGCAATGCTTCAATATGTGATCATCGATTGCAAGAAATGTACCACATTAATGAAAGATGTTGTTAATGGGGAGAAGTGTGAGAGGGGGAGTGGTGGCGTATATGGGAATTCCTTACATTTTTGATGAAATATTGATGTAATCTAAAGCTCTCTCAAAGCAAAAAAAAAAAAAAAGAAAAAAAGAAAACTATCATATCACCTGACAATCCCACATCTGAATAGACTCACAAAAATTTGAAACTCAGTCTCATACCGATGTTCATAGTGGCATTATTCACAATTGCAAAAGGATGAAAGCTGCCCAAGTATCCATCAACAGATGAATGGATAAACAAAATGTGTTATACACATACATGAAATATTATGCAGTTGTGAAAAGGAACACGGTTCTGATTCATGTGACAACATGGATGAAACTTGAAGACCTGATATTGAGTGAAATAAACCAGGTACAAAAGGATAAATATATGATCTCACTGATATGAAACAATAACATTAGTCAATTCATAGAGTCAAAAACTAGCCCACAGTTTACCAGGGCCTTGGAAGTCTAAAGAAAGGGGATTTAAAGCTTCATTCATACCTGATTTCGGTTTGGGGTGAAGAAAAGTTGTGGTAATGGATGGTGGTGATAGTTGCACAACATTGTGAATATATATCTGAATGTTCACTGCATTATTTATCTGAATGTGTTTAACTGGGGAAATTTTGGATTGTATATATATTAGTAAAATAAAAATTAAAAAAAAAGATTTGTGATAGGGTCTTATCACGTTTAGATATAGTCTAGTTTAATTAACAGTGCAGTAAGAATAAAATATCTCCCTAGGTTAGTTTCATTTAAAATTTCAATGGGCATGTTTATGATGTTGAGTCTAATTGCATTGTTCACTCACATATTACCTTTCAGGGTCTGATATTTTAATTCATTCTTCCTAATTGGATACTGGATGCATTGCAAGAGGTATAGAAGGTATAGAGGTAAGACAGTTCCTTCATCAAAATTTACAAGCATAAAACGAGTGATGAAACCTCATAGTCCAGTAAAATGGACCTTCAAATAGTGAATTATATCCTTCAAAGCACAAGCTGATGTTTCCTTCTCAACCATGTGACAGAAGCAGGGCTGATATTTTTATTCTTAGTATGAGGCTGAGACTTTCCAAACTTTACTCTGCTAAGCAGTAGCACAGCTGGAACATGAACCCAATGTTCTTGCACAGAGTCTCTGCCACAGGAAAAATACTGTGAACAAAGTGATCCTTTCTGTAAAATTTCAGTCTCATCAAACTGTTACAAGATTTCTGAGATGTGTTATTTTCTGGCTGGAAAGATCAAACTGGCTTCTTGGAATGAGATGACTTTGGGGCTGGACTCTCAAGTGCATCCTACTTGGCCACTGCAGTGTCTAACCCATGTCTCCACATTCATTGTGGGGACATTGTATTGCTGTAGAGCTTCCCCAAGTCAGCTTTTATGAATTGTTTTCTCAGAGTATAAATGAATGGCTTTAACATTGGCATCAATTCCACGTATGTCACAATTATCACTGCATTCTTCAGGCTGTAATTGGACAGTAGGTGGAAATACATGCCCATCATTGTTCCATAATACAAAGGAACAGCAGTGAGGTGGGAGCTGCAGGTGGAGAAAGCTTTGAGCAGTCCCTTGGTGGATGGAATCCGTAAGCATGGAGAAGACCTGAACATAGGAGAGAATGATGCATATTAATGGCACGGTGAAAACACCAACCCCTAGGTACATTGCCTTCAAGTTAAAGGGAATGCCAGAGCAGGACAACTTGAACAAAGTTGTAATGTCACACAGAAGTTAGACAGAAAGCTGCTGCAGAAGAACAGATTTGCTGTGAGCAGAGCTTGAGGGGAGAGCTTTGGCATTTGTAATGAGGCAATACCCAACAACAGACAGGAAAGAAGGACTTAGGCTCATAATGGTTGTATACTGAAGAGAGTGGCTGATGGCCACGGCATGATATAAGCCATCACAGCTAAGATAGAGCTGTCAGTGTTAACCAAGGCAATCATGAAATACTTCTGCAGGAGGTATCCTCCAAAGGAGATGACTTTGCTGCTCAAGAGATGGTTCGCAACCTTGGGGATGGTTACAAATGAGAAAAAGATGTCAACCAAGGAGAGGTTGGCAAGGAAAAAGTACATGGGTTTTGAAGGCAGACACTGGAGAGAATGGCCCATATGCTGAGCAGGTTTCCAATCAATGTGATGGGGGTGGTGAACAGGAAGAGGACAAGGAGGAAATTGTCTTGTGCCTGCTGACCAGTAACTTCCAGGAGGATGAACTACAAAGCAAAGGACTGGTTTTCCTTCTTCATGCCACTTTCACTATGAAAGGAGAGGAGAATACAGAATTATTAGTGAATTATTCTGTCATGACTTCCTTATCCACCACTTTTGACTGCAGTGATCAGCTTTCTCTCTCCCTCAGTTTCCCATATCCAGACAGAGATAATATACAGGGGAAAAATCCCTGTTGGTCAGTGGGACTGTCAGTCATGCCTGGACATTCATGTGTAGGAAATGAGCAATGACATCAGAGGTACCTGTATTCAGTTACCCAGCAGCAGCAGCACCAAAAATACCTATGCGTTATTCATTTTAGAAATAATTAACTTTTCGTTTTCCAAAGTTTGAAATGTGTAATGAAAACTGCATTTCATAGCATGTGTTTGAAATGAACAGTTCATAAATTAAGAATTGGTCCATTGTCTAATCTCAGATTGTGCTAGAATCCATAGGTACCAGGTACCTATCTTCACATCAGCAGATTGTGAATCACAAGAGTCATTAGTTTTATTTAATTCCAGTAAATCCAGCCCAATGCATTTGTTACCCCTGTGTCTCATTTTCAAAGAAGACTTTCACCATCTCCTATGACAGGTTTCTTCTCTTTTCCAAACCCTTAGTTACAGATTTTTCTCTTTGGTTTGCTTTTCCCTTCTTCATGGTTTCTTTTGGTGACAACTCTAACTCCATAGTGGTTTTAGTTATTGATTTGCTAAAGACTCACACATCTATTTCTGCAGACCTCATCTGTCTTTTCCATATTTCCACATCCAGTCCTCCTGCCAACCTGTCTGAACTACCCTATACGCTTCAATTTCAACATAAACAAATTTTTCATAGGAATAAAACTACACCTTATTTATTTTTATCACCTGTAGATGAATTATGGTGAAATATTGTTCATTGTATGTTCCAAGTGTTTTTAAAAATAATTTAGTTATTTTTTACTAGTGAAGTTGTATATTTTCAGAAAAATCATGCAGAAAATACAGAATGCACCAATACCTTAGCACTCAATATTTTTTTAGTTGAATCCAGGTGTATTTCATGGGTTCCCCATATGTAGGAAGCTCATAGGCAGACTCACCCAGTTTATCCCTCACCTCTACATCTGATCTTGTTGATTTTTCCTTTAAAAGAAATCTTACATAACTCAATGTTTCCATTTACTATCACACGGCTTAGCCTAGACCATCATCATTTTCAACCCAAAATATTGTATCGCTTCATTAACTGCTTGACCACAGGAAGTACGGATTGCCTGGCCACAACCCCAATGCTTAGAGAGCTTGGTGCCTTCACCCTAGTATATGAGAGAGCATGGTTGCTGGGTAAGTGCCTCAAAGTGGTGCAGCTGCTGCTCTATCAGGCTGGAAGGACAAATTATGGCTCCATAGATGACCTTTGGACCGTGAAATCTAATGGAGTATACTCTGCAGGGTTTCAGAATTGTTGAGACAGGCTTTCCTTTAATTTTCTCCCTATGAGAATGGGAATATTTATCCTATAACTGGGCATCTTTTGTATATTATAATCAGATAACTTGTTTTCTAGGTTTAACAGGTCCATCAACAGAGGGGAATTGTGCCCCTGGACAGGCTATACCCATAACCGATTTTGCTGAGACTTTGTACTTGGCATTGTTTCTGAAATGACTTAAGGCTTTTGGGATGTTGCAGTGGAACGAACTTATTTTGCAGGTGGAAAGAACATGCCTTTTTGTGATCCAGAGGTTCATGTCTGTTGGTTTGAAGGTGTATGTACCCGAGAAAAACATGTTTCAAATCTAATCCATTCTTTTGGGTGTAAACTCACTGTAAGTATGACCTTTTGATGAGATTACTTCAATCATGGTGTGGCCCTCCTCAGTTAGGATGAGTCTTAATCCTATTACTGGAATCCTTTATAAGAGAATGAAAGTCAGACAAAGAGAGAGAGTCAGGAAACAAGAAGCTGAAATCAATGAAACCCAGAAGAGAAGGGAGAGAGCAGCAGATGCCACCATGTTCTTTGCCAAGTGACAGAAGAGCCAAGGATTCTTGGCAGGCAGTCTTTGAGAAAAAAGCATCACCCCAATGATGCCTTGGTTTGGCATTTACCTAGGCTTAAATCCACGAGCAAATAAATTTCCCTTGTAAGCCAATACATTGCATACTATTTGCTTAAGAAGCCTAGTAAACTAAGACAGATTTTGGTACCAGCAGTAGGGTGGTTTGAGTCCTTGCATGACCTTTTTGAACCATTGGGTATTCTGAGTCCATACTAATTATAGCAGAGATTACTACCTGCTCACTCAAATGTAGGCTGTTCTCGTCTTCCTGGACACTCAACTGTTCTACATTTCCCAGGCACCCTGGCCTGTTGACTTCTAGCCAATTCATTGTATTGGCTCATTTCTGGTCTTCCTGCATATTCTCTTTTCCTTTCTGGCAATTAGATGAATATCGTAAGGAGGCTTAATGGGATGTTGGAGTTAGGTTGGTGGAATGTGCTTTTTGCCTGGTTCTCCCCATCTTGTAGTACCACCAAGAACACACCTACTTGGAGATGCTAAATAGGGGAGAAATAAACATTTTTATTTTATTATTACTTTCGTTTAATTTTTATTATTTTTTACATTTTTCCTTATTTTTTCCATATATAAATTGTAAAGAAAAAAGAAAATGAATAAAATTAACAGAAAATATGGTTTGCAAAGAAAATCTGAGAAAATTTGTCAATAAACTAAGAGTTAAGTAATATTGGGGATATAAATCAATAACAATAATCAGTACTGTTCCTATGTTAAGAGTAATTAGAAAATATATAATTTACAAAAAAATCACCATTCAAAATAACAACGGAAACTTTAAACAATTTACAAATAATGCCAATAAAATAGTTCCAAGTCCACTATAGAAAAATTACAAAACTCTACCTAAGGATATAAAAATAGTACCTAAATAAATGGGAGACATGCAATATTAATGGATTGAAAGTCTCAGTGGGTAACAATGTCAATTCTCCTCCAGTAAATCTATGAATTTGTTGCAATCCCAGTCAAAGTAACAAACATGTCTTTTAAACATAGAGTGACCAAACCAATACTAAAATTCATGTGGGAGTATAGAGAGCCAAGAAGAGCTAAGGTTTTTTGAGGGAAAAAATATTGGGGGAGGAATTAACCTATATTGTATTGAAAGTTGAACTAGGATGTTAGCTGTAATATTCAAATAGTGAAGAAGGGCAGGCATAGGGACTGACAAATGACCAATGTAGCAGACTAGAGAGCCCAACACAAGCTCAACATGTATTAGAAGATAATATGTGACAGTGGTTGGTTTTCTAATAGGCAGGGACAGGATGGACATTTAGTTACTTGTGCTAAGGCAATTGTGTACCCATATATAGACAAATACAGCAATCAACTCCTAAAGGATTAATTGTGAAAAGGAAATCTTTTAGAAATATATATGTTTATGTTATAAGGTTAGGGATTGATTTCTTAAACCAGCACAAATAAACAAAATATTAGAGAAAAAATTGTAAAATTTGACTCCATTAAAATCAAATACATTTGTATGAAAGATATCACCAGAAGGAGAAATGAAAGCAATGGACTGGAAAGAGGTATTTGCTACACACACAATCAAAGAATTTATGTTCAGAATATGTAAGAATCCTATACACTAATAAGCCAAAGTCCAAAAACAAAGTATGAAATAATGAGAAAATCTTGAAGAGGCAAGTCACAAAAGAAGAAACTGGTATGGCAAGTAAACAAGAGAATAGTTCTTCAACCTCACTAATAATTAGAGAAATGCAAATAACAACATTCATCTTAGAACACTTGTATAAGTCTGATAATTTCTTTAGTTATGGAGGAAATGGAAAAATTGGCACTCATATGCCTTAATGATGTGACTCTAAATTAGTATAATCACTTTGGAAAACATTTAGGCACTCTCTCATAAAGCTAAAACGTCATACAACCTTGACCGAGTTAAGTCAATGTAGATTTGACCCTAGAGAAATTCTAGCACTCTTGGCCAAGAAGATATTCACAAAGATGTGTGTTGTAGGTATAGAATTCTTACAGAAGTGTCAAGGAAATGAGGAATGGATGATAAAGTGTGTAATTTTCCTATTAATGAATTCTGTACACAGTTAAAATGAATAAATTCACATTGATAAATTTAAAAATATATAATTTGATGGACATAGAGCCAGTTGCTGGAAGAAACATACTGTGTCATACAATATATGTAAATGTTAATATTTAAAATAATACACACATATACTAATAGTATAAATCCTGATTGTTAGTATCCTATCAATTATTGGCCTTCCTTCCTGGCCACGCTAAAGCCTTTTTGGTGTTATGTGTGGCAAAGAAAAATAATTTTATTTCACCTTTGTTCTAGGACCTTACTCGAGGAGGGTTGGTGTGGGAGTTAAAGTTTCTTTTATCTTGCATGCTGATTGTAGGTCTCCTAAATGCAGTCCCTGAGCCCTGTTGTCACCTGCCCTATGTTCAGATCAAACTCCAGTTTCTAGGTCAGCCCGGTCCAGTCATGGATAGGATGATACAATAGGATAGATATTTTGCAAGAATTATCTGTGGGCAATTAATATGGATTTCATTAGCTTCTCAAAGGAGGGCCCGCTCCAACTCCCCCAATGGTGAAGAACTCCTGAATATTGATAGGGGGAAAATTTAATTGTCTGTTGCTAAATTCCAGGTCTGGGTTAATCCCTTCTCATTAAGAACATTTTTTTTTTTTTAAAAGAAAGAACTGTGAAATATATTTGCCGCATAAGAGAAAGTTACTATAACCTTAAATAGCTGAGTGAGAAACTTACAATTGAAAGGCATTTAAATTAAGGAAAAGAATTTTTTTTATAAAGAAATTACCCTTTTTCCTGCTCTTAAGACATTAAAAATAAGAGACAACATACTGAGAGACAAATTTAGAGGAAAAATTCTCTGGATCCTGCAGTCAGTAATGAATAAAGAGCAGAAAATAGATTTCTCTTGGTATTTTAGGCAGCTCTGGCACTTCAGAAAATAATTTAGTAAAGTGGAGGATGGACTTCTGTAGTCCTTCTAGAGAGATGAAATAAAGGAAAGGGTTTCAAAAAATAAAGAAGAAAAATGTTAGTGAGAACATGGAGATTTACCTTATAAATAATCAGAGTTCCAAAGAGAGAAACCAGAATAGAACTAAAAAGCAGACATTTAAGTAAATAAAAGATCAAATTATAGAGAATCAGAAACCTGAGATTCTGTACTCAAGACCTATCCATACCTGGGAGAAAAATAATGAAAATAAATGTATTAGTCAGCCGAAGGGGTGCTGATGCAAAGCTCCAAAACTCTGTTGGCTTTTATGAAAGGTATTTATTTAGGGTAGTAGCTTACAATCACAAGGCCCTGAAGAGTCCAACTCAAGGTACCATAAGAGGTACTTGCTCATCCAGTCATTTGCCATGTGTGAAGCAAGATGGCGGGCAATGTCTGTGAGGGTTCAGCCTGCCTTCTTCCTCATAAGCCTCTGTGGTCCCAGCTTCTTCTGATGTAGGCTGGCATAAGGCTCATCTCTCTCCCTGGGGTTGTTTCTTTCCAGGCTCAGCTACTCTGTTCTCCTAACAAGGTCAGCTGTAGACTAGCAGGCTCATCTCTCTTCTCGGGGCCTCTACCGTATCTAATGAGCTGTCTCTATTCCTCTGGGTTCTTATCCTCTGTGTCTACCTCAAGGTAAGAGTCTGTTTTTTTCAGTCCAAGTGGGCTGGGGATCACACTCTAATGACTTGGTTGAATCAAAGCCCTAATCTTAACATAATTTTATAAGACATCTTAGCTGAATCTAATACAATCAAAGAATATCACGCCCAGAGATTACAAACATAATCAAATATCTTTTTTAAATTCAGTAATAATATCAATGCTACAACATTCCTTGATGTATCTTAACTATTTGGCATTTTAATAATGGGGAATAAAATTGTTATGAATACAAATTTCAATGCCAGAGAATAATAGATAACCTAAAGAGGAATAAAAGTTTACATTGCCGTTATACTACTCCCTACAGAACATCAAATGTTAGAAAACACTGACAAATTATAAGAGTTTTAAAAGGAAAATTTCACAACCCAAAATTCGATCCCCAGCTAGCATTAATTATGTTGTAAATATGTTTATAAAATTAAATTAAAATACTGAAAATATTTCTTAAAAATAGCATTTTATTGCAACAAATTTAGATGTTGTGAATAACCTATATTTCAGTTGTTCAATAAGTTAAAAAGATGATGAATTTGAAGATAGAGGAAGATTGTACTTTTGTTCTTACACACTTCTATTGCATCTATGTATATTACCAGAAAGTGTATTTTTTGGATGTTTATAACATTGTTAAAAGGCTACCAACTATTATCTTTTGGGATTTCTAAATTTAAGCCTAATATTATGTGCTGGCTAGAGTGATTGATCCCAATTATCAAGGGCGATTGAATTGTTGCTACATGTTGGGGACACAGAGGACAATGTCTGGAACCCCCAGGGATTCTTAGTGTTTCAAAGCCCAACAGCAAAGATGAGTAGAAAGTATGGTAAGAGAAAGTCAGGACCACTGAGGACTCCGGCTCCCAGGAATGAACATTGTGTCACCTTGCTGGTTCTGGTAGCACCACCTTTTCCCTTTTTCCCTTAGTCTTAGTGGAACTGACTTCTTCCTGTAGTTGATAATCTCTGGGTTACCTCAGCATCTTGTTTTTCTTTCAATCTTTCAACATCTACATCCAGAATCCTGTATTAAATCAGCCTTGTTTAAAAACCTTGTGCTTAAATTGTATAGATCTTTTATTTGGGGTGACAGTTGCACAACATTGTGGACAGAACAGCAGTATTGAATTATATATTTGAATGTGATTAAAAGAGGGAAATTTTAGGTTATATCCATATGTTGCTTGAACAGAAAAAAAAAAAAAAAAAAAACAACAAGATAGGACTGAACAACACAAACAGGGAAACTGTTTGTATAGTTGATAGTAACCATCGACTATAGATCATAGTACTATTATAAAAATGTTCTTTTATCAACTTAACAAAAGTCCCACACTAATGCAAAGTGTTACTAATAGGGGAGGTATATAAGAATTCTGTATGTTCTGCATGATTTTCTTTAAACCTACAAATTCTCTAATACAAAAATATATTCATAAAAAGTATCATCTATAGTTTCCCTACACATGGCTCTTCTGTCCCTTTTATTTGAACCTGTAATTAGCACTATATTTGTTAAATATATATCACAGAGATGTAAATCTTTGGTCTCCTCATGTGCTGGTTGTGCCCTGAATCTCAGCAAAGTTGCAACACTTACTCTCCATTCATTCGACTCACGTAGGACAACTAACAAGGAGATGATTGACAATGCCCATCCCAAGGAACAGAGAGGGTCTGCACTGCAAGCAAGAGAGATCCATCCATCTGCTCCCTGGTTTCTAAGGCCCCTCGCATTTTGATGGCATCTCCATCTCCAAATCCTCAAGATTGAGAATGAATAATGGACCTAAGTAGACTTATTATTATTTTTCTAATATAGACATTATTTTTCTAGCAATGGAAGAACTATTACAATTGATATAAAGGCAGGGACCACCCGAGGTTCTAAGAGAAGGGAGAGGGAAGAATTGGTGTAATCTGGGGGCATTTTTGGGACATTGGAATTGTCCTCCATGACATTGCAATGACAGATACAGGCCATTATACATTATGCCATAACCTACAAAATCGTGCAAGGTAGAGTGTAAACACTAAAGTAAACTATAGTCCATGGTTAGTAGCAATGCTTCAATATATGTACATCAACTGAAACAAATGTACCACACTAATGAAAGATGTTGGTAATGTGGGAAAATGTGGGAGGGGGAGGGGTGGGGCACATGGGAATCTCCTGTATTTTTTATGTAACATTTATGCAATCTAAATCTTCTTTTAAAAATAAAAAATAAAATAAAATAAGTATATACTAATACTTCAGTTAAACTGAAAATAAAACCCCCCAATAACCTGGAGTTATTTCTGTTTCCTGACTAGGCTCTAACTGACATGCCAGCTACATAGTCTTTTACAGACTTAATCCATCCTGGGGTATTGGAACAGGAAGTAAATTAGAGTGTTAAAAATTACTTCAGGATGGTATATTAGGTAGAATCAAAGGAATATAGCTAAGCTAAATGATGATTGATTTTACATACGTGTGCGTGTAAAGACAGAAACATACACCGATTCCTACTATTATAGGAAGTGCAGTAGAGGAGGACAACTCCCCATTCTAACTCTAAGTTACACAGAGGAATTGATGAGAGTGATTCGAATTTAAGTGCTATGGAGTTTTCCTAAGAAGCTATATTTCCTTAGCTCTTCTTTCATACTATCCTTACACACAACAGCAAAATTAATCTTTGTGTATTCATTATTTGGGCATAATATTGCAGGATTAATTCATTTGTAATTTATTGAGTATCAAATATGTGTGAGCACTGTGCTGAGTGTACAGCACTGAACAAAACACCCCAAACTTCACATTCTCGTGAGGACAGACAGACAATAGATAGATTTAAGAAACATTTTCTTTTGCTAACATTGACCTACCAAAATAAAATAACTTCCTTCATTCCACCATTTTGGCATACATCAACAAGATCCAGATACATTTGAAATCAAATCCTTTTTGATTGAATCGTTCTCATCCTTGGTGTTTTAGAGTCTCAGAAAGCATTAAGAAGTAAAAAGAGTCACCTTTAAGCATCCATAGACAAACACTTGGCAGTGTGGATTATGTATAGAAAATAATAATTCTATATTTTTACTTTCAATTAAAATAGTACATAATGGAAAAACGTGTACACTGTTTTAAGATACACTCAATTCAACTCTTAAATCATTATACTGTTTGGAGAGAAGAGATTTATGAACAATCAGTTATGTATTATAAATATTTTTCAAAACATTTATAACTTTCAGTGTATAAAATCAGATCATTTGTTGTCGAATCCTTTAGGGAGGCATTTTTTGATCTGCTAGATTAACTGTATTTGGGAACTATTATCTACATAATCAGAGCTGTCCACCAGAATAAAACCTCGTCCCACTTGGACCATGCTGGAGAATAATGCATGCATCATTTACAATAAAGCTTTTCTTTATTATTTAGTATGCAAATTTATGTCAACTCAGCTTTATTTCACATTATAATTCATTAACGCAAAATGTGACATTTAAAAATATCTCCTAACAATTAAGATTAAAAGGGCTATTTAGTGGTCATGGGAAATGTTTTTCATTATCTTACAGTAATGGACACAGGACATGGTAAATATCATAAAAAATTATTAAACTGTACCATCTAAATTGTAAACTATACTGTAAACCATCGACAATGTTTAGTTGTTATATTTTACTATCTGTATAACAGTTATAACAATGCTAACATCCATTAAAAAAAAAAAGTTTTAATATGGGGTGGGGAAGTGGGAAGGAGGTTGGGTATGTGGGAGTCTCAAGTATTCCGTGTGTGACTTTGCTATGACCTAAAACTTCTTTGAAAATTAAATGAAAATTTGGGAGACACTGGGGAATGAGAGGGGGAAGGTGTCATGGTACACTGGACATCTGATAATACAGTGATAAAAGGAAAAAAGAATAATTTTTTTAAAAAAGGAATTTTTTTTTGTTTTTTCCCCATTTTTTTGAATGTCCCATTCTGCTAATTATATTCTATTTTTAGTTTAGTTTTTTTTTTTCTTCTGAGTTTCCTTGTACTTACCTCTTGCATTTAAGCTTATCATTATTCTTTCTTTTTCCTATTAATTTTATTTGGTTATTATATGGACTTCATGTTCAAGGAAGGTTTAGATCACAAAAGGGTTACAATGGGGGCTGCAGAGGATCATTGGTGGGGGGTGTCTGGGATGGGGGATTCATGGGAGTAAGTTCATCTGAATATATATGAAATATATGTAAAATTGTTCAAATGATCAAGGGATGGGGCATGGTCATGGTGGGTAGACAATCACTCAATAAATGAGAGAATCTGAATCCCCAGCCTGGAGAGCTCTGCCACATTTTCTAAGGGAGCAGCAACGGTCCCCTGAGTGCAGGGGCAGTGTCTGGCAAAAGAGTATGGCCCACTGATGGATTCTTGTTATTGATGACTAGCCTTATGAGTCTTTGCTCTTGTAATTGAAACTTAGCCTACTGTTATGGGGTGCTTAAGGGTTGCCACCTGAGAGTCTCCTTGTTGCTCAAATGTGGCCTCTCTCTAAGCCAAACTCAGCATATGAATGCATTATCTTCCCCCCAACGTGGGACATGACTCCCGGGGATGAGCCTCCCTGGCAACGAGAGATTAATACCAAGTGCCAACTGGCAACATGATTGGAAAAAGACCTTGAATAAAAGGGGGAAAAGGTAAAGAGAAATGAGTTCATGTGGCTAAGAGACTTCAAAGAGAGTCGGGAGGTCATCCCGGAGGTAACGCTTACACACACCTCAGTAGGATCTCATAGAACAGCAAAGTGGATATCACTCCACACAGAGGGTCTCCTGAGGGCTCTGGAGACACCCAGGTCCTGTATAAGGGGGGATAGCCTCAGAGATTGATGCCTTATTAGTGGGGTCTACTTTGGAATCTGTGCTCCTGAGAGTGACAAAGTTGGACTCAAATAAGTCCTCCCTGCACATGGTCCAACAGTCCCTTCTATTCAAACCTATATGATGCTGGAGTTTTTAGGTGTACTTCCAGAGACTGGAACCTCTGGCCTACCTATGTGCCAGCTGTGCCTGGAATCTCGGTGGAGCTGCAACTCCTACCCTACAGTTCAATGGACTCATCCAAGTCACCTGGCGAGGAGACGATGATGGGCAATGGCCATCCCAGGGAATGGAGAGGGCCTGCAGCTGCAGGCAGGATATCCCATCCAACATATCCATGGGATATAAGCCCCCTCTCACTTGGAGGTGGAGTGGACGTCACCATCCCAGTCCCCTCAAGATTGGGGGAAGAGCTATGGACTAGAGTGGACTTAATGGTATTCACTTGTAGACATATTGTGATTCAAGCAATGGAAGAAATTATAACAGTGAGGTGGAGCCGGTGGCCACTGGACACTTTCGGGGCAGGGAGGGGAAGGGCAGTTGAAAAACAGAGGCTTTTTCGGGACTTGGGGGTTGTCCTGAGTGGCGTTGCGGTGACAGATGTAGGCCATTTTACATCAGCATACACCATGCAGAACTGTGTGGGAGTGAGTGTGGTCTATATGTGAACTGTGTTCTATGCCTGGTGGCAAGGCCCCAGGATGTGTATATCCATTACAGGTGATGTGCCACATTGATGAAGGATGTTTGTGTGGGATGTTGTGGGAGGTGTGGGAGGTGGGGAACATAAGAATCCCTGTAATTTCTGTGTAATATCTAGGTAATCTAAGCACCTTTTAATATATATATAACATTTATGTAAACAAATGCACATATATGCATATATATATATATCATTTTACAAATATTGGTATGTATTGTGAAAAATTTGATTCTTACCCACAATAAAAAAAAAATCACACACACACAAAAATAAAATAAAAATAAAAATATCTCCTAAAATCAGTTCCTTTAAAGATTTCAATGGATAGGTAAATAATGCCAAGTGTAATTATGTCTGATCACTATCAGATAACATTTCTTTTTTTGATATTTTCATTCATTCACCCCATTTTTAAAATCAATAATGAATGGATGCATTTTATATGACCAGCCCTGTGAAAGTAAAAGTGATGGGTTAAGACTGCTCCTGTCCTTAAACTCTTACAAGCATAGAGCAGTTGATCAAACTTAATAACAGTGTGGTGGGTTGAAGCTGTATGTTCTCCAGAAAAATATGTTCTTCAGTTTAATCCATTGCTGTGAGTGTGGATGCAGTATAAGTAGGACCTTTTCATGAGGCTATTTCGGTTAAAATGTGACCCACATCAATCAAGATGGGTCTTAATCCTATTACTTGAATCATTTATAAATGGAATGAATCTAGGCAATAAGAGAAAGCCACAGATCGAGCAGTCAGAAGATGAAATCAATGGAACCTGGAGAAGAAGAAAGAGGCTATGAGATGCCACCATGTGCCTTGCCATATGACAGGCTAAGGACCAAGGGTCACTGTCAGCCAGCCCCACAATCCCACAGTCTTGTGGAGAAAGCATTGCCTGGATGGTGTCTTGATTTGGACATTTGTGTGGCCTCAGAACTGTAAGTTAAGTTAATAAATATTTTTGTTTGAGCCAATCTATTTTATGGTATTTATTTAAGCAGTCTAGGAATTTAAAACATATGGTAAAAACCAATATTTGAATAGTTATTTACATCTTTTAAAGCATGGACAGCTGTGATACTATAATAGTGTGATAGAAGATTGTCAGATATTTTTGTTCATAATAGGAAGATGTGGAAGACAATGCTGAGAATTTCCCAACTCGACTGTACTAGTCAGCAGCACAGCTGGGACATGAACCCAATGTTTTTGGGTTGCTATTTTGCCAAAGGAGCAAGAATGCAGACAAAGTGGTCAGTTTGTGGGATTGAGGTCTCATCAAACTGTTACAAGATTTCTGAGAAGTGGGATTTTCTGGCTGGAAAGATCAAAGCTGGCTTCTTGGAGTGGGATGACATTGGGGCTGGATTCTCAAGGGCTTCCTAACTGGGGACTGCATGGTCCCATGACCCACATGACCTCACATTCACTGTGAGGACATTCTCTTGCTGAAGAGCTTCCATAAAGCAGCCTTCATGTCTCGGTTTCTCAGACTATAGATGAAAGGATTTAGCATTGGGGTCACTGCGATGTACATCACAGTTATCACTGCATCCTTCAGGCTGTAACTGGTCAGAGGGCGGAAATACATGCCCATCACAGTCCCATAATATAAAGAAACAACAGTGAGGTGGGAGCCACAGGTGGAGAAGGCTTTGAGCAAGCCCTTGGTGGATGTAACCCGTAAGACAGTGGAGAAGACCCGAACATAGGAGATGATGATGCATATTAATGGCAGGGAGAAAACAGCAACCCGTAGATACATCATCTTCACATTAAAGTGGATGTCAGAGCAGGACAACTTGAGCAAAGTCCTAATGTCACAGTAGAAGTTGGCCACTTTCCGGTTGTTGCAGAAGGACAGACTGGCTGTGAGTAGAGTGTGGGGGAGGGAATTGGCGATACCAATCACCCAAGACCCAACAACAAGCAGGACACAAGACCTTAGGTTCATAATTGTTGTATAATGAAGAGGGCAACTGATGGCCACAGCACGATCATATGCCATCACAGCTAAGATATAGCTGTCAGTGTTAGCCAAAGAAATCATGAAATACATCTGTGTTATGCATCCCCCAAAGGAGATTGCTCTGCTACCCAAGAGATGGTTTGTGAGCATCTTAGGGATGGTTACAGATGAGAAAAAGATGTCAACCAAGGAGAGGTTGGCAAGGAAAAAGTACATGGGATTGTGAAGGTGAGTATTAAAGTGAATAGCCAAGATGATGAGCAAGTTTCCAATCAGTGTGATGGGGTAGATGAACAGGAAGAGGATGAAGAAGAAATCTTCCTGTGCCTTCTTACTGCTAACTCCCAGGAGGATGAAATACAAGGTAGAGGACTGGTTTTCTTTCTTCATGGCTCCTTCAGCATGAAAAGGGAGGAGAATCCAGAATTATTAGTGAAGTTGCTGTCATGACTTCCTTATCTACCACTTTTGACTCCAGTGATGAGCTTTCCCTATCTCTGCATTTACAGAGATAATATATGGGGAACAAATCTCTGTTGGTCATTGGGACTGTCAGTCCCCCATGGAATTCAAGTGTAGGAAATGAGCAATCTATATATCAGAGGTGGGCATTATCTGCTACCGCAAAACTACCAGCCAAAAACCTAGCTTTTGATCTTTAAGGAATAATTAACTTTTCTTATTTCATGTGCTAGACAGTTTGTAAGGCTTTGTGGAAAAATCAGAAATATATGAAAATTAGTTTATTCATCAGTTTATCAAACCTATCTAGACACAGTCTAACTTTCACGTACTTTACAACTTAATCTCAAAGTTAAAATCACACACAGATATTTTTACACATGATAAAGAAAGTATAGCATTCGGATTCTTTGACCAAGCACTCCTGTGCAAAGGATATGTTAGTATAGGGAACATCCCAGACAATTAGAAATTATCCACTTATCAAACTCAAACTGACCTAGAGCCCAGGAGGTAAAAAGTGCCTACACTGGCATTGGTAGATTGTTAATCACAAGAATCATTGTAATGATTAGGTCCCTGTAAAATCAGCACAGTGAATGTCCTCCCCAAGTGTTCCCCCTTTTTCTTCTTTTTATTTTTAGGAGGTACTGGGGATTGAACACAGGACCTTGTATATGGGAAGTAGATGCCCAGCCACTGAGCTTCATCTGCAATCCAAGTGTTTCATTTTAAAGGAAGACTTTCACCATCTCCTTTGGTAGTCTTTATCCCTTAATTACAATGCTTTACTCTTTGGTGTGCGCTTTCCATTACTCAGTATTCCTCTTAATGACTCCTCTAACTTTATAGTAAGTTCAGCTACTGAGTTGCCAACGAATCTCAGGTCTATGTCTCTTGGC
>JAKSZT010054052.1:184809-237322 GCA_026826555.1 Tolypeutes matacus
GTTCAGCTACTGAGTTGCCAACGAATCTCAGGTCTATGTCTCTTGGCTTGATCTGTCTTTCCCATATTTCCATGTTCAGTCATTCTGTCACCATGTCTGATGAAGCCCCTTACTCTGCACATTCACATTTATTCCTCCCCCCCAAGAAGGCCCTTCGTCTATTTGCTTTTTGTCTTTGCTCATTCTTTGTGTTTGCTTGTTGTCTTTTCTCATTGCCTGGTTTTGTTGTTGTTGTTTTTTTTTTTTTTTTTGCGAGGAGCTGGGAACAGTGTCTGGGACCTCCCTATGGGACACCCGTGCTCAACTGCTAAGCCACATCTGTTCCCTGCTTGTTTTTGCTTGTTTTCTGCTTGTTAATTTTGCTCAATGTCTGCTCATTGTTTGTTTGTCTTCTTTAGGAGGCACTGGGAACTGAACCTGGGGCCTCCCATGTGGGAGGTGGGAGCTCAACTGCTTGAGCCACATCTGCTTCCTTTCACATTGATTTTTATCTCCTCCAGAAGAATTACTTTGGAATGTTGTTCATTGTACACATCGAGGAGTTTATAAAATTATTTAATTTTTAATAGAGAAGTTATAATTTTACAGAAAAATCATGCACAAAAACAGTGTATACTAAGAGGTTAACACTCAATGTTTCTTGCATGTGGGGATTCACCAAGTTTATCATCACTTCTGCATTTGAACTTGTTGATTCTTCATTTAAAAGAAACCTTATATAACCCAACATTTTATTTCTGTCTCAGTGACCATCATCATTTTCTACCTGAAATATTAACTCCTTGCATATAGGTTCCCTCTTTTTTGATTCATCTTGTAATATCAGTCCATACTAATTATGGCAGAGACTACTAGCTGCTCACTCAATTGCAGGTTGTCCTCTTTTTCCTGGACACTCAGCTACACTGCATTTCCCAGGCACCCTTGCAGTGAGGTGTGGTCATGTGACCGAACTCTACTCAGTTCACTGAAGTGGTTCAGTTCTGGGCTTCCTCCATTCTCTCTTTCTCTTTCTGCAAGCTGGATGAAAATTGCAAGGATTCACGTGGTAGAATGAGCCTTTGTCCCCAGTTCTCCATATTTTGGGGCATCACCTAACACCAAGAACACCCATTTGGGGTTGACACATCGGAGAGAAATGAGTCTTTTAATTTTATCACTTATTTTTTATATTAATAAACACTAGCCCTTCAATAATTTTCCATATAAGTATTTGAAAGGAAAGCAGAAAACAGAGAAATTCACAGAAAATATTGTTGTCTGCATAGAACATCCAATGGAATCTGTAGATAAACTAAGAGTGTTTAAAAAGATTTGTAGTATAAGTTAATATTTTAAAAAATAAATATTTATAGACTGTAGGATATAACAATCTATTATTATTTTTCTACCAATTTAAATAGGGAAATATGCTAAATGATAGAAACTAGACATAAAATACTATATATTGTTAGACTCCATCTATCCAAAATGAAAGTACAAATAAACTTATAGAGACAGAATAAAATCAATACTGTTCTTATACTAAGAACAATTAAGTGGACAATTTAATTTTAAGAAAGATTGCTATTCACAAAAGTGGAAATTTTCAGGCATTTAAAAGAATTCTAGTAAAAGAGTTCCAAGAATGGTATAAAAGATTACAAAACTTTCACATATGACAAAAAGAAGTTCCCAATTAAATGGGAGATATATAATATTAAAGGATAGGAAGATTCAATGTGCTTCAATGTCAATTATCTGACAGTTAATCTATGAATTTATTCCAATCCAATCAAAATACCACAGGTGTCTTTAAACATGAACCTTAACGAAATGATCTGAATTTCATGTAGGAGAATCAAGGACTCAGAAGAGCTAAGATAATTTGATGTAAAGAAGAATGAGGGAATGAAGGTACTATTAGGTATTGAAGAGTTTACTAAGATATTTCAAACAGTGGAAAATGACAGACACACGGACAGACAATTGGCCCAGGTACCAGGCTAGAGAGTCTGGTAACAGAACAAGCATACATTAGAACAGGGGTTCTTAACCTTTCTTGTTCCACGGACCATATTGCCAGTCAGGTGAAAATCACAGATGACTTTCTAAGTCCACACTATACTATGTATAATTTAATAAGTCTATCACCCTGCACTAATACGTCCACACAAGAATAATGTTTTTTTGAATTTCAAATCAAGCTCATGCACCCCTTGTTAGGAACCCCTGCTTTAGAAGTTCATATATGACATGGGTTGGTGTGGTAAAAGTCAGAATAGGATGGTTGACTATTTAGTAAATTGTGCTGGGCCAACTGGGGACCTCTATATAAATGAATACACAGAACTATTCCTAAAGGATTAATTGTGAATAGCAACACTTCAAAATTTTAGAGGAAAAATGTTTATGGTATCAGGATAGGAATTTATTTCTTAAACCCTATACAAATGCACAAAACATAAAGAGAAATTTTTGTAAAATTTGATTATCTTAAAATTAAAACCGTGTTTATGAAAATGACACCAAAAAGAAGATGAAAGAGAAGGTATGGGCTGTAAGAGGTTTTTGCTACACATACAACCATATAGAAGATTTATATTCAGAAACCTAAGAGTCTTACACTGTAATAAGGAAAACAACAAAAAACCAAGTAGGAAATAATCAGCAGAATTTTGAAGAGGCAAGTGAGAGAATAAACTGGTGTGTGCAATAAAGAAAAGAACAGATGTTCAACCTCTTCAGAAATGAGAGAAATGCAAACTGAAACAAATTCAAGTTAACACTCTTCATTTTGGAACATGTGTAAATGCCTGAGACTTTTAAGTGTTAGGGAAGAGGCTGAGAAATGGAAACATATACCCTCCTGATGAGACTCTCAGTTAGTAGAACCACTTTGAAAACAATCCCTTGAAAGCTGAAAATTTATGCACCTGTGACCCAGCAATTTCACTTCTAGGTGAGACCCTAGAGAAACTCTAGCACCTGTGGACAGGAAGGTTTTCACAAGGATGTGTACTGTCATATAGAATTCTTAGAAATCATCTAGCAAATGAGGACTGGGTAATATATTGTGTCATTTTCTTATGAATGAATTCTGGAGAGGGTTAAAATGAATGAATTCACAAGGATAAATCAAGAAGACATAATGTGATGGAAATAAAGCAAGTTGCTGAAAAATAAATACCATACCACGTAACATATGTAAATGTTAATATTTAAAATAATACACACATAAGTAGTAAAAGTATAATTCTTGAATGGGAGTACATTACCAACTTCAGGACACGAGTCATGTCTTGTTGGAGAGGGGACGAGTAAGGTCATGGCCTGGAACAAAGGGGGTTTCAACGGTATGTTTTTAATTTATTTAAAAATAGTCTTTTGGAACAAAAATGATCAAATATCACATGTTAAATCTAGACAAAGAGTTTTTATGTTATTTTCTTTATCTTTCTGGTGATTTGACAATATCACAAAAAGCAAATTTAATTTAATATACAGATTTCACAGAGTTGGTTGATAACTGAGTCTAGAATGTGGACATGGAGCTGGGTGACTCAATCATGCCACATGGAGGACAGGAGAGAGAGTGGCTTGAAACAGGGCAGAATAAATGGGAGTTTATTTACACTGAGAAGAGGGCTCCAGGGGCTATTGTATCAACTAAGAGAGAAGGACGCAATAGAAGAAAGAATGAGATTAGAGAAGCAAATAGCAAGTGGAGGCAAATGGGATAGAATTTAATAGTCTTTAGCTCCTGTTAGTTAATTGCCCAGTGCTACTCCTCCCAGCTCATTATTTTGGGTATGCCCACTCTGACCAATGTTGATCTCCAGCCTCTTAACCTCTGTTGTCTCATCAGCCCAGTTCCTGCCATTTTCTCTCTCCATACCTATACCTTGTGGTCACCCACCCTTCTAACCTAACCTCGACATAACACAATCTGTGCGTACTTTCACTTTCCTATTCCTGGTTAGCTGAGAGCTGTAAGAGAAATCACACAAGCCTGGGGCTAGAATTCATAAATTCCATTTGGACCCAGACATTTCTTCTGCAACCTGCTTCTTTCCATTATCCACAGCAGCGCATCAAAGCCTTTGCTACTCCCCTGAAACTCACCACCACTCTACATAAAAACTCTCCCAGAAACCTGGGTGTTGCTTCCTTTGTCTTTTAGAAAAAATAAACCAGTGAGGGAACATTTCCTTAAACTTCTCCCTTGCCTATAATTTCCACACACCTAATTCCATCATAAGAAAAGTACACAGCCACCCAGCATGTGCTCATTCCTGTTCCCTTCTGTTTCCTCAGGAATTTGCTCCATCACTTCTCTCTGTGACTGCATTTTCTGTCTCCAATACCTACTTCGATTCTTTTCCTTCCCATTAATTGTTCATACATTACACTTTTAGAAATTAAATGAATATTCCTTAATCTTTTACCCTTTCTATATCATACCGCATTTCTTATCTCTGTCTTTCATTCTCAGATAGGCTTCTTCATAGAGATAGCTGCTTACGGGACCCCAAAACAGAAATATAAAATGCAAATAGGATTTTATCTCTTTCTTAAAATCACTCTCTGTCTACCCATCAGCTAATATTTGAAGTACAAATTCTTTGTCATGGAGATTATGTACAAGGCCAATAGTTTAGACCATTGGAGGGTAAATTTAGGAAAAAATGTGTATCTTTATCAGGAGCAGAGGGGACAGGCAGGGGAGTAGTTGGAAATCATCTTGGAAGAAAATTTGGGGTTTATATTTTGAAAGGTTTTGAAGCAAAACAAGGACTTTGCACATTTTTCATTGGTCACTAAGAATTACAGTAGTGGATTTGGGTTGCTCTTCCATTTCTGGTAGCAGAGATATTTCAGATTTGTTTAACATTAATGCAGATATTTGAATATATATATTAAATTACTGATGAATAGGGCAACATTGTGGAGTGATAATCTTGGTGCAAAGACAACCACACTCTGAATTTTTTAAAAATTCTCATCTAAGAAATGTAAGAAAGCAGCACCAGAAACGAAGGGAGTGGTATAGTCAGCATGGGAACTCAAGAAACAGAAAGAGTGAGAGGAGGGAGCTTTCTGAGCATAGGAACATGGGATAGGTGAGATGGAGATCCACTGTGCAGATGTCAGAGTTGTCATGGGAAGGGATTATTTCTACTGAGACTCTGGAGAAAGAGGTAAAAGAACCTTTGACCACCAGGAAGAGGAGAAAGGGGGAACACCTGCATCCAAGGGTACATAAACACAATATCTCTTCAGGAGGTAAAGCGTAGGACTGAGATACTGACATCAGAGCTACCCTTCATGATCCTGTTTTTTAAACAGGAGCCCAAGGAAAAGAAACATCAGTTCAGGTCTAAAGCCTTGTTTTCAGTTTCTTTGGTTGATTCTAATAACTCTTGTTCTGGGACATGAAAGGAGGAGTGAAGGAAATCCAAATGCTCTCACTGAGGGGAACATAAGATGGGGAGGGTTATATTTCCACCCCATCTGTGTTATTCCCATATCTCACATCTTTGAGAACTTGGATTCTGGAGTTTGTCCGGTCAAGTCACAGATTTGACATTACCACTCTTGGTAGCTTTAGACAATTTATTTCATCCATTTTCTTTAGCTGATAAATGACATAATAGTTCTACTTACCTCTTGGAGGTTTTTCAGAGTCAAAGAGGATCATGCAATTGCTGACATATGGTAAGTGTCAATTAAAAGCTAGCTCTCCCTTGATAACACTTTCAAACTTTTTCTCCAATGTCCAGGGTCCAAACCAGGTGAGTCCCTACTTAGCTCAAGTGAAATAAAAAAGGTATAGGTCTGTGGCCTTCACTCTTCCCCAAATAGGGAATTTATAGCCAGTTGTAGCACCTGCTAGCACTACTATTGGGAATACGTACACTGGATAAGGGGCCAGTAATGGCCTGAAGAGCTGATCCCATGTCTTCTTTTCTTGATACCGAGGAGACAGGACTGGTAGGAAATGATGAGGTCTTACCCAACTGTGCAGAAGAACGACGGGTAAGGCTCTAGTGCTGGAGCAGTGCTGGGACATGAAGATAAGGAGTCTAGATCCTCCCCAAGGAAGCAGGGGGGTCATAACAAAGAGCAATCTGGAAATATGCACCAGGTTATAAAATCTCCCAGAACACAGGTCCCCCAGGTCTTCCTTCAGGCCAAGTCACAGTAATTGTTGGGACTCATTTTCACACTCCTCCAGCCATTCCCTCAGGGACCCCAGTGCCTATCAAGAGCAATCATTTCCAGGGTGTTTTCCAGAGCAAGGAAGGGTGACAGGGTTTCCAGGTGAGTGAGTCCCCAGGGCCTACCTCTGGGGAGGCCTTTCTAGGATCTTTGTTGGAATGTGGACCCCTCTCCTCTGCTGTTCAGCACAAAGTTGGAACCTCCTCTTCGGAGCTACAAGGACTAGGCTACAGTTGAGCTCCTGGCCTTCCTTCTTTCTCATGCTGGAAACTTCCTGGTGTTAATTGTGGCAAGGTGAAAGAATTTTATTTCTGTCCTGAGGAGGGTTAGGGTGGGAGTTTTACTTTCTTTTATCTTGCATGCTGATAGTGGTGCCCCAGATTTTTATATCCTTAGAGATGGCAAGAGTCTAGATGCTATTTGGTCCACTTTTCTATGTGCCTTTTATAACAGCACAGAGAAATGGTCCTTTACCTTTAATGAAGGTTGTCCTGTGTTAAAGAGCTTATGACTTCTGTGCAGGACCATGGTGAAGGCGGTGAGCCTTGGCTGGGATTGGCCCACACTCTGACTCTGACAGTTAGTAATATGGACATTTATTTATTTTTACTCACATAGAAAACTGGAATAGCAGCAGCAGCAACAACAATAATAAAATCTTCACAAAGTTGTTTTGCAGATGAAATGAAACACATCTGAAAGCTCTTAAACCAGAGCCTGAAACGTAGTATGCTTTGTTTTGAATGTCACTTAGTAAATGTTAATTTTTATTTCACTTCCTCTTACACTGCTTATTTAATTGTTGGACGAATCTCCAAAACCTTCTATGAGACAAAGCACATGGTTGGTGTTGGAGCCTTTGTTAAGTTGCATTTTCCTCTTGATGAGTTCCTGGTGAGGGCCATGGCCCTGTTGCTACCTGCCCTGTGTTCAGATCAGCCTCTAGCTCCCAGGACAGCCCTGTCCAGACATGGATAAATGTCAGTCCATGAAAGAGGTTTTCTTCCTAGTAGTCAGGTGTTTCCTACTCTGAATTTCTTACTACTTCATGTTTTATATATTCCATACAAATTAGGTGAAGGAATTGTGTGAGGGTATAGAATGAAACAATGAGGAAAATGATACTTTACTCTCAAATAATTGCAAATATATTCTATATACAGTGATTACAGTGTTCATTAGGTTATTAATGGAATCTATGACCACGCCCTCCCCAAAATGAGAGAAGTTCTGAATCATGAATTGTATTTTGAAAATTTCCAGCCTGTTTAAATCCATTTTTATTTAAGACATTGTTAAAGAAGGCATGAAATATATTTCCTTTGTAAGACAAAGGTAGAATACCTTAAGTACTTGGAAGTAAAGGTTAACTTGAAAACAAATTAAAAAATAGAACAGAAAATTTTTTTAGAAATATCTTTTCCATATATTTAATACCTAAAAGTAGGAGGCAGTCAATTCAGAATAAATTTAGGAGAAAATGGAATGAACCTGTAAACAGCAACTGCAATGAGTAAAAGCACAAATGATTTAAATAGTTTAGGCAGAATTGATATTTCATCAAACAAACTTGTAATGTTGAGGATGCATGTCAGAAGTCCTTCCAGGAGGAAGATTCAAAGGACAAAAAGATTAAAACAATTAAGGAGGTGTTTGTTGATCTACTGGATAAACTGCTTTTTGTTGTTGTTGTTTTGGGGGGAATATTATCTACATAATCAGGGTTGGTTACCGGAATCAGAACCTCATTTACTCCAACTTTGCTGGAGAAATATGGTTAAAGAAATTTATAATGTTCTTTGTCTTTGTTCTTATTTCATACCCCAAATACTGTCAACTGGGTTTGTTTAATATTTTGATTAAAGTAAAATGTGTAATACAATTATTACTTTAAAATCTAATAAGTATATTGATTAGTGTCATTCTAGTAAGATTTGAGACAGGATAAAATAATATAGTAATAAAGTAAAATACAAAAATTAAAAAAAATTAATTGTGCCTTCATCACTGTAAGATCTGTATTATTTTTATTTATTCATATCTTAGCTTTGTTTTAGGGGAAGGCTTAGATTGCAGAAGGGTCGCAGCTGTGGCAGGGGAGGATCACTGGTGTGGGTTGTTGGTGATGGGGGAATGTGTGGGAAGTGTACACCAGGGGTATGTGTCTATGGCATATGAATATGTTCAAGTAGTCATAGAGTGTCATCTTGGTGGCTGAAGACTCACACAATAACCAAAAGAATATTGTATTCCCATCCTGGAAAGTCCTACTACATTCTCTAATAGGCAGCAAGCATCCCCTGAGCACATGGGTAGTGCCTAGTGAAAGAGGACAGACCAATATGCCAGGCCCTTGGTATTGATGTACTTATGAACCTTGTTCTTGTGAAATTGAAACTTAGCCAAGTATTTTATATTGCCTAAGAGTTATCTCCTGAAACCCTCCTTGTTGCTCAAAAGGGCCTCTCTCTAAGCCAAACTTAGCATAGCCAAACACTACCATCCCCTTGGCTTGTGACATGACTCCTGGGGATAAGACTCCCTGACACCAAGGGATTATTACAAGAGTCAACTAGTAATGCATTTGGAAAAAAACATGAACAAAAGGGGGAAATATTAAATATAAATGAGTTTTTTTGGCTATGAGATTTCAAGATAAGTCGGGAGTTCATTCCAGAGTTTATGCACATGCATGTCTCAGGAGGATCTCATTGACTGCCACAGTAAACAGTGCCTCAAGCAAGGGGGGTCCTGAGGGCTCTAGAGACACCTAGATACTATGAGCAGGGCAGACAACCTCAAAAATATGGCATCCTGTCAGTGGGCCTTACCTTGAAATATATGCTCCTCAGTGTAACAGCTAGACTCCTTTATATTTTCCCTACACATGGCACTTCTGCCCCTTTTATTTGAGCCTATATTTAGCACTATGCTCATTAAATATATGTCCCAGAGACTTAAATCTTCTAGCCGTTCATATGCCAGTTGAGCCCTGAATCTCAGCAGATATGTAACACCTACTCTCCAGTTCACTGGACTTGCCCAGAATAACTAACAAGGGGATGATGATGGACAATGCCCATCCCCCCAAAACAGAGTATCTACAACTGCAAGCAAGACAGTTCCATCCACCTGCCCCATGGGATCTAAGCCGCATCTCAATCAGAAACAGAATGGGCAACACCATCCCCAAATCCTCACAATTGAGGGATTAAAAACATAAGGGGGGAATGCAACTATGGACTAAAGTAGACTTGTTATTATTCTAGCAATGGAAGAACTTATAACATTGATATAAAGGCAGTGGCCACCAGAGGTTCTGAGGGAAGAGAGAGGGAAGAACTGGTGTAATATGGGGCATTTTGGGCACATTGGAATTGTCCTGCATGACATTAAAGTGAGGGAATACAGGCCTTTATACATTCTTTCAAAATTTATAAAATTGTGTAAAGTGTAAAGTATAATGTAAATTACAGACAATGGTTAGTAACAATGCTTCAATATGTGTTCATCAATTGCAACAAATATGCCACGCTAATGAAAGATGTCGTTAATGGGGATAATTCGGGGGGGGGAGGGTGCGGAATGGTGGGAATTCCCTGTGTTTTTGATGTAACATCATTTGTAATCTAAAGCTTCTTTCAAAATAAAATATTAAAAAAGAGAATTACCATATGACCTGACACAAAAAATTTGAAAGCAGAAACTCAGATATTTGCATATCGATGTTCATAGTGACATTATTCACAATTATGAAAAGGTGGAAGGTGCCCAAGTGACTGTCAAGAGAAGAATGGATAAACAAAATGTGTTATACACATATATGAAATATTATGCAGTTGTGAAAAGGAAAACGGTTCTAATGCATGTGACAACATGGATAAACCTTGAAGACCTGATCCTGAGTGAAATAAGCCAGGTACAAAAGGATAAATATGAATCAAATAGCATTAGTCAATTCATAGAGTCGAAAACTAGTCTACAGTTTACTAGGGCCTGGGAATGTTAGAGAAGGGGGATTTAAAGCTTCATTCGTACAGAATTTCTGTTGGGGGTGATAGAAAAGTTGTTGTAATGGATGGTGGTGATACTTGACAACATTGTGAATGTATATCTGAATGTTCATTGCATTATTTATCTGAATGTGTTTAACTGTGGAAATTTTTGATTGTATATATGTAACTGTAAAAAAATTTTTTTTAAGGAAAAATATTTGTGATAGGGTTTTATTGCATTTAGAAAAGGTCTAGTTTAATTAACAGTGCAGTAAGAATAAAATATCTCCGTAGGTAGTTGCATTAAAATTTCAATGGGCATGTGTATAACATTGAGTCTAATTATGTTGGTGTCTATTATATTACATTTCAGGGTTTAATATTTTAATTCATTCTTCCTAATTCCCACCAATAATTACTGGATGCATTGCGAGATGTATTGAAATGTGGTAAGACAGCTCCTTCCTCAAAATTTAAAGCATAGAACGAGTGATGAAACCTCATAGTACAGTATAATGAAACTTTGAATAGTGAATTATATCCTTCAAAGCACAAGCTGATGTTTTCTTCTCAACCATGTGACAGAAGCAGAGCTGATATTTTATTCTTAATAAGAGGGTGAGACTTTCCAAACTCTACTCTTCTAGGCAATAGCACAGCTGGGACATGAACCCAATGTTCTTGAGTAGACTCTGCTACAGGAGAAATACTGTGAACAAAGTGATCCTTTCTGTAAAATTTCAGTCTCAACGAACCGTTACAAGATTTCTGAGACGTGTTATTTTCTGGCTGGAAAGATCAAAGCTGGCTTCTTGGAATGAGATCTTTTTTTTTTTTTTAAAGATTTTATTTATTTATTCATTTATCCCCCCCTTGCTGCTTGTGCTTGCTGGGTCAGCTAATCTTTTGGGTCTGGACTCTCAAGTGCATCCTAACTGGGGACAGCAGTGTCTATCCTATGTCTTCACGTTTATTGTGAGGACTTTCTCTTGCTGTAAAGCTTCCACAAGGCAGCCTTCACGTCCCGTTTTCTCAGAGTATAAATGAATGGCTTTAACATCGGCATCACTTCCGTGTACATCACAGTTATCACTGCATTCTTCAGGCTGTAATTGGACAGTGGGTGGAAATACATGCTCATCAGTGTCCTATAATACAAAGGAACAACAGTGAGGTGGGAGCTGCAGGTGGAGAAGGCTTTGAATATGCCCTTGGTGGATGGAACCTGTAAGACAGTGAAGTCCTGAACATAGGAGAGGATGATGCATATTAATGGCACAGAGACAACACCAACCCCTAGGTAAATCATCTTCAAGTTAAAGGGAATGTCAGAGCAGGACAACTTGATCAAAGTATAATGTCACATAGAATTTGGACACTTCTTGTTTGCCACAGAAGAACAGACTTGCTGTGAGCAGAGCATGGAGGGAGAGCATAGGCATGTGTCATGAGGCAATACACAACAACAAGCAGGAAAGAAGACCTTGGGTTCATAATTGTTGTGTACTGAAGAGGATAGCTGATGGCCACGGCATGAGATAAGTCATCACAGCTAAGATTTAGCTGTCAGTGTTAACCAAGGAAATCATGAAATTCTTCTGTGTGAGGTATACTACAAAGGAGATGGCTTTGCTGCCCAAGAGATGGTTTGCGATCTTGGGGATGGTTACAAATGATAAAAAGACGTCAACCAAGGAGAGGTTGGCAAGGAAAAAGTATTGGGGTTATGAAGGCAAACATTGGCATGAATGGCCCATATGATGAGCAGGTTTCCAATCAGTGTGATGGGGTAGGTGAACAGGAAGAGGATGAAGAAGAAATCAGCTTGTGCCTGCTGACCAGTAACTCCCAGGAGGATGAAATACAGAGTATAGGACTGGTTTTCCTTCTTCATGCCTGTTTAACTATGAAAGGAGAGAATCTAGAATTATTAGTGAAATTATTCTGTCGTGACTTCCTTATCCACCACTTTTGACTGCAGTGATCAGCTTTCTTTCTCTCTCAGTTTCCTATATCCAGACAGATAATATACAGGGGAAAAATCCCTGTTGGTCAGTGGGACTGTCAGTCATGCCTGGACATTCACGTGTAGGAAATGAGCAATGACATCAGAGGTACCTGTATTCAGTTACCCAGCAGCAGCACCACCACCAACACCTAGGTTTTAATCACTTAAGAAATAATTAACTTACAGTTTTCCAGTGTTTGAAATGTATAATGAAAACTCCATTTCATAGCATGTGTTTAAAATGAACAGTTCATAGATTAAGAATTGGTCCATTGTCTAGGTTCATATTGTGCCAGACACCAGTAGGTACCAGGTATCTACATTCAAGTCAACAGATTGTAAATCACAAGAGCCATTAGATTTATTTAGGTCCAGTAAAGCCAGCCCAGTGCATTTGCTCCTCCTGTGTCTCATTTTCAAAGCAGTCTTTCACCCTCTCCTATGACTGGTTTTATCTCTTCTCCAAACCCTTAATTACAGAACTTCTCTGTTTGGTTTGCTTATTCATGGTTTCTTTTGGTGACTCCTCTAACACATATTGGCTTTATGTACTGATTTGCTAAAGACTCCCATGTCTATTTCTGCAGGCCTGATCTGTCTTTCCAATATTTTCATGTCCGGTTCTCCTGCCAACTAGTCTGACCTACCCCATATGCTGTAATTTCAACCTAAAGAAGTTTTTTTAGGAGTAAAACTAAACCTTGTTTATTTTTATCACCTGCAGAAAAATTATGGTGAAATATTGTTCATTGTGTGCTCCAAGTGTTTTAAAAAACAATTTCGTTATTTTTCATTTGTGAAGTCGTATGTTTACAGAAAAATCATGCCGTAAATACAGAGTGCACCAAGAACTTAACATTCAATATATCTTTAGTTGAATCCATATGTATTTCATGGTTTACCCACATGTAGGATGCTCACAGACTCACCCAGTTTATTCTTCACTTCTACATCTGATCTTGTTGATTCTTCCTTTAAAAGAAATCTTACATAAATCAAAATTCCTATTTATTATCACACTGTTTTAGCCTAGGCCATCATTATTTTCAACACAAAATATTGTACTGCTTCCTTAACTGCTTGACCACAGGAATTGCGAAGTCCCTGGCCACCAGTCCAATGCTTGGAGAGTTTGGGACCTTTACCATAGTATATGGGAGAGCAAGGTTGTCGGGCAAGTGCTTCAGAGTGGTGCGGCTGCTGCTCCATCAGGCCTGGAGGACAAAATATGGTTCCATAGATGACCTTCGGACCTTGAAAACTAATGGAGTATGCTTGGTAGGGATTCGGAATTGTTTGAGACAGGTTTTCCTTCCATTTTCTCCCTATGGGAACGGGAATGTTTATCCTACCTGGCCATCTTTTGTATATTGTAAACAGATAGCTTGTTTTCTAGGTTTAACAGGTCCATCAACAGAGAGGAATTGTGCCCCAGAACAGGCTATACGCATAACTAATTTTGATGAGACTTTGTACTTGGCATTGTTTCTGAAATGATTTAAGGCTTTTGGGATGTTGCAATGTATTGAATTTATTTTGCAGTGGAAAGAAAATGTTTTTTGGATCCAGAAGGTCATGTGTGTTGGTGTGTGTAGGAGTTTGGCAGTTTGATATAGTTATGAAATCCAAAAATAGATATTAGATTATGCTTGTAAACTGGTCTGTTAATCTGGGCATGATTATGTTATGATTAGGGCAATGACTGGGCCACGTCAGTAGGGCATTGAGCCCCATCCCTTTGTGGGTGGGGAATCAAATATGAAAAACATGGAAAAGGACAGAGTTGTCCTAGTTCTGATGTTGGAGTCTTGAGCTAGAGCCCCAGGATGTAAGAGAGCTTGGTGGTGAGGAAGGAGAGAAGGCCTCAGGAAAAGACATGAGCCGTTCATCTGAGAGTCTACAGCTGGCCTTTTGGAGACAGGCAAAGCCTAGAAAGCCTCATAGTCTACAGTTGACCTTGTGGAGGAAACAGAGGAGTTGAGCCCGGAGAGAAACAGAGCCCCGGGAAGAGAGGAACCCAAGAAGCCTGAACCCAGGCAAACATCGGCAGCTGTCTTGCTCCAACACGTGACAATGGACTTTGGTGAGGGAAGAAACTTACGCTTTATGGCCTGGTAACTGTGGACTTCTATCTCAAATAAATACCCTTTATAAAGACCAACCAGTTTCTGGTATTTTGCATCAGCACCCCTTTGGCTGACTAATACAGTGTGAATGCATATATACCTGAGAAAAATCTAATCCATTCTTTTGGGTGTAAACCCACTCTAAGTATGACCTTTGAATGAGATACTTAAATCATAGTGTGGCCCTCCTCAGTTAAGATGAGTTTTAATCCTATTACTGGAATCCTTTATAAGAGAATGAAATTTCAGACAAAGATAGAGAAAGTTGGGAAAAAAGAAGCTGAAATCAATGAAACCCAGAAGAGAAGGGAGAGACCAGCAGATTCCGCCATGTTTCATGCCAAGTGATAGAGGTGCTAAGTATCATCATCAGCCAGTCTTTGAGAAAAAAACATCACCCTGATGATGCTTTGGTTTGGCATTTACCTAGGCTTAAATTTGTGAGCAAATAAGTTTCCCTTTTTTAAGCCAACACATTGTATGGTATTTGCTTAAGAAGCCTAGTAAACTAAAACAGATTTTGGTACCAGGATTGGGGTTTGAATCCATGCAGACACATGTCCTTTTTGAGCCATTGGGTAATCTGAGTCCATACTTATTATAGCAGAGACTACTACCTGCTCACCCAAGTGTAGGTTGTTCTCTTCTTCCTGGACACTCAACTGTTCTACATTTCCCAGGCACCCTTGCATGTTGAGATCTAGCCAATTCATTGTATTGGCCCATTTCTGGTCTTCCTCCATATTCTCTTTCCCTTTCTAGCAACTAGATAAAAATCATAAGGAGGCTGAATGGGATATTGGAGTTAGGTTGGTGGAATGTGTTTTTGTCCCTGGTTCTCCTGTTTTTGTAGTACCACCAAGAACACGTATTTTGGATGTTAAATAGGTGAGAAATAGACCTTTTCATTTTTTTATTACTTTCATTTACTTTTTCATTGTTTTTTTAATATCAGAAACAAACACTCGACCTTCCCTATTTTTTCATATAAAAATTACAAAGAAAGAACAAAATGGGTAAAATTCACAGAAAATATAGTTTTCTGCAAAGAAAATCTGAGGGAATCTTTGGATAAACTAAGACAGGTCAGTAATAATTGAGGATATAAATCAATATTAAAAATCAGTACTGAGTATTTTCTCTTTTGTGTTGGATGTGGTGGGAGGTGTGGGAGGTGGGCAACATGGGAATCCCAGTGGGTTCTGTGTAATATTTTAGGTAATCTAAGCACCTCTTAAAATATATGTATATATAAAAAAAATAATAATAATTTAAAAAAAAAATTAAAAAAAAAAAAAAAAAAAGAATCAGCATCCCCTTTGGACCTTTAGCAGGATTGAGTCAGCAATGGTCTGAGCAAGGTCCTATAATGCATCTAAGTTTAGCAATTAGATATATATTCTATTAACAATAAACTTGTTTTACTTTATATAAAAAAAATAAAATAAAATACACTTTCTTACCCTGAAAAAAAAAAAAAAAATCAGTACTGTTCTATGTTAAGAATAATTAGAAAATATATAATTTATGAAAAATGCCATTCAAAATAACAATGGAAACTACAAACAATTTAAAAATAATTCTAATAAAATAGTTCCAAGCCACCATAAATAAATTACAAAACTCTATTGAAGGATATAAAAAGAGTACCTAAATAAATGGGAGATATGCAATGTTAATGGATTGAAAGCCTCAGTGGGTAACAATGTCAATTCTCCTCCAATAAATCTATGAATTTGATGCAATCCCAATCAAAATAGCAAAAGTGTCTTTTAAACATAGAGTGAACAAACCAATACTAAAATTCATGTGGAAGTATAGAGAGCCAAGAAGAGCTATGATTTTTGAGGGAAAAAAATGTTGAGGGAAGAATTAACCTATATTGTATTGAAGATTGAACTAGGGCTTTGGTTGCAATATTCAAATAGCAAAGGACAGGCATAGGGACTGAGAAATGACCCATGTAGCAGACTAGAGAGCCCAGCACAGACCAAACATACGTTAGAAGTTAATATATGACAGTGGTTGGTTTTGTCTTAGACAGGGAAAGGATGGCCTGACCATTTAGTTACTTGTGCTAAGCCAAGTGTATACCCATATATAAACAAATACAGCAATCAATTCCTAAAGGATTAATTGTGAAAAGGAAAACCTTGAGAAATATTTATGTTTATGTTACCAGGTTAGGGATGGATTTCCTAAACAAGAACAAATACACAAAACATAAGAGAAAAAATTGTATAATTTGACTCCATTAAAATTAAATACATTTGTATGAAAGCCATCATCAAGAAGGGGAAATAAAAGTTATGGACTGGAAAGAGGTATTTGCTATACACACAATCAAGGAATTTATACTCAGAATACATAAGAATCTTACACACTAACAAGCAAACGTCCAGTAGAAAATAATGAGCAAATCTTAAAGAGGTAAGTCAGAAAAGAAGAAACTGGTATGATCAGTAAACAAGAGAATAGGTCTTCAACCTCACTAATAATGAGAGAAATGCAGTAACAACAACATTCAATTTATCGTTTATCTTGGAACACGTGCATAAGTCTTACAATTTCATGCGTTATGGAGGAAATGGAAAAATTGGCACCCATATGCCCTAGTGATGTGACTCTAAATTAGTATAACTACTTTAGAAAACAATTAGACACTCTCTCATAAAGCTAAAAAGTCATACAACCTTGGTCGAGCTGAGTTTGTGTAGTTTAGACCCTAGAGAAATTCTAGCACATGTAGCCAAGAAGATATTCAAAAGGACAGGTGGTGTTGTATAGAATTCTTAAAAAGTGTCAAAAAAATGAGGAATGGAGAAAAAGTGTGTAATTTTCTTATTAATGAATTTTGTACACATTTAAAATGAATGAATTCACACTGATAAATTAAAAATATATATAATTTAATGGAAATAGATATAGTTGCTGGAAGATATATACTGTGTCATAATATATATGTAAATACTAATATTTAAATAATACACACATGTACTAAAATTATAAATCCCGATTTTGAGTATTCTAGCACTTCCTGGCCTTCCTTCCTGCTCATTTTGAAGCCTTTTTGGTGTTATGTGTGGCAAAGAAAATTAATTTTATTTCACGTATTCACTAGGACCCGACTCAAGGATGGTTAGTGTGGAAGTTAAACTTTCTTTTATCTTGCATGCTGATAGTAGGTCTCCTAAATGCAGGATGTGAGCCCTGTTGTTACCTGCCCTATGTTCAGATCAAACTCCAGTTCCTAGGTCAGCCCAGTCCAGTCATGGATAGGATGATATGACAGAATAGATATTTTGCAAATATTATCTGTGGACAATAAATATAGATTTCATTAGCTTCTCAAAGGAGTCCCTGATCCAAATCCACCAATAGAGAAGAACCTCTGAATGGTGATAGGGAAAAATTTAATTGTCTGTTGGCAAATTGCAGGTCTGGTTTAATCCCTTCTCATTTAAGAACATTTTTTAAAAAAAGAAATGAACTGTGAAATATATTTTCAGTGTAAGAGAAAGGTACTATAACCTTAAATAGCTGAGTGAAAAACTTACAATTGAAAGGAATTTAAATTACTAAACAGAATTTTTTATAAAGAAATTATCCTTTGTCCTGTTCTTAGACATTAAAAATAAGAGACAGCATACTCAGAGACAAATTTAGAAGAAAATGTCTCTGGATCCAGCAGACAGCAATGAATAAAGAGCAGAAAAAAGATTTCTCTTGGTATTTTAGGCAGATCTGGCACTTCAGAAAATAAATTGGTAAAGTGGAGGATGGACTTCTGCAGTCCTAGAGAAGTGATTAAAAGGACAAAGGGGTTCCAATAATAAAGAAGACAAATGTTGGAGAGAATGTGGAGATCTACCTTATGAGTAATCATAGTTTCACAGAGAGAAACCAAATATAACTAAAAAGCAGACATTTAAGTAAAAATAAAAGATCATATAATAGAGAATCAGAAATCTGAAATTCCATACTGGAGACCTAACCATACCATGTCTAATGAGCTGTTTCTATTCCTCTGTGTTCTCCTCTTCTGTGTCTACTTCTGTGTGAGAGTCTGTTTTATCAGCCCAAGGGTGGGACTCAACACTGGATCACACTCTAATGACTTGGTTGAATCAAAGTCCAAATGTTAACATAATTTAATCAGACATCTCAGCTGAATCTAATATAATCAAAGAGTATCAAGCCCAGAGAAACAGATATTTATAAACATAATCAAATATCTTTTTTGAATTCAGTAATAATATCAATGCTACAATATTCCTTGATGTATCCTACTATTTGGCATTTTAATGATGGGGAGTAAAATTGTTATGAATACAAATTTCAATGCCAGAGAATAATAGATAACCTAAAGAGGAATAAAAGTTTACATTGGCTTCATACTACTCCCTACAGAACATCAAATGTTAGAAAACTCTAACAAATTATCAGAGTTTTAAGAGGAAAGTTTCAAAACTCAAAATTCAATCCCCAGCTAGCATTATTTATGTTCTAAATATGTTTACAAAGTTAAATTAAAATACTGAAAGTATTTCTTAAAAATAACATTTTATTGCAACAAATTTAGATGTGAATAATCTCTATTACAATTGTTCAATAAGAATTTAAAAGACGATGAATTTGAAGGCAGAGGAGAATTGTGCTTTTGTTTTTATGCACTTTTATTGCATCTATGTATATTCCCAGAAAGTGTATTTTTTGGTTGTTTATAACATTGTCAGTGATGGGGGATACATGGGAGGAAAGTCACCTGGGCATACATATAAGGTATATAAATGTGTTCAAATATTCACATGGCATTGTCACAATGGGTGGAGATTCACATAGTAACCAAGAGAATATTGAATTCCCATTCTGGCGAGCCATGCCATATTCTCTAATGGAGCAGCAACAGTTTCCCAAGTGCAGGGGCAATGACTGGCAAAGGAGGATGGTCCACTGATGGGCTCCCTTGATATTGACAACTCTACTTGTGAGCCTTCGCTCTTGAAATTGAAACTTAGCCTAGTGTTGTGGGGTGCCTAAGAGTTGCCTCTGAGTGCCTCCTTGTTGCTCAAATGTGGCCTCTCTCTAAGCCAAACTCAGCATATAAATGCATTACCTTCTCCCCAGCATGGGACATGACTACCGGGGATGAGCTACCCTGGCACCGAGGGATTACTATCAAGCACCAACTAGGGATGCAACTGAAAAGAGACCTTAAATTAAAGGTGGAAAAGGCAAAGACAAATGAGTTTATATGGCTAAGAGACTTCAAAATGAGTCTGGAAGTCATCCCAGAGGTAACACTTATGCATGTCTCAGCAGAATCTCATAGTCTGCCAAAGTGGACACTACCCCAAATAGTGGGGCTTCTGAGGGCTCTGGAGACACCCAGGACCTATGGTTAGGTCAGATAGCTCCGGAGTTTGGGGCCTTGTCAGTGGGCCCTACTTTGGAGTTTGTGCTCCTGAGAGTGACAGAGTTGGACTCAGTTATGGCTTCCCTACACATGGTTCATTTGTTCCTTCTATTTGAACCTATGCTTGGTACTGGAGTTGGTAGCTGTATGTCCAAGAGACTTGAATCTTTAGGCTTTCTTTGTGCTAGTTGGGTCCTGAGTCTCAGTGGAGTTGCAACACCTACTGTCTGATTCATTGGACTCACCCAGGACAACTAACAAGGAGGTGAGGATTGATAACCACTACACCAAGGAAATGAGAGAGCCTACAACTGCATGTGAGAGAGTCCCTTCCATTGGCTCTATGGGATCGAAGCCCCCTCTCAGTTAGAAGTGGAGTGGACATGACCATCCTAGAGTCCTCAGGATTGGGGAATGAACTATGGACTAGAGTGGACTTACTGGTATACTATTATAGACTTATTGTGGAGACAGTGGCCACTGGAAGTGCTGAAACTGGGGAGAGGGAAAAAGAGGTATAATATGGGGGCTTTTTTAGAACATGGGAATTGTCCTGAATGACATTGCAATGACAGATATAGGCCATTATATATCTTCCCATAACATGCAGAACACTGTGGGAGAGTATGTAAACTACAATGTGAACTATGGTCCATGCTCAGTGGCAATGCCCCAGGATGCGTTTATCAATTGCAATGAATATGCCACACTAATGAAGGATGATGTTTATGTAGGAGGTTGTGAGAGGTCTGGGGAGTGGGACACATGAGAATCCCTATATATTTTGTGTAACATTTATGTAATTTAAGTATCTTTAAAAAAAATACTAAAAAAAAAAAAAAAAAAAAAAAAAGACTATCAACTATTATCTTTTGGAATTTCTAATTTTAAGCCTAATATTATGTTCTGGCTAGAGTGATTGATCCCAATTATCAAAGGTGATTTAATTGTTCAGTTCAATTTTATTGAATTGTTGCTACATGTTGGGGACACAGAGGACAATGTCTGGAACCCCCAGGGACTCTTATTATTTCAATGTCCAATGGCAAAGATGAATAGAAACTACAGTAAAAGAAAGTCAGGACCACTGAGGACTCTGGCTCCCAGGAATGAACGTTGTGTCACCTCACTGGTTCTGGTATCACCATCTTTTCCCTTTTTCCCCTTAGTCTTAGTGGAACTGATTTCTTCCTGCAGTTGATAATCCCTGGGTTGCCTCAGCGCCTTTTTTTTTCTTTTAGTCTTTCAACACCTATGTTCACAATACTGTATCAAATCTTCCTTGCTTAAAAAACCTTGTGCTTAAATTGTACAGATTTTCTATTTGGGGTGACAGTTGCAGAACATTGTGGATGGAACAGCAGTATTGAATTATATATTTGAATTTGGTTAAAAGGGGGAAATTTTAGGTTATATCTATATGTTCCTAGAATAGAAATAAAAAAAAAAAATAGGACTGAAAACCACAAACAGGGAAACTAAACTAACTATGGACTATAGATAATGGTACAATTATAAAAATGTTCTTTCATCAACTTTAACAAACTCCCACACTAAGGCAAAGTGTTACTAATAGAGGGGGTATATGAGAATTTTGCATTTTCTGCATGATTTTCTTTAAACCTACAAATTCTCTATTACAAAAAAAATTATAAAAAGTATCATTTATATTTTCCTTACACATGGCTCTTCTCTCCCTTTTATTTAAACCTATAATTAGCACCTGACTTCTTAAATATATGTCCCAGAGGTGTAAATCTTTGTTCTCCTCATGTGCTGGTGGTGCCCTGAATCTCAGCAGAGTTGCAACAAGTACTCTCTAGTTCATTCGACTCATGGAGGACAACTAACAAGGAGATGATTGACAATGCCCACCCCAAGGAACAGAGAGTGTCTGCAACTGCAAGCAAGAGAGATCCATCCATCTGCCCCCTGGGATCTAAGTCCCCTCTTATTTGGATGGCATCTCCATCCCAAAATCCTCAAGATTGAGAATGAACAATGAAACTAAGAAGACTTATAATTATTATTCTATTATACACATTATTATTCTAGCAATGGAAGAACTTTTATAATTCATATAAAGGCAGTGACTACCAGGAGTTCTGAGGAAAGGGAGAGGGAAGCATTGGTGTCACATGGGGGTGTTTTCAGGACGTTGGAATTGCCTCCATGACATTGCAATGATGAATACAGGCCATTACACATTATGTCATAACCTATAAAATTGAGAGGGGTAGATTGTAAACTATTATGTAAATTATAGTCCATGGTTAGTAGCAATGCTTCAATATATGTTCATCAATTGTAACAAATGTACCACAGTAATGAAAGAAATTGGTAATGTGGGAAAATGTGGGAGGAGGAAGGAGCGGGGCATACGGGTATCTCCTATATTTTTTATATAACATTCATGTAATCTAAACCTTCTTTTAAAAATAAAAATATAAAATTAAAAATGTATATACTTATACTTCAGTTAAACTGAAAATACCTCCCCCCAAAAAAAAAAAAAAAAAAAAAAATTTTTTTTATTTTTTTTTTTGATAAAAAAAAAAACCCCCCCCCCCCAAAAAAAAAAAAAAAAAAAAAACTGTTGTTATTTCTGTTTTCTGACTATACTCTAACTGACATGCCAGCTACATAGTCTTTTCCAGACTTAATCCATCCCAGGGTATTGGAACATGAAGTAAATTAGAGTGTTAAAAATTACTTCAGGATGGTGTGTTAGGTAGAATCAAAGGAATATAGCTAAGATAAATGATGATTGATTTTACATACATGTGCATGTAAAGTCAGAAACATACACAGTTTCTTACTATTATAGGAAGTGCAGTAGAAGAGGACAACTCCCCTTTCTAACTCTAAGTTACACAGAGGAATTGATGAGAGTGATTCACAGGTTAAGTGCTATGGAGTTTTTCAAAGAAGATATATTTCCTTAGCTCTTCTTTCATACTATCCTCACACACAACAGCAAAATTAATCTCTGTGTATTCATTATTTGGGCATAATATTGCAGGATTAATTCATCTGTTTAACACAAATTTATTGAGTAACAACTATGTGTGCACTGAACAAAACAGACCCCAAAGTTCACATTCTCGTGAGGACAGACAGACAATAGATAGATTTAAGAAACATTTTCTTTCGCCAACCTTGAACTACCAAAATAAAATACCTTCCTTCATTTGGGCATACATCCACAAGATCCAGATGCATTTGAAATCAAATACTTTTTGATTAAATTGTTCTCATCCTTGGTGTTTTAGAGTCACAGAAAGTATTTAAAAGTAAAAAGAGTCATCTTTCAGCATCCATGGACAAACTCTTGGCAGTGTGTATTATGTATGGAAAACAATAGTTCTGTATTTTTACTTTCAATTAAAATAGTACATAATGGAAAAACTTGTACACTGTTCTAAGATACACTCAATTCAACTCTTTAAATCATTATTCTGTTTGGAAGGAAAAGATTTATGAAGAATCAGTTATATATTATAAATATTTTTAAAAACATTTATAATTTTCAGTCAATAAAATCAGATCATTGGTAGTCGAATCCTTTAGGGGGTGCTTTTTGATTCGCGGGATTAACTGTCTGTTTTGGGGAACTGTTATCTACATAATGAGGGCTGGTCACCGTAATAAAACCTCATCTCCCTTGGGCCATGCTGGAAAATATGCACACATCATTTTCAATAAAGCTCCTTTTCTTTCTTTATTATTTGGCATGCAATTTAATGGCAACTCAGTTTTATTTCATGTTATAATTTATTAATGCAGAATGTGCTATTTAAAAATATCTCCTAAAGTCAGCTCCTTTAAAGATTTCAATGGATAGGCAAATAATGTCAAGTGTAATTATGTCTGATCACTATCAGATAAGATTTTATAGTCTATTATTTTCATTCATTTATCCCATTTTCGACCAATAATGAATGGATGCACTTTATATGACCAGCCCTGCAAGAGTAATAGAGTTGTATTAAGACTCCTCCTGTCCTCAAAGTCTTACAAGCATAGATGCTTAATAACAGTGTGGTGGGTTGAAGATGTATGTTCTTCAGAAAAATATGTTCTTCAATTTAATCCATTGCTGTGGGTGTGGATGCATTATAAGTAGGACCTTTTCATGAGGCTATTTTAGTTAAAATGTGACCCATATCAATCAGGATGGGTTTTAATCCCATTCTGGAGTCCTTTACAAATGGAATGAATCTAGACAATGAGAGAAAGTCACAGAGAGAGCAGCCAGAAGCTGAAATCAATGGAACCTGGAAGAGAAGAGAAGGCCAGTAGATGCTACCATGTGCCTTGCCATGTGACAAGCTAAGGACCAAGGGTCACTGTCAGCCAGCCCCACAATCCCACAGTCTTGTGGAGAAAGCATCGCCTTGATGATGCCTTGATTTGGACATTTGCTTGGCCTCAAAACTGTAGGTTAATATATATTTATTGTTTAAGCCGATCTATTTCATGGTATTTACTTAAGCAATCTAGGAAACTAAAAAAATGGTAAAAACCAACATTTGAATAGTGACTTACATCATTTAAAGCATGGATTGTTGTGATACTATAATAGTGTGATGGAAGATTGGCAGATATTTTTGTTCATAATAGGAAGATGTGGAAGATGATACTGAAAATTTCCAAACACGACTGTGCTAGTCAGCAGCACAGCTGGGACATGAACCCAATGTTCTTGTGCTGCTGCTCTGCCAAAGGAGCAAGAATGCATACAAGGTGGTCAGTTTGTAGGATTGAGGTCTCATCAAACTGTTACAAGATTTCTCAGAACTTGGATTCTCTGGCTGGAAAGATCAAAACTGGCTTCTTTTAGTGGGATGATATTGGGGCTGGACTCTCAAGGGTTTCCTAAATGGGGGCTGCAGTGTCTAAGCCATGACCTCACATTCATTGTGAGGACATTCTCTTGCTGAAGAGCTTCCCCAAGGCAGCCTTCATGTCCCGGTTTCTCAGACTATAGATGAAAGGATTTAGCATTGGGGTCACTGCGATGTACATCACAGTTATCACTGCATCCTTCAGGCTATAATTGGTCAGAGGGCGGAAATACATGCCCATCACTGTCCCATAATACAATGAAACAACAGTGAGGTGGGAGCCACAGGTGGAGAAGGCTTTTAGCAAGCCCTTGGTGGATGGAACCTGTAAGACAGTGGAGAAGACCCGAACATAGGAGATGATGATGCATATTAATGGCAGGGAGAAAACAGCAACCCCTAGATACATCATCTTCACATTAAAGTGGATGTCAGAGCAGGACAACTTGAGCAAAGTGCTAATGTCACAGTAGAAGTTGGCTAGTTCCCGGTTGTTGCAGAAGGACAGCTTAGCTGTGAGCAAAATGTGGGGAAGGGAATTGGCGATTCCAATCACCCAAGACCCAACAACAAGCAGGACACAAGACCTTAGGTTCATAATTGTTGTGTAATGAAGAGGGCAACTGATGGCCACGGCACGATCATATGCCATCACAGCTAAGATATAGCTGTCAGTGTTAGCCAAAGAAATCATAAAATACATCTGTGTTATGCATCCCCCAAAGGAGATGGCTCTGTTGCCCAAGAGATGGTTTGTGAGCATCTTAGGGATGGTTACAGATGAGAAAAAGATGTCAACCAAGGAGAGGTTGGCAAGGAAAAAGTACATGGGAGTGTCAAGGCGAATATCAGAGTGAATGGCCCAGATGATGACCAGGTTTCCCATCAGTGTGAGGGGGTAGATGAACAGGAAAAGGACAAAGAAGAAATCTTCCTGTGCCTGTTGACTGCTAATTCCCAGGAGGATGAAATACAGGGTGGAGGACTGGTTTTCTTTCCTCATGGCTCCTTCAAAATGAAAGGAGAGGAGAATCCAGAATTATTAGTGAAGTTGCTGTCATGACTTCCTTATTCACCACTTTTGACTCCAGTGATCAGCCTTCTCTATCCCTGAGTTTACTTAATCTAGGCAGTGATAATATATGGGAAATATATCCTCATTGGTCATTGGGACTGTTAGTCCCCCATGGAATTTAAGTGTACGAAATGATCAATCTGTACATCAGAGGTGGGCATTTTCTGCTACCCCAGAACCACCATCCAGATACCTAGGTTTTGATCCTTTAAGGAATAATTAACTTTTCTTCTTTCATGTGCTAGACACTTTGTTTGGCTTCATGGAAAAATCAATAACACATGATAATTACAGTTTATTCATCAATTTATTCAACCTGTATAGACACTGTCTCTCAATTACCTTACTACATGATCTCAAAGCCAGACTCACACACAGATCTTTTTAGCCATGATAAAGAAAGTATGGCATTTGGATTCTTTGACCAAACACTTTTCCGCCTAGGAAATGTCAGTATAGGTCACAACCCAGACAATTAGAAATTTCTCCACTGATCAAACTCAGATTGAATCAGAGCCCAGGAGGTTACAGGTGTCTACACTGGCTTTGGTAGATTGCAAATCACAAGAATCATTGGGTTTATTTAGGTCCCTGTAAAACCAGCACAGTGAATGTCTTCCCCATGTGTCCCCCTCTTTTTTTTTTTTTTAGGAGGTATTGGGGATTGAACCTGGGAACTTGTATATGGGAAGCAGACGCTCAACCACTGAGCTTCATCTTCTCCCTACGTGTGCCATTTCAAAAGAAAACTCTCACCATCTCCTTGGATAGTCTCTATCTCTTAATTAGAATGCTTTTCTTTTTGGTCTGCTCTTTCCATTCCTCATTATTTCTTTTGTTGACTCCTCTAACTTTATAGTGGCTTCAGCTACTGCTTTGCCAATGACTCTCAGGTCTATGTCTTTAGGCTTGATCTGTCTCTCCCGTATTTCCATGTTCAGTCATTAGTCATTCTGCCACCATGTCTAATGAAGCTTGTTTGCATATTCACATTCATTCCCTCCCCCCACTCAGAAATGTCTTCCTCGTCTTTTTGCTCATTGTTTTTACTCACTGTTTTTCTTGTTGTTTGCTCTCGTTGTCTGCTCATTGTTTTTGCTTGTTGTTTGTTTGCTTTTGCTTTATGAGGCACTGGGAATCAAACCTGGGACCTCCCATGTAGGAGGCTGTTGCTCAACTACTTGAGCCACATCTGTTCTCTGCTTGGCTTTTGTTTTTGCTCATTGTCTGCTTGTTGTTTGTTTGTCTTCTTTAGGAGGCACCAGGAACCGAAACTGGAACCTTACATATGGGAGGTGGAACTTATAACCACTCGAGCCACATCTGCTCCCTTTCACATTCATTTTTCACTCCTCCAGAAGAATTAATATGGAATGTTGTTCATTGCACACATCAAGGAATTTTTAAAAGTATTTAATTTTTAATAGAGAAGTTGTAGTTTTACAGAAAAAATCATGCAGAAAATACAAAGTAGACTAAGAGGTTAGCACTCAATATTTCTTGCTTCAAATCAAGGTATATATCTTGGATTCTTCACATGTGAGATGCTCCCTGGCATATTCATCCAGTTTATCCCTCACTTCTGCATCTAACCTTGTTGATTCTTCATTTAAAAGAAACCTTGTATAATTCAACATTCTATTTTTGTTTCAGTGACCATCATTATTTTCTAGTTGAAATATTGTAATACTCCCTTATCTCCTTGATGATAGGTTCCCTCATTTTTGATTCATCATGTAGTTTCAATCCATACTAATTTAGTAGCTGCTCACTCAAATGCAGGTTGTTCTCTACTTCCTGGACACTCAGCTACACTTCATTTCCCAGGCACACTTGCAGTGACATGTGGTCATGTGACTGAGCTCTACTCAGTTCCTGATGTGGTTCAGTTCTGGGCTTCATCCATTTTCTCTCTTTCTGCAAGGTGGATGAACCTGCAAGGAGTCAGGTGGTGGAATGAGGCTTTGTCCCCGGTTCTCCATCTTTGTGGCACCACCCAATACCAAGAACAGCCATTTGAAGCTGCCACATAGGAGAGAAATGAATCTTTAATTTTATTATTAATTTATTTTTCATTTATTTTTTATATTATTAAACACTGCCCCTTGAAGATATTTCCTTATAAGTATTTGAAAGGAAAGCAGAAAATGGATAAAATTCACAGAAAATAGGGTTGTCTGCATAGAAAATCAAATGCAATCTGTAGATAAACTATGAGAGTTCAAGATGATTTGTGGAATAAATCAATATTATAAATATCAATACTTGTGGATTGTAGGGTATAACAATATATTAATAGTCTTCCATCAATGTTATAAAGGAAAGGCTAAATGACAGAATCTGGACACAAGGTACTACATATTGTTAGACTCCATCTATCTAAAATATAAATACAAATAAATTTATAGAGACATAAATTAATCAATACTGTTCTTATAGTAAGAGCAATTAGCTGGAAATTTTAGTTTTAAGAAAGATTGCTACTCACAAAATAATTCTAGTAAAAGATGTCTAAGAGTGGTATAAAAAAATTACAAAACTTTCCTGTAAGATTAAAAAAAAGAGTACCCCAATTAAATGGGAGATATATGATGTTAATGCATAAAAAGACTCAATATGCTTAAATGTCAATTCTCTGACAGTTATATGAATTTAATGCAATCCTAATCAAAATACCAGAGATGCCTTTTAAACATGAACCTTAAACCAATCTGAAAATTCACACAGGAGAATCAAGAACTCAGAAGAGCTAAGATAATTTGATGTAAAGAAGAAAGAGGAAATAAAGGTACTGTTAGGTATAGAAGAGTTTTACTAATATAATTCAAACAGTGGAAAAGGACAGATATATGGACTGACAATTCAGCCTATTTAGCAGACTAGACCATTGTGTCTAGTAATAGAACAAGCATACATTAGAACAAGGGTTCTTATCATTTTTGTTCCATGGACCCCTTTGCCAGTCAGGTGAAAACCACAGACCCCTTACTAAGTTCACACTATACTGTATAATATTTAATAAATATACCATACCTGTACCTACACATGCCCACAAGAATAATGTTTTTGTGAATTTCGATTCAAGCTCACAGACCCCTTGTTAAGAACTGCTGCATTAGAAGCTCATCGATGACATGTGTTGGTTTGATAAAAGTCAGGATAGGATGGATGACTATTTAGTAAATTGTGCTGGGCCAACCGGGGACATCTATATAAATGAATACAGAGGACTATTCCTAAAGGATTAATTGTGAATAGCAACACTTCAAAAATTTGAGAGGAAAAATGTTTATGGTATCAGAATAAGAATTTATTTCTTGAACCCTACACAAATGCACAAAACAAGAGAAATTTTTGTAACCTTTCACTATCCTAAAATTAAAACTGTGTGTATGACACAGACACCAAAAAGGAGGTGGAAAGACAAGGCATGGGCTGTAACAGGTATTTGCTACACATACAGCCAATAGAGGATTTATATTCAGAATACCTAAGAGTCTTACACAATAATGAGAAAAAGAACAAAAAAAATGAAATAGAAACTTATGAGCAGACTTGAAGAGGCAAGTGAGAGAAGAAACTGGTGTGTCCCATAAAGAAAAGAACAGATGTTCAACCTCTTCAAAAATGAGGGAAATGCAAACGGAAACAAATTCAAGTTAATATCTTTCCTTTGGAACATGTATAAATGCCTGAGAATTTTCAGTTAGGGAAGAGGCTGAGAAATGGAAACATACGCCCTCCTGAAGAGACTCTCAGTAGAACCACTTTGAAAACAATCCCTTGTAAAGCTGAAATTCATGCACCTCTGACCCAGCAATTTCACTTCTAGATGAGACTCTAGACACACTCTAGCACCTGTGGACAGGAAGATTTTCAAAAGGAGGTGTACTGTCATATAGAATTCTTACAAGTCATCTAGCAAATGAGGACTGGATAATATATTATGTCATTTTCTTATGAATGAATTCTAGAGAGGATTAAAATGAGTGAATTCATCACAAGAAGACATAATGTGATGGAAATAAAGCAAGTTGCTGAAAAATAAATACCATATCATAATTTATGTAAATGTTAATATTTAAAATAATATACACATATGTAGCAAAAGTATAATTCTTGAATGGGAGTACATTACCAACTTCAGGACAGGAGTCATGTCTGGTTTGAGAGGGGAAAAGTAAGATTTTAGATTGGAACAAAGGGGGTTTCACCTGAATCTTTATATTTATTTTAAAAAATCTTTTGGAGCAAATATGATCAAATGCCATATGTTAAATCTAGATGATGAGTGCTTATGTTATTCTCTTTGTCTGTCTCATGTTGTAACAATATCACAAAAAAGCAAATTTAATTTAACATACAGATTTCACAGGGTTGGGTGATAACTGAGTCCAGAATGCGTACATGGAGCCGGGTGACTCAATCATGCCACACTGAGGACAGGAGAGAGAAGGTGGCTTGTAAACAGGGCAGAATAAATGGGAGTTTATTTACACTGACAAGAGGGATCAAGGGCCATTGTGTCATGCTAAGAGAGAAGGATGCAATGGAAGAAAGAATGAGATTAGAGAAGCAAATAGCAAGTGGAGGCAAATAGGGATAGAATTTAACAGGCTTTAGCTCCTGTTATTTAATTGTCCAGTGCTACTCCCCCCAGCTCATTATTTTGGATATGCCCACTCTTTGACCCAATGTTGATGTCCTGCCTCTTAACCTTTGTTGTCTCGTCCATACAGTTCCTGCCACTTTCTCTCTCCCCACCAGTACTCTGTGGTCACCCACTCTTCCAACAGAACCTCAACATAACACAATCTGTGTGTACTTTCACTTCCCTATTCCTGGTAAACTGAGGGCTGTCAGAGAAATTACACAAACCTGGGACTAGAATTCATGATCCTAAATTCCATTTGGACCCAGACATTTCTTCTGCAATCCTGCCTCTGTCCATTATCCACGGCCGTGCATCAAAGACTTTGCCACTCTCCGGAAACTCACCACCACCCTCTACGTGAAAACTGTTCCAGAAAACTGGGTGTTGCTTCATTTGTCTTTTAGAAAAAATAAACCAATGGGAACATTTCCTTAACCTTCTCCCTTGCATGTAATTTCCACACACCTAATTCCATCATAAGAAAAGTACACAGGCACCCAGCATGCACTCATTCCTATTCTCTTCTGTTTCCTCAGGAATTTTGCTCCATCCGTTCTCTCAGTGCCTGCTTTATCTCTTTCCAATATCTATCTCAATTCTTTTTCCTTCCCTTTAACTGTTGACACATTACATTTCTTTATTAATTAAATGAATATTTCTTAATCTTGTAACCCTTTCTAGTTCACCGCACATTTCTTATCTCTGTCCTTCCTTTCTCAGGCAGGCGTCTTCATAGAGATATCTGCTTACTGAACCCCAAAATAAAAATATAAAAAGCAAATGGGATTTTGTCTGTCTCTTAAAACCACTCTCTGTCTACCCATCAGCTAATAGTTGAAGTCTGAATTCTTTATCATGGAGATAATACTCAAGGACCAATAGTTATGACTATTGGAGGGTAAATTTAGGAAAAATGTGTCATTTATCTTTATCTGGAGCAGAGGAGACAGGCAGGGGAGTAGGTGGAAATCAGTCTGGAAGAGAATTTTGGGTTTATATTTGAAGGGTTTTGAACCAAAGCAGGGACTTTGTACATTTTTCATTAGCTTCTAAGAATTAATGTGGTGGATTTGGGTTGCACTCCCCATTTCTGGTAAGAAAGATATCCCAAATTTGTTTATTAATGCAGATATTTGAATATATAAATTATTTTACTGATGAACAGAGCAACTTTGTGGAGTAATAATCTGGGGCAAAGACAATCACATGGTGATTCTTTTTTTTTTAAAGGACAGTTAAGGAATGTAAGATGCAGCCGCATCAGAAACAAAGTCATTGATATAATCAGCCTGAGAACTTAAGAAACAGAAAGAAATTCAGAAGAGTTGGGGTTTCTGAGCACAGAGAAGTAGCATGGGTGGGATGGAGATCCACAGTGCCAACGTCAGAATCGTCACGGGCAGGGATGATTTCCGCTGTTACTCTGGCAAAAGAGGTAAAAGAAACTTGACCGCCAGGAGGAGGAGCAAAGGGGAACAGCCACATGATGCTGGAGGCAGAGTGAGAGGCTTGAGTTACTGGACAGAAGCCAGAATCCTAGGCCAAGTTCGGCCAGTGAAATTCTCCTTCCTGGAAAGCGCTTGTGTTCTGTCATTGCTCTCAGGAGTGTGATGGTTCAGATGACAGTTACAGGGACAGAAGAGCCCAAGTGTTTCCCCTGGCATGCGGGGGCAGCAGACAAGGCCAAAGACCTGACCTCTGAATGATTTGAGACCTCTCTGATAGTTCAACGCATCCACGTATTGAAAATGAAATAACAAAATTGTCTGAGGGGCTGTTAACAGGCACCCTTGAATGAGGAGTAGAGGGTAGCTTTTAGCTTCTTTCCAAGATCACACACACACACACACACACACACACACACGTCATGTGTGCCCACACCCAAGGGTACAAACACACAATATCACTTCAGGTGGTAAAGCTTAGGACTGAGATACTGACATCAGAGCTACCCTTCATGATCCTGTTTTTTAAACAGGAGCCTAAAGAGAAGAATTGTCAGATAAGATCCAAAGCCTTGTTTTCAGCGTACTTTGGTTCATTATTATGATCATGTTCTGGAACATGTAAGGAGGAACGAGGGAATTCCAAATGCTCTGACTGAGGGAACATAAGAAGGGGAGGGTTATATCCCCAACCCCTTTGTGTTGTCCCCACATCTCCCATCTTTGAGAATCTGGTTTCTGGAGTTCGCCCAGTGAAGTCCCAGATTTGACATTACTTCTCTTCATAACTTTAGGCAAGTTATTTTATCCCTTTTCTTTAGCTGATAAATATCATAATAGTTCTACTTACCTCTTGGGCATTTGTCAGAATCAAAGAGGATCATGCACTTGTTGAGACATGGTATGTGTGAGTTAAAAGCTAGCTATCTGTTGATATTGCTGTCATGTACTTTCTCTCCAGTGTCCACAGTCCTTACCAGATAAGTCTGTGCTGAGCTCAAGTGAAGTAAAAAACGTGTAGTTCTGTGGCCTTCACTCTTCCCCAAACAGGCAATTTATAGCGAGCTGTTCTCGATCCTCCTCAAGGAAGCAGGGGTGTCAGAGCAAAGAGCAATCTGGAAATACAAGCACCAGATTATAAAGTCTCCCAAAACACAAGTCCCCCAGGTGTTCCTTCAGACCAGGTCACAGTAATTGTTGGGGCTCATTTTCATAGTCCTCTAGCCATGCCTTCAGGGACCCCAGTGCCTGTGAAGAGCAATCATTTCCAGAGTGTTTTCCAGAGCAAGTATGGGTAAGAGGGTTTCCAGGAGAGTGAGTCCCAAGGGTCCATGCTCTGGGGAGGCCGTTCTAGGATCTTTGTTGGAATGTGGGCCCCTCTCCTCTGCTGTCAGCACAAACTTGGAACCTCTTCTTTGGAGCTACAAGGACTAGGCTACGGTTGAGCTCCGGCCTTCCTTCTTCCTCATGCAGTAAACTTCCTGGTGTTAAGTGTGGCAAAAAGAAAGAATTTTATTTCACCTTTACTCTAGGATCTGTCCTGAGGAGGGTTAGGGTAGGATCTTTATTTCTTTTATCTTGCATGCTGATAGTGGTATCCTGGTTTTTTATTTTTTCACTGAGCTACTTTTATTACTTTATTTTAATGAACTTAAAATATGTCGAAGCGCTTTTATAGGCTTTTTCATTATATTCTTTTTATACCCTTAGAGATGGAAAGGGTCTGGATGTCTACTTTTGTACGTGGCTTTTATCACAGACCAGAATCATGGTCATTATCCTATAATGTAGGTTGTCCTATGGTAAAGAGGTTATGACCTTCTGTGTAGGACCAGGTGAAGACTGTGAGCTCTGGTTGGGTTTGATTCACACTTTGACAGTAATTTGGGCAATAATTTTTACTTACATATAAAATTAGAATAATGGCAACAAAAATAACAGTAATAATAAAATCTTCATAGAATTGTTATGCAGATGAAATGAAATACATATGAAAAGGTCTTAAATCAGAGCCTGAATCTTAGTTTGCTTTGTTTTGAAGGTCACTTAGTAAATGCTAATTGCTATTTCACTTCCTCCTACAGTGGTCATTTAATTGTTGGACATGCCTCCAAAACCTTCTATGAGACTAAGCACATGGTTGGTGTTGGAGCCTTTGTTAAGTTGCATTTTTTCTTGATAAGTTCCAGGTGAGGCCCATGGCCCTGTTGCTACCTGCCCTGTGATCAGATCAGCCTCTAGTTCCCAGGACAGCCCTGTCCAGACATGGATAAATGTCAGTCCATGAAACAGGTTTTCTTCCTAGTAGTCAGGTTTTTCCCACTCTGAATTTCTTACTACTTCATGTTTTATTTATTCCATCCAAATTAGGTGAAGGAATGATGAGAGGGTATAGAAGAGAACAATAAGGAGAATGATACTTTACTCTAAAAAAATTGCATATATAGTCTATGTACAGTAACTGCAGTGTTCATTAACTTATTAATGGAATCTATGACCACCCCTTCCCCAAAATGAGAGAAATTCTGCATGGTGATAGAGGGTAGATTTAATTGTATTTTGAAAAATTCCAGGCCTGGTTAAATCCCTTCTTATTTAAGGACATAAAAAAAAAAGCATGAAATATATTTTCATTTTAAGAGAAAGGTAGAACATCTTAAGTTCTTGGAAGAAAAATTAACTTGAAAGCAAATTAAAAAATGGATCAGAAAAAATTTTAGAAATATCTTTTTTCATGTCCTAATACATAAAAGTATTAGTGCACTAGTTCAGCAACTAATTTAGGAGAAAATGGAATGAACCTGGAAACAGCAATGAGTAAAAGCTCAAACAATTTAAACGGACAATTTAGGCAGAATTGATATTTCAGAAAACAAATTAATAATGTTGAGGATGGACTTTAGAAGTCCTTCCAGAATGAAGATTTAAAGGACAAAGAGATTAAACAAATAAAGGGTGGTGTTTACTGATCTACTAGTAAACTGTGTTTTTTTGTTGTTGTTGCTGGGGGGACATTATCTACATAATCAGTATTGGCCACTGGAATCAAAGCCTCATCTACTCTTACTTTGCTGGAAAAATATAGTCAAATAAATTTATAAAGTTGTCTTTGTTTCTTATTTCACTCCCAAAATGCTGCCAATTGGGTTTATTTAATGTTTTGACTAAAGTAAAACATGTGAAATATTTCTTTATAATGTAATATGTATATTGATGAGTGTCATTCTAGTAAGATTTGAGAGAGGATCTTATGATGTTTAGAAATAGTCTAGTTTAATTAACAATGCAGTAAGAATAAAATATCTCAATAGGTCAGTTCCATTAGATTTCAGTGGGCAGGTAAATAACATTGAGTCAATTATGTTGGTCACTATCATATTACATTTCAGGGTCTGATATTTTAATTCATTCTTCCCAATTCCTACCAATTACTATTGGGTGCATTGTGAGAGGTACAGAAATGTTAGCTCCTTCCGTCAAAATTCATAAGCATATAAGGAGTGATGCAACTTCATAATCCAGTACAATGATTTATAAACTTTAAAGCAAAAGCTGATGTCATCTTCTCAACCATGTGACAGAAGCAGGGCTGATATTTTTGTTCTTAATATGAGGATGAGACTTTCCAAACTCTACTGCCAGTCAGTAGCACAGCTGGGATATGAATCCAAAGTTCTTGTGCTGCTGCTCTGCTGAAGGAGCAATAATGCTAAGTGATCCTTTCAGCAAGATTTCAGTCTCAGGAAACTGTTATGAGACCTCTGAGAAGTGGTATTTTCTGGCTGCTAAGATCAAACTGGCTTCTTGGAGTGAGATGACTTTGGGGCTGGACTCTCCATGGCTTCCTAACTGGGGACTGCAGTGTCTAAGCCATGACCTCACATTCACTGTGAGGACATTCTTTTGCTGAAGAGCTTCCCCAAGGCAGCCTTCATGTCTCAGTTTCTCAAATTATAGATGAAAGGATTTAGCACTGGGGTCACTGCCACGTACATCGCAGTTATCACTGCATCCTTAAGCCTGTAACTGGTCAGAGGGCGGCAATATATGCCCAACACAGTCCCATAATACAAAGAAATAACAGGGAGTTGGGAGCCACAGGTGGGGAAGGCTTTGAACAAGCCCTTGGTGGATGGAACCTGTCAGACAGTGAAGAAGACCTGAACATAGGAGATGATGATGCATATTAATGGCACAGAGAAAACATCAACCCCTAGGTACATCATCTTCACATTAAAGTGGATGTCAGAGCAGGACAACTTGAGCAAGGTTCTAATATCACAGTAGAATTTGGACACTTCTTGGTTACCACAGAAGGACAGCCTAGCTGTGAACAGAGCTTGGGGGAGGGCATTGGTATTTGCAAGGACCCAAAATCCAACAACTAGCAGGAAACAAGACCTCGGGTTTATAATTGTGCACTGAGGAGGGCAGTGATGGCCACGACATGATCATATGCCATCACAGCTAAGGTATAGCTGTCAGTGTTAGCCAAGGCAATTATGAAATACTCTGTGTGAGGTATTCCCCAAAAGATATGGCTCTGCTCCCCAAGAGATGGTTTGCGAGCATCTTAGGGATGGTTACAGAAGAGAAAAAAGATGTCAGCCAAGGGGAGGTTGGCAAGGAAAGTACATGGGTTTGTGAAGGTGAACATCAGAGCAAATGGCACAGATGATGAAAAGGAAGATGATGAAGAAGTATTCCTGGGCTTGCTGACTGCTGAGTTGTATGTGAATGAAATACAGGGTAGCGCACTGGTTTTCCTTCTTCATAGCTCTTTCATTTTGAAAGGAGAGGAGAATCCAGAAGTATTTGTGAAGTTATGTCATGACTTACTCATCCACCACTTTTGACTCCAGTGATCAGGTTTTTCTCCCCCTCAGTTATATCCAGACAGACAATATCTGGGGGATAAATCCCTGCTGGTCAGTGGGACTAACTGTCAGGCATCCCTGATGATTCCTGTGTAGGAAATGAGCAATTTGGACACCAGAGGTGCCCATTATCAGTTATCCAGCACCACTACCCACAACACCTAGGTTTTAATCATTTAAGAAGTAATTAACTTTTCATTTTCCATATGGTCTTCCTCTATATTCTCTTTCCCTTTCTGGCAACTAGATGAAAATCTCAAGGAGGCTGAATGGAATCATCGAGATAGGGGTGGAATGTGCCTGTGCCCCTGGCTCTCCTCATCTTATGGTGCCACCAAGAACACCCACTTGGGGACGTTAAATAGGAGACAAATAAGTCTTTTTATTTTATTATTATTATTTTACTTTCATTTACTTCTTCATTATTTACTTATTTTTAAATATTACAAACACTCCACCTTCCATACTTTTTCCACAGAAAAATTGTAAAGAAAGAACAAAATGGATGAAATTCACAGAAAATATGGTTTTCTGCAAAGAAAATCTGAGAGAATCTGTAGATAAACTAAGAGAAGTCAGTAAGATTTGGGAATATAAGTCAATATTAAAAAATCAGTACTGTTCCTATGTTAAGAATAATTAGAAAATATAATTTTATGAAAGATAGCCAATCAAAATAACAATGGAAACTTTAAAAAAACTAAAAATAATTCTAATGAAACAGGTTCAAGACCGGTATAAAAAAATTGCAAAACTCTTCTGAAGGATAAAAAAAGAGTACCTAATAAATGGGAGATATGCAATGTTAATGGATTGAAAGTCTCAGTGGGATAAAAATGTGAATTTTCCTCCAATAAATTTATGAATTTGATGCAATCCCAATCAAAATAGCAAAAGTGTCTTTTAAACATGGAGTGAAACAAAGCAATACTAAAATTCATGTGGGAGTATAAGGAGCCAAGAAGACAATTTGAGGGAAAAAATGTTGAGGGAGGAATTAAGCTATCAGGTACTGAAGGTTGAACTAGGGCTTTGGTTGTAATATTCAAATAGTGGAGAAGGACAGGCATAGGGACAGACAAATGACCCATGTAGCAGACTAGAGAGTCCAACACAGACCAAACATATTAGAGGTTAATATATGACCATGGTTGGTTTTCTAATAAGCAGGGAAAGGATGGACATTTAGTTACTTGTGCTAAGGCAATTGTGTACCCATATATAAACAAATACAGCAATGAACTCCTAAAGGATTAATTGTGAAAAGGAAAACTTTTAGAAATATTTATGTTTATGTTATCAGTTAGGGATGGATTTCTTAAACCAGCACAAAACACAAAACATAAGAGACAAAATTGTAAAATTTGACTCCATTAAAATTAAATACATTTGTATGAATGCCATCATCAAGAAGGGGAAGTAAAAGTTATGGACTGGAAAGAGGTATTTGCTACACACACAATCAAAGAATTTATATTCAGAATACATAAGAATTCTACACACTGATAAGTGAAAGTCCAAAAACACAGTAGGAAATAATGAGCAAATCTTGAAGAGGCAAGTCACAAAAGAAGAAACTGGTACAACCAGTAAACAAGAGAATAGTTCTTCAGCCTCACTAATAATGAGAGAAATGCAAATAACAACCACATTCAATTTGTCATTGTTCATCTTGGAACAGGTGTATAAGTCTGATAATTTCATGGGTTACAGAGGAAATGGAAAAATTGGCACTCATATGCCCTAGTGAGATGACTCTAAATTAGTGTAAGTAATTTGGAAAATAATTAGGCTCTCTCTCATAAAGTTAAAAAGTCATACACCCCTGACCGAGCCATTTCATTGTAGATTAGACCCTAGAGAAACCCTAGCAACATGGCCAAGAAGATATTCACAAGGATGTGTGTTGTCGTACAGAATTCTTACAAAGTGCTAACGAACTGAGGAATGGATGATAAAGTGGGTAATTTTCTTATTAATGAATTCTGTACAAGGTTAAAAGGAATGAATCCACATGGATAAATTTTAAAAAACATGTAATTTGATTGAAATAGAACAAGTGTGCTGGAAGATATTTATTGTATCATACAATATATGTAAATGTTAATATTTAAAATAATGCACACCTGTATTAAAAGTATAAATCCTGATTGTAAGTATCCTATCAATTCCTGGCCTTCCTTCCTGCCAATGCTGAAGCCTTTTTGGTGTTATGTGTGGCAAAGAAAAATAATTTTATTTCACCTTTGCTCTAGGACCTGACCTGAGGAGGGTTAGTGTGGGAGTTAAAGTTTCTTTTATCTTGCATGCTGATTGTAGGTCTCCTAAATGTTTAGATTCTTAGTGATGGAAAGGGTCTAGATGTTATGTGTCCAATTCTTGTATGTGCTCCTTTCATAAGAGCCCAGCATAACGGTCATTATCATTATCCTGTAATTTAGCGTGTCCTGTGGCAGAGAGGTCATGACCTTTCTGAAAGGACCATGGTGAGACTGTGAGCTCTGGTTGGGTTTGAATCATTATTAATGTGGACAATTATTTTACTTATTTTCTTACCTGTAAAACAGGTGTAACAACAACAACAACAACAATAAAATCTCATCAAGTTGTTATGCAGACCGAAAAAACAATGTCGGAAAAGTCTTCAAAACAGATCCTGGACACAGTTCCCTTTGCTTTGAAAGTCACTTAGTAAATGTTAATTGCTATTTCAGCACCTCCTCTATAGTCCTTTTTTTTTCTTGTATGGTGATTCATTACTAATTGAAGCAGACTCCAGATGGATTTACAGAAATTAAAATTCAGAAGCGGTTTAATCTTGAATTGTGAGTATCCATCCAGCTGTCTCTCAAATGGTAAGAGCTGCATGGTTGCTGCCATGAAAGTCCTTGAAGCCTTCCGGTAAATGAAAAGTCTACCTGTGTGCTCCACAAAGGTGAGTTCCTAATCCCTGGACTTTCTAAACTGCCCCATGCATTGCAGCCAGGTATCTCTACACCTAAGCAAGCCATATGTGGATAAAAACATGGATGAAACCTGTACCATGAACCAAATACAAAACTTGCCCAGATAGGTCAGGCTCAGGTACACCTAAGAAAGAGAGGTTTTATAATAACCAAAGATCAATTTTCTCCCCCAAAGCCTAATTGAAATGCCTGAGTCTTTTAATTGTTAGCCAGATGTCAATAATCTTCCCATGAGACCATGCGAATAGTAAATGTTGAAACATTTTTCAAATTGTGTTTCCTTCTCCATAAGTGTCGGTTCATGCAGTCCCTGAGCGCTGTCATTACCTGCCCTATGTGCAGATCACCTTCACTTCCCAGGAGAGCTCTGTCAAGGGCAAGAGGATATCACAGGATAGATATTTTGCAAACATTATCTATGGACAATGGCTACAGTGTTCTTTAGCTTATCAAAGGATTTCCCTGACTCAACTTCCCCAATGTAGAAGAACCTCTGAATGAGTAATAGAGGGAAAATTTAATTGTCTGTGGGCAAATTCCAGGTCTGGTTAAATCCCTTCATATTTAAGGACATTTTTAAAAAAGAAATGATCTTTGAAATATATTTTCAGTGTAAGAGAATGTACCAACACCTTAAATAACTGAGTGAGAAACTTATAATTGAAAGAATTTAAATTATGGAACAAAAATTTTTTTGAAATTATCTTTATTTGTGTTCTTAAGACATTAAAAATAAGAGACAGCAGACTTAGAACCAAATTTAGAAGAAAATGTCTCTGGATCCAGGAAACAGCAGAATGAAGAGCAGAAAAAAAGATTTCATTTGTATTTTAGGCAGATTTGGCACTTCAGAAAATAAACGAGTAAAGCAGAGGATGGACTTCTGCAGTCCTTCTAGAGAGATGAAATAAAGGACAAAGGTTTTCAAACAATAAAGGAGAAGACAATGTTAGAGACAATATGGAGATTTACCTTATAAGTAATCATAGTTCCACAGAGAGAAACCAGAATAGAACTAAAAAGCAAACATTTAAGTAAAAATAAAAGATTGTATCATAGAAAATCAGGAACCTGAGGTTCTGTACTGAAGGCCTAACCATACTTGAGAGAAAAGTAGTGAAAAAATCCCTTGACGTATCCTAGCTATTTGGCACTTTACTAATAGGAATAAAATTGTTATAAATACAAATTTCAGTGCCAGAGAATAATATGCAACCTAAAGAGGAATAGAAATTCATATTGGCTTCTTAGTACTTCCTACAAAACATCAAATGTTAGAAACACTGAAGAATTATCAGTTCTAAGAAGAAAATTTCACAACTCAATATTTGATCCCCAGCTAGCACTATTCAGGTTGTAATTGTATTTACAAATTTAAATTAAATACTGAAAATATTTCTTAAAAAGAACATTTTGTTGCAACAAATTGAGATATTGTGAATAATCTACAATTCAATCATTGAATAAGTTAAAAAGATGATGAATTTGGAGACAGAGAAGGAATGTGCTTTTGTTTGTATGCACTTTTATTGCATCTTTGTATATTCCCAGAAAGTATATTTTTTGGATGTTTATAACATTGTTAAAAGGCTATCAATCAGGGAAGCGGCTGTGGCTCAATCGGTAGGGCTCCCGTTTGCCATGTGGGAGGCCCCAGGTTCGGTGCCTGGGGCCTCCCGGTGAAGGCAAAGCCCGCCCGCACAGCGTGGTTAGCTGACCCAGCGAGCACAAGCAGCAAGGGGGGGATAAATGAATAAATAAATAAAATCTTTAAAAAAAAAAAAAGGGGGCTATCAATTATCATTTTTGGAATTTCTAATTTTACTCCTAATATTATGTGCTGGCTAGAGTGATTGATCCCAAGTATCAAGGGAGATTGAATTGTTGCTACATGTTGGGGACACAGAGGACAATGTCTGGAACCCCCAGGGACTCTTAGTATTTCAAAGCCCAACAGCAAAGATGAGTAGAAAGTACAGTAAGAGAAAGTCAGGACCACTGAGGACTCCGGCCCCCAGGAATGAACATTGTGTCACCTCACTGGTTCTGGTAGCACCATCTTTTCCTTTTTTCCCCCTTAGTCTTAGTGGAACTGACTTCTTCCTGTAGTTGATAATCCCTGGGTTACCTCAGCATCTTGTTCTCTTTCATTCTTTCGACACCTACATCCACAGTTCTGCATTAAATCTTCCTTGTTTAAAATACCTGGTGCCTAAATTGTACAGATTTTCTATTTGGGGTGATGGTTGCACAACATTGTGGACGGAACAGCAGCACTGAATTATATATTTGAAAGTAGTCAAAGAGGAAATTTCAGGTTATATATATATATATATATAGAATAGAAATTTTAAAACAACAACAATGTAAGACTGTGCCACACAAACAGGGAAACCTAATATAAACTATGGACTATAGACAATAGTCCAGTTATAAACACATTCTTTCGTCAGTTTTAACAAAAGTCCCACACTAATGCAAGGTGGTAATAATACGGGAGGTATATGAAAACTCTGTATTTTCTGCATGATTTTCTTTAAACCTACAAATTCTTTAACACAAAATATTATATATAAAAAAGTATGTACTAATACTTCAGGTAACTGAACCCCATCCCAAAACTTGGTGTTATTTCTGTTTCCTGACTGGACTCTAACTGATGTACAAGCTATATAGTCTTTTCCAGACTTAATCCATCCTGGGGCATTGGTACATGAAGTAAATTAAAGTATTAAAAATTTACACTTTAGGATGCCTAACATACTTCAGGATGGTGTGTTAGGCAGAATCAAAGGAAGATAGCTAAGACAAATGCTGATTGATTTAACAGACAGGTGCATTTAAAGCTACAAACATACACAGATTCTTTCCATTGTAGAAGTGCAGTAGAGGAGGTGAACTCCCCCTTTCTAATTCTAAGTTACACAGAGGAATTGTGTGAGAGTGATGCAGAAGTTAAGTAAAGCTGATGTGGCTCAAGTGGTTGAGCACCTGCTTCTCACATGGGAGGTCCCCGGTTCTATCCCTGGTGCCTCCTAAAAACAAAACAAAACAAACAACGAGCAAACAAAGGAAAAACCAACTCAGGAGAGCCAATGTGGCTCAGTGACTGTGCACCGGCTTCCTGCATACAAGGTCCCCAGTTCAATCCCTGGCCGTGTTACCTACAAAAGAAAAAAGATAGCATTTTTCTAAGAAGCTATATTTCCTCAGATCTTCCTTCATACTATCCTCTATGGCACTTATTATTTCACTACTGGAAATATATCTCATTTGGTTTCTTAAGTCCACACAACAGCAAAATTAATCTTTGTTTATTCATTATTTAGGAATAATTTTGCAGGATTAATTTATTTGTTTAACACAAATTTATTGAGTAACTACTAGTTGCCAGCACTGCTGTAAGTGCTGGGTATACAGCACTGAAAAAAACAGACCCAGAACTTCACATTCTCATGAGGAGAGACAGACAATAGATGTTTGGGCCAACATTGACATACCATAACTAAAATATTTTTCTTCATTCTGTCATTTGCTCATATACCCACAAGATCCAGATGCATTTGTAATCAAATCCTTTTTGATTAAATTGTTTTCATCCTTGGTATTTTACTGTCTCAGAAAGCATTAAAAAATAAATAGAGTAATCTTTCAACATCCACGGACAAACTCTTGGCAGAGTGTATTATCTACAGAATAATAATTCTATATTTTTACTTGCAATTAAAAAAAATACATAATGGAAATACTTGTACACTGTTCTAAGATACACTCAATTCAACTCTTTAAATCATTACTCTGTTTGGAAGGAAGTGATTTATGAACAATCAGTTATATATTATAAATATTATTTAAAACATTTATAATTTTCAGTGATAAAAATCAGATCATTGGTGGTGGAACCCTTTAGGCAGTGTTTATTGATCTGCTGGATTAACTGTCTGTGTTTGGAAACTATTATCTACATAATCAGGGCTGGTCAGCAGAATAAAATCTCATCTCCCTTGGACCCTGCTAGGGAAATATGCACACATCATTTTCAGTAAAGCCCTTTTTCTTTCTTTATTATTTGGCATGCAAATTTAATGGCAACTCAGTTTTATTTCACATTATAATTAATTAACGCAACACATGCCATTTCTTTATTACTTTATATTGCAACCAGTCTCTTGCTGTGTGTTATTCTAGTAAGATTTTAGAGAGAGTCTAATGATGTTTAGAGATAGCCAAGTTTAGTCAACAGTGTAATAAGAACAAAAGTATCTCCTAAAATCAGCTCCTTTAAAGATTTCAATGGATAGGTAAATAATGTCAAGTGTAATTATGTCTGATCACTATCAGATAACATTTCATAGTCTGATTTTTTTTTTCATTCACCCCATTTTCCACCAATAATGAATGGATACACTTTATATGACCAGCCCTGTGAGAGTAATAGAGATGCATTAAGATGGCTCCTGTCCTCAAAGTCTTACAAGCATAGAAGTGATCAAACTTAATAAGTGTGGTGGGTTGAAGCTGTATGTTCTCCAGAAAAAACATGTTCTTAAATTAAATCCATTGCAGTGGGGGTGGACCCATTATAGGTAGGACATTTTCAAGAAGGCTATTTCAGTTAAAGTGTGACCCACATCAATCAGACTGGGTCTTAATCCTATTACTGGAGTCATTTATAAATGGAATGAACCTAAACAATGAGAGAGAAAGTCATAGACAGAGAAGCCAGAAGCTGAAATCAACGGAACCTGGAGAAGAGAGAGGCTAGGAGATGCCACCTTGTCCCTTGTCATGTGACAAGTTAAGGTCCGAGGGCCACTGTCAGCCAGCCCCAAAATCCCACAGTCTTGTGGAGAAAGCATTGTCTTGATGATGCCTTGATTTGGATATTTCCTTGCCCTAAAACCATATGTTAATAAATACCCATTATTTAAGCCGATCTATTTCATGGTATTTACTTAAGCAGTGTAGGAAACTAAAACAAATGGTAAAAATCAACATTCAAATAGTGATTTACAACCTTCAAAGCACGAACTGAGTGATCCCATAATAGTGTGAGAGAGGAACGCAGATATATTTGTTCATAATATGAAGATGTGGAAGACAAGGCTGAGACATTCCAAACTCTACTCTGCTAGCACAGCTGGGACATGGACCCAATGCTCTTGTGCTGCTGCTCTGTCAGAGGAGCAGGAATGCATACAGGGTGGTCGTTTCAGTAAGATTGAGATCTCATCAAACTGTTACAGGATTTCTCAGAAGGGGCATTTTCTGGTTGGAAAGATCAAAACTGGCTTTTTGGAGTGGGATGACATTGGAGCTGGACTCTCCAGGGCTTCCTAACTGGGTACAGCCGTGTCTAATGCATGACCTCACATTCACTGTGAGGACATTCTCTTGCTGAAGAGCTTCCATAAAGCAGCCTTCATGTCCCGGTTTCTCAGACTATAGATGAAAGGATTTAGCATTGAGGTCACTGCTACGTACATCACAGTTATCACTGCATCCTTCAGACTGTAACTGGTCAGTGGGCAGAAATACATGCCCATCACTGTCCCATAATACAAAGAAACAACAGTGAGGCGGGAACCACAGGAGAGAAGGCTTTGAGCAAGCCCTTGGTGGATGGAAACCCGTAAGACAGTGGAGAAGACCAGGTCATAGGAGATGATGATGCATATTAATGGCACAGAGAAAACATCAAGCCCTAGGTACATCATCTTCACATTAAAGTGGATGTCAGAGGAGGAGAAGTTGAGCAAAGTGCTAATGTCACAGTAAAAGTTGGATACTTCTTTGTTGTCACAGGACAGATTGGCTGTGAGTAGAGTATGGAGAAGAACTGGCAATTCCAATCACCCTTATCCAAGAACAAGCAGGAAACAAGTCATAATTGTTGTGTAATGAAGAGGGCAGCTGATGGCCATGGCACAATCATATGCCATCACAGCTAAGATATAGCTGTCGGTGTTAACCAAGACAGTTGTGAAATATATCTGTGTAATTCATCCCCCAAAGGATATGGCTCTTCTACCCAAGAGATGGTTTGTGAGCATTTTACGGATGGTTACAGATGAGAAAAAGATACCAACCAAGGAGAGGTTGGCAAGGAAAAAGTGCATGGGGTTGTGAAGGTAAACATTGGAGCAAATGGCCCAGATGATGAGCAGGTTTCCAATCAATGTGATAGATGAACAGGAAGAGGACGAAGAAGAAATCTTCTTGTGCCTGCTGACCTGTAACTCCCAGAAGGATGAAATACAGGGTAGAGGACTGGTTTTCCTTCTTCACGGCTTCCTCAGCATGAAAATAGAGGGGAATCCAGAATTATTAGTGAAATTACTCTGTTATGAGTCCCTTATCCACAGCTTTTGACTCCAGTGATCAGCTTTCTCTTTCCCTGTTTTTACTAAATCCTAACAGAGACAATATATGGGGAATAAATCCCTGCTGGTCAGTGGGACTAATTATCCATCATCCCTGGACATTCAAGTGTAGGGAAATGAGCAATCTATACATCAAAGGTGGCCATTCTGCTTCCCCAGCACCACTACCCAAAACACTCTGGTTTTAATCCTCTAAGAAATAATTTACTTTCTGAGTTCCATGTGCTAGGCACTTTGTTAGGCTCTTGGATAAATCCTGTTTATTTATCCATTTATCCAACCTATTAAGACATAATCTCAACTCTTAAATACCTTAAAATTTAGTGGAGGAGCCAGAACTACACACTAATCCTTGTATATTTACATGGCAAGGAAAGAACAGCTTTGGGATTCTTTGTCCAAACACTCCTGTGCAAAGGATCCTTCCGTATTGGGAACAACCTGGACAATTAGCAATTGTTCCACTGACAAAACTCAGATTGAATCAGAACCCAGGATGTAACAGGTGTCTACACCGGCATTGGGAGGTTGTAAATCACAAGAACCATTGGGTTTATTTAAGTCCCTGTAAAACCAGCACAGTGAATGTCCTTACCATGTTTTCCACTTTCAAAGCAGACTTTCATCAACTCCCTTATAGCCTTTATCTCTTTTCCAAAGCCGAATAATAATGCTTTTCTCTTTGGTCTGTTCATTTCTCTTTCATTGTTTCTTTTGGTGACTCATCTAACTCCATAGTGACTTCGATTACTGCTTTGCCAATGAATCTCGGGTCTATGTCTTTGGGCTTGATCCGGTTTTCACATACTTCCATGTTCGGTCATCCTGCCAACATTTCGGATAAAAGCCCTTACTCTGCGTATTCAACCCAAGCAAGTGTTTTTTGAGGAGGAAACTTAAATATTGTTTATTTTTAACTACCTCCAGAAAAATTAGTGTGGAATATTGTTCATTGTATGTACCACAGAGTTTTTAAAAAATTAATTATTTTTTTTATTAGAGAAGTTTTAGTTTTACAGAATAATCATGCAGAAAATAGAGTGTACTGAGAGGTTAGCACTCAATATTTCTTGAGTTGAATCCTGGTGTATTCCATGTTTTCCCACATGTGGTATGCTCACAGACCAAGCACTCACACAGTTTATCCATCACCTCTATATCTGACCTTGTGTTTCTTCATTTTAAAAAAATCTTATATCATTCAACATATCTATTAATTATCTCACTGCTCTAGCTTAGACCAAGATAATTTTCTATTGAAAATATTGTATTGCTCCCTTAATTGCTTGACTATACATTTATTCCTTATCTAAATGCAGGTTGTTCTCTTCTTCCTGGACACTCAGCTATGCTACATTTCCCAGGCACCCTTGCAATGAGGTGTGGTCATGTGACCGTCTGCTCCAGTTCGTGACTTCCACCATATTCTCTTTCATCTTCTGCCAGCTGGATGCAAATGGCAAGGAGACACATTATGGAATGAGTCTGTGTGAGTCTTTCTACATATCTTGGAGTGCCACCTACTACCAAGATCCCCCATTTGGGGTTTTTACAAAGGAGAACAATTAACCTTTTTATTTTATTTATTACTTCTTTCTTTATCTAATCTTTACAAACAAACACTCTCCCTTCCATATTTTTGCCATACAAGAATTGGAAAGGAAAGGTAAAATCAGAAAAAATTCACACAAAATATGGTTGTTTGCAAACAATAACAGCAACAACAACACACACAAGAAAACAAGGGAATCTGTAGATAAACTAAGAGAGTTCAAGATTTGAGGATAGAAATGAACCTTTAAAAATCATTACTGTCCCCATATTAAGAACAATATGTAGAAAATATTATTTCAGGAAAGATCCCCATTTACAACAACAATGGAGATTTTAAGGCATCTAAAAATAATTTTAATAAAAGAGGTGGAGCACTGTATCAAATAATTACAAAATTTTACCAAAGGTTAAAAGAAAATGCCTACATAAATGGGAGATATGCAATGTAAATGGATAGAAAGACTGAGTGTGATAAAAATGTCAATTCTTCTCCAATTAATCTATAAATTTGATGCAATCCCAATTTAAATGCCAATGTTGTCTTTTAAACCTGGAACTTAAACTGATCATAAAATTCATGTAGGAGAAGAATAGAGAGCCAAGAAGAGCAAAGACAATTTGGGGAAAAAGAATTATAGGAGGGAAGAATTGCCCTCTCTCATTACTAGGGCTTTACCTGTGGTAATTCAAACAGTGGAGGAGGAATGGGTGTAGGAAGTGACAAATGACCCATGGAACAGGCTAGAGAGCTCAACACAGACCAAGCACATGTTACAAGTTAGCACAATATGTGGCATGGGTAGGTTTTATAACAGGTAAAGGATAGATAGTTATTTAGGAAATTGTGCTAGGACAATTGGTTACCCCTATATAAACAAATATAGAAAACAATTTCTAAAGGATTAATTGTGAAAAGAAAAATTTCAAAAACTTCAGAGGAAAACAGGTTTATGGTATCAAAGGAGTTGACTTCTTAACCCTGACACAAATGCACAAACCTTAAGAGAAATTATTGTAAATTTTGACAACATAAAACTTAAAACATTTGTATGAAAAGGACATTTGCTGCACACACAACCATTAAAGGAGTATATTCAGAACACATAAAAGTCTTACACAATGATAAGAAAAAGACCAAAAACCCAGTAGGAAATAATGAGCAAAGACCTGAAGAAACAAGTGAGAGAAGAAGAAACTGCTATGGCCAATAAACTAAAGAAGAGATGTACAACCTCTTTAGAAATGAGAGAAATGCAAATTAAACAAATTCAATTTAACATTCTTCATCTTGTAACAAGTGTAAAAGTCTGAAAATTTCTAGTATTAGGGAGGAAGTGGGAAAATGAAAAATAACATGACCTACTGATGGGACTCTAAATTAGTATAGCCATTTTGAAAATAATTAGGCAACCTCTCATTAGGAAATTCATACACCTCTGACCCAGCAATTTCACTTCTAGATGAGACCCTAGAGAAATTCTAGCACCTGTGGACAGGAAGATTTTCACAAGGATGTGTACTGTCGCATAGAATTTTTACAAGTTGTCCAACAAATAAGGAACAGATCAATAAACTGGATAATTTTCTTATTAATGATTTCAGGGCAGGGTTAAAACGAATGAATTCACATGGATAAATACAAAGTGATGGGAATAAAGCAAGTTGCTGGAAGAGAAATACTGTATCACATCATATGTTTAAATGTTAATATTTAAAAATAATACATGCATACACAGTAAAAATATAAATCTTCAATAGGACTGCAATTGTCTCTGGGTTGAGAGGGGAAAAATAAGATTTGGATTGGAAAAAGGGGTTTTAATTGTATCTTTAGTGCTTATTTTTAAAAATCTTATGGAGCAAATATGAAAAAAATGTAATATATATTAAATCTAGATGATGAATTATTATGTTATTCTCTGTCTTTCTGATATTTTAACAATATCGTAAAAACAAATTTAATTTAACATAAAGATGTCACAGGTTTGGGTGATAACTGAGTTCAGAGTGTAGACACAGAGCTAGGTGACTCAATCATGTCACACTGAGGACAGGAGATAGAGGGTGGCTTGTAAACAGAGCAGAATAAATGGGAGTTTATTTACACTGGAAAGAAGAATCCAGGGGCCACTGTATCATGATAAGATAGAAGGATGCAATGGAAGAAAGTGAGATTAGAGGAAACAAATAGTAAGTGGATATTGTAAGTGATATTGCTGTCATAAAGACTCATTTCTCCAATGTCCATAGCCCTTACCAGGTGAGTCTGTGCTGCGCTCAGGTGAGGTGAAAAACAGCCTTCAATCCTCTTTCACAAATGGGGATTTTACAGCCAGCTGCTCTACACCTGCTAGCACTACTTTTGGAGGAATATATGCTGGATAAAGGGCCAGCAGTTGTCCTGGTCTTCTCTTCTTGATGTGGGGGACTCAGGGCTGGGACGGTTGGAAATGATGAGGTCTGAGATACCCAACCATGCAGAAGAATGGACGGGCAAGGCTGTAGTGCTGAAGCAGTGCCGGGACACAGAGACGAGTGGTCTAGATCTTCCTCAAGGAAGCAGGGGGTTCAGAGCAAAGAGCTATCTGGAAATGTGCACCAGGTTATAAAGTCTCCAAAACACAATTCCCCCAGGTCTTCCTTCAGGCCAAGTCACAGTAATTGTTGGGACTCATTTTCACACTCCTCCAGCCGTACCCTCAGGGAACCCAGTGCATGTCAAGGGTGATTATTTCCAGAGTTTTTTCCAGACCTATGATGGGTGAGAGGGTTTCCAGAAGAGTGAGTCCCCAGGGCCTATGCTCTGGGGTGGCCTTTCTACGATCTTTGTGGGAATGCGGGCCCCTCTCCTCTGCTGTTCAGCACAAATTTAGAATCTCCACTTTGGAGCTATAAGGTTTAGGCTAACACCGGGCTCCTGGCCTTCCTTCCCACCCACGCTGGAAACTTTTTGTTGCAAACTGTGGCCAAGAAAAATAATTTTTTAAAACATTTTTTGTATACTAACATTTGCTTATATGTGTGTGTGTATATATATATATATAAATATAAATATGAGAAGTCGTGAGCTTACAAAGCAATCATGCATAATGTGGTCCACTTCTTGCTTGTGTCACTTTTATAATGACCTGGAAAAATGGTCATTATCCTGTAATTTAGTACCTCCTGTGGCAGCGAGGGCGTAACCTTTCTATGGAGGACCATGGTGAAGACTGTGAGCTCTGACTGGATTTGAATATCCTCTGATACTTAGTAATTCGACTGCTATTTTACTTATGCTCCTCTTAAACTGGAATATGGACAACAACAACAATAAAATCATCATGAGTTTGTTATGCTGACCAAATGAAGTAATATCTGAAAGCTCTGAAACCAGAGCCTGGAACATAGTTTGCTTTGTTTTGAACGTCACTTAGTAGATGCTAATTGTTATTTCACTTCTTCCTACACTGGTCATTTAATTATTGGACATGTCTCCAAAATCGTCTACAGGCCTAAGCACATGGTCAGTGTTGGAGCCTTTGTTAAGGTGCATTTCCTCTTGATAAGTTCCAGGTGAGGCCCATGGCCCTGTTGCTACCTTCCCTATGTTCACATCAGTGTCCAGGTCCCAGGACAGCCCTGTCCACACATGGAAAGGATGAGAAACCCCATGAAAGATGTTTCCTTCCTAATAGTCAGATTTTGTCCTACTCAGAATTTCTTACTACTGTCGTGTTTTATTTATTGCATACAATTAGGTGTAAGGAATTATGTGAGGCTATAGAAGGGAGCTATGATGAAAATGATGCTTTAACTCTCAAAAATTGGCAAGTATATTCTGTGGACAGTGACTACAGCGTTCATTAACTAATGAAAGGAATCTCTGGGCCTCCTCTCCAAAAGTGACAAACTCTGAATGGCAATAGAGGGCAATTTTAATTGTCTTTTGGCAAATTCCAGGTAGCTAAATCCCTTTTTATTTAAGGACATTTTAAAAAAATAATTGGTTTATGAAATATATTTCCCAGAATTTATTTAGAAATATCTTTTTTTCATGTTCTTAATACATTAAAGTAAGAGGCACTAAACTCAAAAACAAATTTAGAAAAAAATGAAATCATCCTGGAAACAGTGTACAGAAATGAATAAATAGCAGAAAAAGATTTAAATTTGCATTTTAGGTAGAATTGAGTTTTCAGAAAACAAATTTTGAATTTTGAGGAGGGTCATCAGAAGTCTTTCAAGAAGGAAGGTTCAAAGGATTGAATTTAAAAGAGTAAAGCAAAGGCAAATAGTAGAGAGAATATGCAGATCTAACTTGAGTATAATAGTAGTTCCACAGAAAAAAGCCAGAATAGTACAGAAGCAAAAATTTAAAAGTAATGTTATAGAGCAGGAGCTCTTAAACTGGGGCCCATGGACCCCCAAGAGGTCTGTAGAAAGATTTCAGGGGGTCTGTGAGCTTGAATTGGAAAAAAAATCAACTTATTATCTTTATTTTCTCTGACCTCTAACTGAAATCTAGCATTTCCTTCAATTATGAATGCGTGCAATAAATTATAGTAGCATTCATTTCATTTCACATTACAGTTGTTGAATATCTCGAAAAATCACTTACTCTCATCCATATTTTGAAATTATAGTAGCTGTTAGACCCGGTGCTAGTTGAGTGTCATAAAGCTATCTGCTGCTACATTCTGGAAGAGGTCTGTAGTTTTCACCTGACTGGCATGGGGTCTGTATTAGTCAGCCAAAGGGGTGCTAATGCAAAATACCAGAAGTTGGTTGGTCTTTATAAAGGGTATTTAGAGGGCAAGATGGCGTTGGTGTAGGAGGGCGCACACTGCAAGCTCCCAGAGCAAGGCGGATTGGGGACGGGGTCCTGCCCGGGGGTCTGTGCTGTGCACGCGTGGAGTGAGAGGCTTGGGACATCTATTTGCGCGGATCGGCGGCGTGGACCAAACGGTGGAGATTCGTGAGTTTT
>JAKSZT010054052.1:247322-279251 GCA_026826555.1 Tolypeutes matacus
GAGAGTGTGGTCTACAGTGTGAACTGTGGTCTATGGTTGGTGGCAAGACTCCAGGATGTATAAGTTCATTGAGGTTGGTGGGCCACACTGTGGGAGATGTTTGTGTGGGATGTGGTGGGAGGTGTGGGAGGTGGGCAACATGGGAATCCCAGTGGGTTCCGTGTAATATTTTAGGTAATCTAAGCACCTCTTAAAATATATGTGTATATATATATATATATAAATAACATTTTTGTAAGCAAATACACATATATGCATATATATTTATATATCATTTTACAAATGTTTGTATGTATTGTGAGAATTTTGATTTTTACCCATAAAAAAAAAAAAAAAAAAAAAAAGGGTATTTATTTGCGGTAGAAGTCCACAGTTACCAGGCCATAAAGCGCAAGTTTTTTCCCTCACCAAAGTCTATTGCCACGTGTTGGAGCAAGACAGCTGCCGAAGTTTGCCAGGGTTCAGTCTTCTTGGGTTCCTATCTTCCCGGGTCTCCGTTTCTTTCTGGGCTCAACTCCTTTGTTTCCTCCACAAAATCACCTGTAAACTCTCAGGCAAATGACTTATCTCTTTTCCCGGGGCCTTCTCTCACAACCAAGCTCTCTTACTTCCCGGGGCTCCAGCTCAAGACTCCAACATCAAAAACAGTCCTTTGCCTTGCCTTTTATCTTCAATTCCCCACCCACCAAGGGGTGGGGCTCAATTTCCTACTGACGTGGCCCAATCAAAGCCCCAATTATAATTTAATCATACCCAGATGAACAGATCAGTTTACAAGCATAATCCAATATATATTTTTGGAATTCATAATTACATCAAATTGCCCAAAGGCTACAGGGTCCATGGAACAAAAAAGGTTAAGAACCCCTGTTATAGATAACCAAAGACCCAAGACCCAACAACAAGCAGGAAGCACAACCTTTGGTTCATAATTCTTGTGTAATGAAGAGGGCAGCTGATGAAACTGCAAAATGAAGAGTTAACCATACTCTAGAGTATATCAATGAAAATATTCCAAGTCATTTCCTAGTGATATTTGTTGTTTTAATAAGAATAACATATTTTAAGAAAAAAAATTTAATTCTAGAGAATAAATGATTACTTCAAGAGAAAGAGAAGTTCACATTGGTTTCAATACGTCTCAAAATACTAAATGTCAGGAAACACTGAAGAATTATTAGAGTTTTAACGGGTAAATTTCTCAACTCAAAACTGTATCTCCAGCTAGAATATTAATGTTGTAAATAAGTTTACAAAATTAAATGAAAAACCTGAAAATATTTCTTAAAATAAAATAAGTATTTGCAGGAAATGTGTTTTTTTACTTGTTTATAATGTTGTCATAAGGGTTTCAACAATCATCTTTGGGGTTTACATTTTTTAAACCTAATATATGTTGCTAAGATTCAACCAAATCGTGCATCTCTGATGGTCATGCAGAAAGGGGGATTTCTCTAGAGTGATTGATCCCAATTACCAAGGCAAAATTGTTGCTCTGTGAAGGTGGCACAGAGGACTATGTCTAGATCTCCAGGGATTCTCTGGGGGTGACTCCTGGTATTTTCATGTCCAATATCAAAGATTAATTGATACTTCCACATCCAAAATTTTAAAAAGTCAATATCACTTTGGGTCACTTTGCTCTAGTATCACCATCTTTTCCCATTGTTCTCCATTCTTACTGGAACCAAGTTTTTCCTACAGTTAATAACCTCTGGGTTACCTCAGCATCTGCCTTCTTCTTCTTTCATTCTTTCAATACATGTGTACCCAATAGCCTGTGTTAAGTCTTCTTTGTTTAAAAATACTTGGTGGGATTACTGTTTGCTGACTGGACTCTGACATGCAAGCTACATAGTTGTTTCCAGGGTCAGTCAATCCTGGGGCATTGGCACATGAAGAAAATTAAATTACAGTTTCACTATTACTTCAGGATGGTGTGTTAGGCAAAATCAATGGAAGATCGCTAAGACAAACAATGACTGAGTTGACACATAGAAACCACGATTTTTATTCACAGTTAAAGCTACCAATACACTCATAAATTCTTTTTATTGTAGAAAGTATAGTGGGGATGTCAACTCTCCATTTCTAACTTTTGTTACACAGAGGAATAGTGTGAGATTGATTCAGAAGGTTAAATGGTATTGAGTTTCCCTAAGAATCTATATTTCCTCAACTCTTCTGTATATTACCCTCTTTGGCACTTATTATTTCACCATTAGAAATATATCATTTGGCTTTCTTCAGTTCACCCACAATAGCATAATCAATATTTGTTATTAATTATTTAGGCATATTATTGCAGGATCCATTTATTTGTTTAACACAAATTTATTGAGTAACAATTGTAAGTCAGCACTGTTCTAGGTGCTAGGTGTGCAGCAGTGGAAAAAAAAAATGGATCTCCAACCTCCATTTTCATGAGGGAAGTTTGACAACACATAGATTTATGTAACATTTTCTTTGGCCAACCTTAAACATCCTTACATGAAATTACTTCATTAACTCCATCATTTGTGATCTACTCACATAGAATCATACTCATTTGTAATCAATCTTTTCTGGTTAACAGGAGATATTATGATTGTTCTCATCTTTGGGTCTCAGGAAACATTAAAAGGTCAGTCATCTTTCAACATGCATGAACAAAATCTTGGCAATGTAAATTATCTATAGAAAATAATAAGTTTGTATTTTTACCTGTAGACAATGAAACAAGTTGCACTCTGCTATTCACCTCTTCCAAACATTATTTGTTTTGAGAAGATAAGATTTATGAACAATCACTTATATATTATGGATATTTTGAAACACACATCATTTTCTCATTAATAGAATCAGATGATAGGCAGTGGAGTTCCTTTAGGAGGTGTTTATTGATCTGCTGGGTAATGTATTGTTGGGAATATTATCTGCATAATCAGGGCTGATCACAAGAATCAAAGCCTCATCATCTCCCTGGGGCTGTGCTGGAGAAAATTTATTGTAATTTTCAATAAAGTTATTTTTTTAATTTATTATTTCTCTCCAAAGAACCTGTTAATTCATCTTTATTTCATGTTATAATAAATTAAGGCAGAACCTGTCATATCTTTATTACTTTAAAATGTAATAAGAATATTGATGAGTGTCATTCTAGTAAGATTTCAGAGAGGGGCTTCTGATGTTTAGAAATAGTTTAGTTTAGTTAACTACACAGTAAGAATAAAAGATCTCCCAAGATCAGTTGCTTTAAGACTTCAATGGACAGTTAAATAACTTCAAGTCTATGTCAGGTCACCATCATATTACAGTTCAGAGGAGTCTGATATTTTCTTTTATTCATCCCACCTCCCACCAATAATTACTGGCTTCAGAGCAAAGGTACAGAGATATTTTAAAATATCTCCTGCCCTCAAAGTCTTGGAAGCATAAGAAGGGTAATGAACCCTCAGAGACTAGTAAAATGGACATTTATGAATATTGATTTATATCCTTTGAGGGATGAGCTAATCTGATGCTCTCACATCAGGATATGTAGATGTGGAAGATGAAGCTGAGACTTCCCAAACTCTACTCTGCTAGTCAGTAGCACAGCTGGGACATGACCCCATTGTTCTTATGCTGCTGACTGCCAGAGGAGCAATAAAGCGTGTGCTTATTTCAGTAAGATTAAAATCTCATAAAACTGTTACAAGATTTCTGAGAAGTGGGATTTTCTAGCTGAAAGATCAAAGCTGACTTCTGGAGTGGGATGACATTGGGGCTAGACTCTTTAAGTGCATTCTAACTGGGGACTGCAGTGTCTAAGCCATGACCTCAAATTCATTGTGAGGACATTCTCCTGCTGAAGAGCTTCCCCAAGGCAGCCTTCATGTCCCGGTTTCTAAGACTATAGATGAAAGGATTTAGCATTGGGGTCACTGCCACGTACATCACAGTTATCACTGCATCCTTCAGGCTGTAACTAGTCAGAGGGCGGCAATACATCCCCAATACAGTCCCATAATACAAAGAAACAACAGTGAGGTGGGAGCCACAGGTGGAGAAGGCTTTGAGCACACGCTTGGTGGATGGAACCAGTAAGACAGTGGAGAAGACCCGAACATAGGAGATGATGATGCATATTAACGGCACGGAGAAAACACTAACTCCTAGGTACATCATTTTCACATTAAAGTGGATGTCAGAGCAGGACAACCTAAGCAAAGATGTAATGTCACAGTAGAAATTCATCACTTCTTGGTTGTTGCAGAAGGACAGACTGGCTGTGAGCAGAGTGTGGGTGAGGGCATTGGCGTTTGCAATGACCCAAGACACAACAACAAGCAGGAAACAAAAATTTTTTTTCATAATGGTTGTGTAATGAAGAGGGTGGTTGATGGCCACAGCACGATCGTATGCCATCACTGCTAAGATATAGCTGTCAGTGTTAGCCAAGGCAAGCATGAAATACATCTGTGTGAGGCATCCCCCAAAGGAGATGGCTCTGCTGCCAAAGATATGGTTTGTGAGCATCTTAGGGACAGTTACAGATGAGAAAAAGATGTCAACCAAGGAGAGGTTGGCAAGGAAAAAGTACATGGGGTTGTGAAGGCGAACATCAGAATGAATGGCCCAGATGATGAGCAGGTTTCCCATCAGTGTGATGGGGTAGATGAACAGGAAGAGGACGAAGAAGAAATCTTCCTGTGCCTGCTGACTGCTAAGTCCCAGGAGGATGAAATAGAAGGTAGAGGACTGGTTCTCTTTCCTCATTGCTCCTTTAGCATGAAAGGAGAGAAGAATACAGAATTATTAGTGAAGTTTTTTTGTGACAAATTAGTTATCTACCACTGTTAACTCTAGTGATTAGTTTTCTCTCTCTCTGAGGGCTTACTAAATCTAGACAGAGACAGTATAAGGAAGAAAAATCCCTTTGGTCTATGGGAGTAAATGTAAGTCACTGATGGACATTTCTGTGTAGGAAATTAGCAATCTGTACATCAGAATTTCCCATTATCAGTTGCTCCAGTCCCTTTACTGAAAACACCTATGTTTTAATCACCTAATAAATAACTAACCTTTCCTATTCCTCTTGATCATCACTTTGTTAGGTTCCTAGAAGCATAAATATGTGATAATACCTGTTAGTTCATCCATTTATTCAACCTATAAAACATATTCTCAACTCTCAAGTACCTTAAAACTTAATGGAAGAGACAGAATAACACACTAATCTTATATCTGATAAGGAAAAGACAACATTGAGATTCTTTGACCAAACATTCCTGTGCAAAACACGTGTCAGTAGAGGGACCAGTCAGCACAATTAGGAATTGTTCCCCTGACCAAACTCAGATTGAGCCAGAGTCCAGGAGGTAACAGGTATCTACAATGGCTTTGGGGGTTTGTAAATCCCAAGAACCACTGGGTTTATTTAGGTCCCAGTGAAACCAGCTTGGTGAATGTCCTCCCCATGTGTCCTGTTTTCAAAGCAGACTTTCACCATCTCCTTCAATAGCTTTTATCTCTTTTCCAACCATAATAAAAATGCCTTTCCCTTTGGTGTATATTTTCTCTTTGATTATTTCTTTTGGTGACTCATCTAACTCTATAGTGGTTTCAACTGCTATTTTGCCAATGACTCTCAGGTCTATGTCTTCATAGATGCTTCATTTAAAGAATATATTTTAGAACCAAACATTTCTATTTCTATCTCCATGAGCTTTTTCAACTTCTAACCAAAATATCATATTGCTCCCTTAAATACTTGACTACAGGTTTCCTCCTTTTAGATTCATCATGTAATCTCTGTCCATACTAATTGTGGAAGAGACTACTCACTACCTGCTCATTCAAATGCAGGTTGTTCTCTTCTTCCTGCACACTCAGCTATACTATATTTCCCAGGCACCCTTGCAGTGAGTGTGGTCACGTGGCTAAGCCTACTCCATCTATTGATGTGCTCCAGTTCTGAGCTTCCTCCATTCTCTCTTTCCCCTTCTGCCAGCTGGATGCAAATGGCAAGGAGGTTGACTAGAGTGGTGGAGTCACATGGTGGAATGAGCCCATGTGCCTCTTTCTCCATGTTTTGGCCACCTACTATGACATATGACCACCTGGGGCTTTTATAAAGGACAGAAATTAATCTTTTTATTTCATTATTTTTTACTTTTATTTATTTTATCATTATTATTTATTTTTAAAATATTTACAAATACACCCCTTATATAATTTTGTCATATAAAAATTGGAAAGAAAAGTTCAAAATGGATAAAATTCACAGAAGGTGTGACTGCATAGTAAATCGAAAGTAATCTGTAGAATTACTAAGGGAGTTCAGAAAGATTTGGAAATATAAATCAATATTAAAAGTCAAAACTGTTATTATATTAAAAATATTAGTTAGAAAATATAATTTTAAGACAGCTTCCCGTTGACAATAACTTTGAAGTTTAAGCAACCTAAAAATAATTCTAACAAAAGAGTTCTAAGACCCGTATCAAAAATTTACAGAATTTTATTAAAGGTTAGAAAACAATATGTATAGAAAAGGGAGATAGGCAATGTTAATGGAGAGAAAGATTCAATGTTGGGAAAAAGCCATTTCTCCTCTAATCAGTCTATGAATTTGATGCAATTACAATTAATACCACAAGTATCTTTTAAACACGGTACTTAACAAACTGAAATTAAAATTCATATAGAAGAATGGGGAGCCAAGAGAGCTAAAACAATCTGAGGAAAAAGAATGACAAGGACGGAATTGCCTTATCAGGTATGGAAGTGTTTTACTAGGGCTTTAGCTTTGCTCCTCAAACAGTGGAGAAGGATTGAGGTAGGAATAACAAGTGTCCCTTGTCCAGACTAGAGAGCCCAACACTGACCACAGATACTTCAGCAATTAGTATATGGTATGCTTTGGCATTTTAATAGGCAAGGAAAGGATGGACTGAGTAGAAAATCAGGTATCCATGTGTAAATAAATATCAAAAACAATTTCTAAAGGATTAATTGTGAAAAGAAAAAAATCCAAAATTTTAGAGGAAAGCAAGTTTACGGTATCAGGACAGGAATTGATTTCTTAACCCAGATACAAATCTTAAGAGAAATTATTGTAAAATTTGAATACCTTAAAATTAAAAACATTTGTGTGAAAAAGATACCTCAAAGAGGGGAGAAAGACAAGGTATGGACTTCAAGAAGATTTTGCTACACTTACGACCACTAAGGGATTTATATACAGAATACATGAGAGTCTTACAATAACAAGAAAATGATCAGAAACCTGGTAGGGTAAAATGAGCAAAGACTTGAAGAGGTAATTAACAGAAGAGACTGGTATGGCCAAGAAATAAAAGAATAGAGGTTCAACTCCTTTAGAAATGAGAGAAATGCAAATTAAAACAAATTCAATTTAACATTCTGCTCCTTAGAACAAATGCAATACTCTGAGAATTTCCAGTGTTAGGAAGGAAGTGGGAAAAATGGAAAAATATATGCCCTACTATGGGACTCTTAAGTTCATATAACCACCTTGAAACAACCAGGCAAACTCTCATAAAGTTGAAAATTCATACACCTTTGACTCAGCAATTTTTAATTCTAGATGAGACCTTACAGAAACTCTAGCACATGTGGTCAGGGAGATTTTCACAAGGATGTGTACTGTCATATAGAATTCTTACAAATAGTCTAACAAATGAGTAAAGGATGAAAATTGGGTCCTTTTCTTATTAATGAATTCTGGACAGGGTTAAATGAATGAATTTACTTGGATAAATGAAAAAGAAACATAAGGAGATGGGAATAAAACAAGGCTGGAAGATAAATACCATATCACATAGTATACTTTAATGTTAGCATTTAAGATAATACGCACATATGTATTAAAGTATAATTCTTGAATGGGAGAATACTACTCCCATTGGATTGGAACAAAATGGGCTTTGATTGTGTTTTTAATATTTATTTTAAAACTTTTTGGAGCAAATATGTTCAACTATCCCATTTGTTAATTGTAAATGGTGAATTCTGGTTATGTCATACTCTTTGCTGTTCTGATATTTTAACAATATTATAAAAAACAAATTTATTTTGACCTCAAGATGTCACAGTTTGAGTGATAACTGTGTCCAGAGTATAGACACAGATTTGGGTGACTCAATCATGTCACACCAAGGATAGAAGATAGAGAGTGGCTTGTAAACAGGGCAGGATAAATGGAAGTTTATTTACACTGAGAAGAGGGATCCAGGGGTCGTTGTATCATGCAAGGAGAGAAGGATGCAATGAAAGAAAGTATCAGATTAGACTGCTAGGGATTCTTAACCAGGGGTCCATGGACAAAAGATTTCAGGAGGTCCATGAACTTGAACTGAAAATTTAAAAAAATCTTATACTTGCGGGGAACTGTTGGTGCGGGTGTGATATATTTAAAAGTAATATAAAGTATAGTTTGGACTTAGTAGGGGGTCCGTGGTTTTCACCTGACTGGCAAAGGGGTCTGTGGAACTGAAAAGTTTTGTGGCTGTCTCTTAAAATCACTCCCTGTCTGCCCATGAGCTGAAGTCCAAATACCTTATCATAGAGCAAAACTCAGGGACAAAGAATGCAATCAATGGAGAGTAAATTTAGACTAAAATATGTCATGTATCTTGATTAGGAGTAGAGGAGAACAGTAGGAATTCATTCCAGTAAAGAATTTCAGGTGTATATTTTGGATGGTTTAGAACCAAAGCAAGGACTTGAACATGTTTTCCTAAGGTACTAAGAATTAATATAGTAGATGTAGGTTGCACAGATGATTTCTAGTAATAGAGAGATGTGACCTTTTGTTTAAAATAAACCCACATATTTACATATATAAAATGAATTACTTATCAATGGGGCAACATTTTGGAGTGATAATCTGGTGGAGGGACAATTAATTGGAAGCTGATGAAAAAAAAATGACAGTTAAATAATTTGCGAAAAGCAGCACCAGAAAAGGAGAAGTGATTGATATAATATTGTGGAAACTAAAGATACTGAAATGGACTCAGAGAAGGGGTGTTTCTGAGCACAGGGACATGGGTAGGAGATCCACAGTGCCCATGTTAGGAGTTGTCACGGGCAGCTTGATTTCTGCTGAGATTCTGGAGAAAGAGGTAAAAGAACCATAAGCTACCAGGGAGAAGAGCCAGGAGGAACAGCTACATGATGCTGGAGGCAGAGTGAGAGCCCTGAGTTCACTGCACAGAAACCTGGATCTCAGTCGATGCTCGACCACTCAAATGTTCCTTCCCGGAAAGCGTTTGTGTTCTGTTACCCCTTACATGAGTGCAATGGTGCAGAGGAAATTTTTGCAGGAACCAAAGAGGCCAAGTATTTCCCCTTGGCACTTGGGGGCAGCAGACAAGGCCAAAGACCTGACCTCTGAGTGTTTCAAGATCTCCCTGATAGTTCAACACAACCCTGGTAGTTCAAAGAAATGACATATTTTCTCAAGTGCTTGTCATCAGGTACCACTGAATGTGGAGAAGAAGGTGGTTTTCTAGCTCCTATCAAAGAGAACAAATACAGACACACACTCACACACATGCAACCACACCCAAGGGTACACAGGCACAATATTACACTAGGAGGTCGAGCTTTGTACTGAGATACTAAAACCAAAACCACCCCGACATTTTCTTGTTTTCATAAGCAATAGCCCAAGGAGAAGAAATGTCACATGAGATCTAAGGCCTTGCTCTCAGTGTCCCTTAGTTCATTGTTTTGGTGCGGGTGCTGGATTGTGTAAGCAGGAGGGAAATCTGGATGGTCTGACAGTGGAAGGGAACAAAAAAGGGAGTTGTTTCTCCTTATCCCATTTGTGTTTATCTCCATGTCTCCCAAATGTGACTACCTGGGTTCTGGTGTTTTGCTAGGATTCCAGTCCTGTCCTTGACATTACCTTTATTGGAGACCTCAGCCAATTCATTCCACCTTTTATTTTTGCCTGATAAAGAACATAATAGTTCTACTTACCTCCTTGGGGTTTGTCAGAGTCAAAGGAGATAATTTATGTCATGAATTTGCTGGCACATAGTAAGTGTAAGTTAAAGGCTAGCTACCCCTTGATATAGCTGCCATAAAAACACTTTTCTGCAATGTCCACAGTTCCTACTAGGTGAGTCTGTGCTGAGATCAAGTGAGGACAAAAGGATCATGCCCAAGGCCTTCAGTCCTTTTCCAGAAATATGATATTTACAGCCAGCTGCTCTAGCACCAGCTAGCACTACTTTTGGGGGAATATATCCTGGATAAAGGGCCAGCAGTTGGGCCTGGAGAGCTGATCCCTGGTCTTCTCTTCTTGATGTGGGGGCAACAGGACTGGGATGGTTGGGAATGATGAAGTCCGAGATTCCCAGTAGTGGAGAAGAACGGGTGGGCAAGGCAGCAGTGCTGGAGCAATGCTGGGATGTAAGGAAGAGGAGTCCAGATTCCTCCTTAAGGAGTTAGGGGGTTCAGAACAAAGAGCTATTTAGAAATATTCACCAGATTATAAAGTCTCCCAAAACACAAGTCCCCCAGGTCTTCCTTGTGGCCAAATCACAGTAATCGTTGGGACTCATTTTCATATTCCTCCAGCCATTCCCTCAGGGAATCCAGTGCCTGTCATGGGTAATTATTTCCAGAATTTTTTTCCAGAGCAAGGATGGGTGAGAGGGTTTCCAGGAGAGTGAGTCCCCAGGGTCTACGCTCTGGGGTGGCCTTTCTAGGGTCTTTGTTGGAATGTAGTCCCTCTCTCTGTCTGTTCAGCACGAACTTGGGACTTCCACTTTGGAACTCCAGGACTCTACCATTGGGCTCCTCGCCTTCCTTCCTGCCCATGCTGGAAACTTTTTGTTGTAAAGTGTGGCAAAGAAAAAACAAATTTTCACTTTTTTACTCTAGGATCTGACTTAAAGATGGTTAGGTAGGAGTTATACTTTCTTTTATTTAGAATACTCATAGTAGAGCTCTTGAATTTTTAGATTTTTAGAGATACAAAGATTCTAGATATTATGTGGTCCGCTTCTGGCATGTGTCACTTTTATAACAGCCTAGAATAATGGTCATTATCTCATAATTTAGTACCTTTTGTGGCTTAGAGGTACTTTAGAGGACCATGGTGAAGACTGAGCTCTGATTGGATTTGAATTATACTCTGGTACTTAGAAATTGGATCATTTTATTTATTTACTCACCTGTAAAACTGGAATAAGAACACCACCAACAACAAAAATAATAAAAGTAGTAATAATAATAATAAATCTTCATAAAGATGTTGTGTAGATCAAATGAAATAATATCTGAAAAGTTAAACCAGAGCTTGGAAAATAGTTTGCTTTGTTTTGAATGTCACTCAGTAAATGTTAATAGTTATTTTGCTTCCTCCTACACTGGTCATTTAACTGTTGGACAAGTCTCCAAAATATTCTATGAGACTAAGCACATGGTAGATGTTGGAGGTTTTGTTAAGGTGCATTTTCCTCTTGATAAGTTTCAGGTCAGGCCCATGGCCTTGTTGCTACCTGCCCTTTGTCCAGATCAGTCTCTAGCTCCCAGGACAGTCTTGTCCACACATGGAGCAATGCCAACCCATGAAAGAGGTTTTCTTCCTAGTAGTCAGATTTTGTTATACTCAGAATTTCTTACTAATGTCTTGTTTATTTATTGGATACAAAATAGGTGTAAAGAATTATGTGAGAATATAGAAGAGAAGGATGAAGTAAATGATGTTGTAACTCTCAAAAATTTGCAAATATTTTCTTTGACAGTGGCTACCCCAATCATTAGCTTATCAGAGGAATCTCTTAAACTTCTTCCCAGGAGGAGAAAAATTTCTGAATGGTGATAGCAGGTAAATTTAATTGTGTGTTGGCAGATTCTGAGTCTGGTTAAATCCCTTCTTATTTAAGGATATTTAAAAAATAGAAATGACTGATGAAATATATTTCCATAATAAGGGAAAGGTAGAATACCTTAAATAGTTGGAAGAAAAATTATTCTTGTAAGCAATTAAAAAGAGGAATAGAATAGTTTTTAGAAATATCTTTTTCGTGATTTTAATACATTAAAATAAGAGGCACTACACTCAATGGCAAATTTGGAAAAATAGGAAATGGTCATCTTGAAAAAAAAGTAAGTTGGAGGATTCACAATTGCTGATCTTAAAACTTATTTCAAAGCTACAGTAATCAAATGCTCAACATCACTAATGCAAGCTACAGTAATCAAAGCAGCATGATACTGGCACAGGAACAGATGAATGGAGTCAAATTGGGTGCTCAGAAATAAACCCCTGCATTTATGGCCAACTGACTTTAGACAAGTGGGGCAATTGAGAAGCAATAGTCTCTTCAACAAAAGGTGATGGGGGAAAAAAAAAAAAGGTGATGGGAAAATGATCTCCATTTGAAGAAAAAAAAAAAAAAAAAGAGGACCCCTATCTCACACCTTATATAAAAATCAACTCAAACTTGATAAAAGACTTAAATATAACTGAAGAATTCTCAGACTCTTAGAAGAATATGTAGGTGATGATCTTCAGGACATTGTGCTAGGCAATGTTTTCTTAGACTTTACACCCAAAGCATAAATATCGAAAGAAAAAAACGATAAATGGGACCTAATCAAAATTAAAAATTTTTACCTCAGAGGACCTTACGTGAAAGTAGAATGACAACCTACACAATGGAAGAAAGTATTTGGAAATCACATATCTAATAAAGGGTTAATATCCAAAATACATAATGAAATCCTTCAACTTAGTAACAAAAGACAAACAATCCAATTAAATAATAGGCAAAAGACTTGAATAGACATCTCTCCAAAGAAGATATACAAATGGCAAACAACCATGAAAAGATGCTCAACATCATTAACCATCAGGGAAATGCAAATCAAAACCACAATGAGAAAAAGTTCCACACACATTAATAAATATGAAATATAAAAATAAATAAAATATGAAAAATTACAAGTGTTTGACAAGATATGGAGAAAGAGGAACACTCATTCATTGCTGGTGGGAATGTAAAGTGATGCAGCAGCTACCCCAAAAGAATTGAAAGACTCGAACAGATATTTGCATACTAATGTTCATATTGGCGTTATAGTCACAAACGGTAAAAATGGAAGAAACCCAAATGTCTTATCAACCGGTGAATGGATAAACAAAAGGTGGTATATACATTCAATGTAATATTATTCATGTATGAAAAGGAATGAAGTTCTGATACATGAGACAACATGGATGAACCTTGAAGACATCATGTTGAATGAAATAAGCCAGACACAAAAGGACCAATACTGTATCATCTCACTGATATGAAATAAGTGGAATAGGCAACTTCATAGAGGCAGAATCTAGAAAAGAGGTTGCAAGGGGACGGTATGAGGATTAGGATGGGAAATTGGGGATTGAAATGGACAGCGTTCCTATTTGGAATGGTGGAAATGTTTTGGTAATGGATGGTGGTGATGGTAGCACAACATTGTGAGTGTAATTAGCATCTATGTAATATATATCTGAATGTGTTTAAGAGGGGAAATATTAGTTTGAATATATGGTGACAGAATAAAAATAAAAACTGAAAGTCCATGGAACAGCACTACAGAAACAGTCCACCTTAAGTGAAACCATGGACTATAGTTAAAACTATAACGATAAAAATTACTTTTATCAATTGTAACAATATTCCACACCAATCCAAGTATTAATAATAAGGTGGTATATGGGAATCCTGTATTTTATGCATGATTGTTCTGTAAATCCACAAGTTCTTTAATAATGAAAAAATGAGGTAACCTGGACATAGCAGACATAAATGAATAAATAGTAGAAAAAAGATTTAAATTGGCATTTTAGGCAGAATTGACCTTTCATAATAAATTAGGAATGTTGAGGATGGACTTCAGAAGTTTGTCTACAAGGAAGATTCAAAGGATGAAATTTAAAAGAGTAAAGGAGAAGTTGAGTGGTAGAGAGAGCGAGCAGATATAACTTAAGAACAATAGTAGTTTCTCAGAAAGAAAACAGAATTGAACTAAATCAAAATTTTGAAATATGTATTATAGAGAGTCAGAAAACTGAGTTTGCAATGTAAAGACCTAACTATACTCTGTAGCATATTAATGAAAGTATCTCAAGTAGTTTCCTAGTGACATTTGTTATTTTAATGATAAGAATAATATTATTTAAGAATATAAATTTTAATGATACAGAAAAACAGATTACCTCAAAATAAAGAGAAATTCAGATTGGCTTCAATAATTCTCCCTGCAAAACACCAAATATCAGAAAACACCAAAGAATGATCAGAGTTTTAAAAGGTAAATTTCTCAACTCAAAATTCTATCCCTAGCTAGAATATTAAAGTTGTAAATGAGTTTACTAAATTAACGAAAAACATGAAAATATGTTTTAAAATGAATATTTGTTGTAACAAATATAAATATTGTGAATAATCTATTTTTTCAAATATTGAAATAAGTTAATACAACAAATTTGAGAATTATGAAGGGATACACTTTTGTTTTTATTGATTTTTTATTGCTTCTATGAGTATTCCCAGAAATTATTCTTTATAATGTAATAAGGGTTTAAATAATAATCTCTGGGGTTTACAGTTTTTAAACCTAATTTATGTTGCTAAGATTCAACCAAATCGTGCATCGCTGATGGTCATGTAGAAAAAGGGATTTCTCTAGAGAGATTGACCCCAATTACCAAGGGAAATTGCATTGTTGTTCTATAAGGTGGCAGAGAGGACTATGTCGGGATCTCCAGGGATTCTCTGGGATGACTCTATTAGTATTTTCATTTTCAATAACAAAGATTTAAAAAAACTACAGCAACAACAAAAACAGCAACAAAAAGAAAGGCAGTACCACTTTGGACTCAGACCCCTCAGGAATGAAATTTCGGGTCACTTCACTGGTTCTGGTATCACCATCTTTTCCCGTTGATTCTCCAATCTTAGCGGAACCAACTTCTTCCTGCAGTTAATAACCACTGGTTATTACCTCAGCATCTGTCTTCTTTCTCTTTCGGTCTTTCATTACCTGTGTACCCAATTCCCTGGATTAAGTCTTCTTTGTTTAAAAATACTTGGTGTTATTTCTGTTTCCTGACTGGACTCTGAGAGACACACACAAGCTACATATTCTTTTCCAGGCTTAATCAATCCTGGGGCATTGGTTCATGAAGTAAATTAAATTTCAGTTTCAATATTACTTCAGGATGGTGTGTTAGGCAGAATCAAAAGAAGATCACTAAGACAAATGATAACTGCTTTGACATATAGAAGCCATGGTTTTTATTCGCAGTTAAAGCTACCAACACACTTATAAATTCTTTATATTGTAGAAAGTATAGTAGGGATGTCAACACCCCATTTCTAACTTTTGTTAGATAAAATAAATCTTAAAAAATGGAAAGATATAGTTCAGTTTAATTAACTATGCAATTAAAATAAACCATCTCCCAAGGTAATTTTCTTTAAGATTTCAATGGTGGGGTAAATAATGTTGAGTCCAGTGATGTCTGATCACTATCAGATTATATTTTAGGGTCTAATGTTTTCATCCATTCATCTCACTTTCCTCTAATAATTACATGATGCACTGAAAGAAATACAGATGCATTATGACATCTCCTGCCTTCAAAAGTTTACAAACTTAGAAGGGGTGATGAAGTTTCATTATCTAGTACAATGGACTTTTGGATAATGACTTATATCCTCAAAACACAAGCTGATGTGATCCTCTCAAACCAATGAATGGAGCAGAGCAGATTTTTTAAATCTTAATACATGAACGTGGAAGATAAGGATGAGACTTTCCAAACTCTACTCTGCCAGGCAGTAGCCCAGCTGGGACATGAACCCAATGTCCTTGGGCAGCCTCTCTGCCAAAGGAGCAATAACGCATACAAAGTGGTCATTTCATTAAGACTGCAGTGTCATCAGTGGTAGTTTCTGGATGAAAAGATCAAAGATGGCTTTTTGGAGAGGGATGACATTGGGACTGGACTCTCAAAGTCTTCCTAATTGGGGACCCCAATGTCTAATGCATGACCTCACATTCACTGTGAGGACATTCTCTTTCTGAAGAGCTTCTTCAAGGCAGCTTTCATGTCCTGGTTTCTTAGACTATAGATGAAAGGATTTAGCATTGGGGTCACTGCCACGTACATCACAGTTATCACTGCATCCTTCAGGCTGTAACTAGTCAGAGGGCGGCAATACATCCCCAATACAGTCCCATAATACAAAGAAACAACAGTGAGGTGGGAGCCACAGGTGGAGAAGGCTTTGAGCACACCCTTGGTGGATGGAACCCGTAAGACAGTGGAGAAGACCCAAACATAGGAGATGATGATGCATATTAACGGCACGGAGAAAACACTAACTCCTAGGTACATCATTTTCACATTAAAGTGGATGTCAGAGCAGGACAACCTAAGCAAAGATGTAATGTCACAGTAGAAATTCATCACTTCTTGGTTGTTGCAGAAGGACAGACTGGCTGTGAGCAGAGTGTGGGTGAGGGCATTGGCGTTTGCAATGACCCAAGACCCAACAACAAGTAGGAAAGAAGACCTTGGGTTCATAATTGTTGTGTAATGAACCTGATTACATGGCACGATCATATGCCATCACAGCTAAATGTCAGTGTTAGCCAAGGCAATCATGAAATACATCTGTGTTAGGCATCCCCCAAAGGAAATGACTCTGCTGCCCAAGAAATGGTTTGTGAGCATCTTAGGGATGGTTACGGATGAGAAAAAGATGTCAACGAGGGAGAGGTTGGCAAGGAAAAAGTACATGGGGTTGTGAAGGCAAACATTTGAGTGAATGGCCCAGATGATGAGCAGGTTTCCAATCAATGTTATGGGGTAGATGAACAGGAAGAGGACGAAGAAGAAATCTTCCTGTGCCTGCTGACCAGTAAGTCCCAAGAGGATGAAATACAGGGTAGAGGACTGGTTTTCTTTCCTCATGGCTCCTTCAGCATGAAAGGGGAGGAGAATCTAGAATTATTAGTGAAGTTAGTGCATGTAATGATTTAGTTATCCACTAATTTTGACTCCAGTGGCCAGCTTTCTCTCCCCCTGGATTTAATAAGTCATATAGAGCTAATATGTGGGGAATAAAATCTGTAGGTCAGTGGGATTAATTGTCAGTCATCTCTGAGCATTCATGTGTAGGATATAATCAATCTGTACATCAGAGATGCTCATTATCTGCCACCCCACCACCACCACCCAAAACAACCGAGTTTTAATCATTTAAGATTTAATGAAATTTTCATATTCCATGTGCTATCACTTTGTTAGGCTATGGAAAAATTATAAATATGTGAGAAATACATCCATTTTTCCAACCATTTATATTTGAGACTATAAAACATAGTCACACTTCTCAAGTACAATTATAACTTAATGCAGAAACCAGAATCACACACTAATCTTATTACAGTTGATAAGGAAAGAACAGCATTGGGATTCTTTAACCAACATTCCAGTGCATAAGATGTGTCATTAGAAGGACCAGCCCAGACAATTAGGAATTGTTCCACTGACCAAACTCAGATTGAGCCATAGCAGGCGGTAACAGGTGTCTACACAAGAGCCATTGGGTTTATTTAGAGCCTAGTAAAACCAGCCCAGTGAATGTCCTCCCCATGTGTCCCATTTTAAAAGCTGACTTTCACCATCTCTTTCACAGGCTTTATCTCTTTATAAATTCTTAACTATACTGATTTTCTCTTTGGTCTGTTTATTTCTCTGTCATTATTTTTTTTTTTGGTGGCTCCTCTAACTCCATAGTGGCTTCAATTATTGCTTTGCCAATGACTCTCAGGTCTGTGTCTTTAGGCTTCATTTGTCTTTCCCATATTTCCACACTCAGTAATTCTGCCACCGTGTCTGGTGAAATTCCTTATTCTGCACATTCAAATTAAGTAGACTTTTCTGAGGAGGAATTCTACATTTTGTCTTTCTTACCACCTTTAGAAAAAATATTTTTGAATATTGTTCATTTTATGTCTCAAATATTTTTAAAAATAATTTATTTTTTATTAGAGAAGTTGTTGTTTTATAGCATAATCATGCAGAAAATCCATAGTATACCAAGAGGTTAGCACTCAATATTTCTTGAGTTGAATCCAGGTGTATTTCGGGGTTCCCCAAATATGGGAAGCTCACAGACACTCAACCAAATTTATCCCTCAGCTCTACATCTGACCTTGTTGATTCTATATTTATAAGAAATCTTATGAAACTTAACATTTGTATTTACTATGTCAGTGCTTTAGTTTAGACCATATTTTCTAGCCAATATAATATAATGCTCCCTTAAAAGCTTTACTATAGGCTCCCTGCTTTTATATCCATCTTGTAATCTCTGTCCATAGTATAGACTCTATACTAATTGTGCAAGAGACTACTTACTACCTGCTCAGCCCAGTGCAGGTTGTTCTCTTCTTTCTACACACTCAGCTATACTACCTTTCCCAGGCACCTTTACAGTGAGTGTGGTCATGTGGCTGAGCCTACTCCATCTATTGATGTGCTCCAGTTCTGGGCTTCCTACATGCTCTTTCTCCTTCTGCCAGCTGGATGCAAATGGCAAGGAGGCTGAATAGAGTGGAGGAGTCACATGGTAGAATGAGCCCGTGTGCCTCTTTCTCCGTATCTTGGAGTACCACCTACTGCAAAGAACACCCACTTGAGGTTTTTACAAAGGAGAGAAATAAACCTTTGTATTTTCTTATTAATTATTTTTTAACTTTCTTTTATCATTTTTATCTATTTTTAAAATATTTACAAACAACACTCTTCCTTGCATATTTCTGCCACATAAAAATTGGAAAGGAAAATTCAAAATGGATAAAATTCACACAAAATATGATTTTATGCAAAGAAAATCCAAGGGAATCAATAGCTACAATAACAAAGTTCTGCAAAATTAGGAGATTTAAATCAATATTAAATAAATCAATATGAAAAAATTAGAAAATATAATTAATATCCTTCATCTTGGAAAAAGTATAAAAGTCTGAGAATTTCCAGTGTAAAGGAGGAAGTGGGAAAAAATGGAAAATCATGTGCCATACTGATGGGACTCTAAATCAGTAGAGCCACTTTGAAAACAATTAGACAATCTCTCATTAAGTGGAAAATTCATACACCTCTGACTCAGCAATTTCACTTCGAGATGAGACCCTAGAGAAACTCTAGCACCTGTGGACAGGAAGATTTTCACAAGGATGTGTACTGTCACATAGAATTCTTACAAGTCATCTAACAAATGGGGAATGAATAAACAAAATTGTGTCATTTACTTATTAATGCATGCAAGATGGCTAAAATGAATGAAAACACATGAGTAAATTTAAGAAAACATAAATAGCTGGGAAAAAGCATGTTGTTGGAAGATATATTTAACACTAAAATATACATATGATACAGTATCACATATATACTGTGTATTTAAATGTTAATTTTTAAAATAATACACATATATGTATTAAAAGTGTAAATCTTCAATGGGAGTATGCTAACGACTTCAGGACAGCAGTTATCTCTGGGTTGAAAGGGCGAAAATAAGATTTTGTATTGGAATAAAGAGATCTCAACTATATTTTTGTGTTTATTTTAAAAATCTTTCAGAACAAATATGATCAAATGTCACATATGTTAAATCTAGCTGAAGAGTTTTTGTTATGTTATTCTTTTGTCATTCTGATGTTTTAACAATATCATAAAAAGAAATTTAATTTAATATAAAGATTTCACAGGTTTGGGTGATAACTGATTCCAGAGTGGGACCATGGAGCCAGGTGACTTGATCATCTTACACTGAAGACAGGAGAGAGAGGGTGGCTTGTAAACAGGGTTAGAATAAATGGGAGTTTATTTATCCTGAGAAGAGGCCTCCAGGGGGCATTGTATCATGCTAAGAGAGAAGGATACCATGGAAGAAAGACTCAGATTAAAGGAAGCAAAAGTAAGTGGATACAAATAGGGATAGAATTTAACAGTCTTTAGCTCCTGGTATTTAATTATCCAGTGCTATTCCTCCCAGCTCATTATTTTGGATACACCCACTCTTTGACCCAGTGTTGATCTCCAGCCTCTTAACTTCTTTTGCATCTGTCTAGTCAGCCCAGTTCTGGCCATTTTCTCTCTCCAAACCTGTACTCTATGGTCACCCACTCTTACAACCTAACCTCAACCTAAGGCAATCTATACGTACTTTCATTTTCCTATTCCTGGGTAGCTGAGGGCTATTAGAGAAATCCCACAAACCTGGGATTTACAAAATAGTAAAACTATATCTTCACTGGTAATTACAGTTAGTAGATAATAGAACAAGTTGTATTCTGTTCTTAGATACCTTCAATTCACCTCTTCCAAACATTTGTTAGTTTGAAAAGAGGTGATATATGAACAATCACTTTTATGTTATTGCTATTTTGAAACACATTTAAAATTTTCTCATGAATAGAATTAGATGATAGGTAGTGCAGTTCCCATGGGGAGTGTTTATTTATCTGCTGGATAAACTGTCTGTTGTTGGGGAATATTATCTACATAATCAGGGCTGATCATGAGAATCAAAGCTTCATCTCCTCTGAGATATGCTGGAGAAACATGGACATGTAATTTTCAATAAAATTATTTTCCTCATTTCCATTTTTGCACCAAAAATTCTGCTAATTATGCTTTATTTCTTGTCATAATTAAAACAGATAGTGTCATATCATTATTACTTAAATATGCAGTGTCGATTGATAAGTCTCATTCCAGTAAGATTTTAGAGAGTGTCTTATGACAGACTTATCAAACCGTTACAGCCTTTCTGAGAAGTAGTATTTTCTGGCTGGAAAAATCAAAGTTGTTTATTGGAGTAGGATGACTTTGGGGCTGGACTCTCAAGTGCATCCTAACTGGGGACTTCACTGTCTAATCCATGACCTCACATTCACTGTGAGGACATTCTCTTGCTGAAGATCTTCCCCAAGGCAGCCTTCATGTCCTGGTTTCTCAGACTATAGATGAAAGGATTTAGCATTGGGGTCACTGCGATGTACATCACAGTTATCACTGCATCCTTCAGGCTGTAACTAGTCAGAGGGCGGAAATACATGCCCATCACGGTCCCATAATACAAAGAAACAACAGTGAGGTGGGAGCCACAGGTGGAGAAGGCTTTGAGCACACCTTTGGTGGATGGAACCCATAAGACAGTGGAGAAGACCCGAACATAGGAGATGATGATGCATATTAATGGCACGGAGAAAACACCAACCCCTAGGTACATCATCTTCACATTAAAGTGGATGTCAGAGCAGGACAACTTGAGCAAAGGTGTAATATCACAGTAGAAGTTGGCCACTTTTTGGTTGCCACAGAAGGACAGCCTTGCTGTGAGTAGAGTGTGGGGGAGGGCATTGGCATTTGCAATGACCCAAGACCCAACAACAAGCAGGAAACAAGACCTTGGGTTCATAATTGTTGTGTAATGAAGAGGGTGGCTGATGGCCACAGCACGATCGTATGCCATCACAGCTAAGATATAGCTGTCAGTGTTACCCAAAGAAATCATGAAATACATCTGTGTGAGGCATCCCCCAAAAGAGATGGCTCTGATGCCCAAGAGATGATTTGCGAGCATCTTAGGGATAGTTACAGATGAGAAAAAGATGTCAACGAGGGAGAGGTTGGCAAGGAAAAAGTACATGGGGTTGTGAAGGCGAACATCAGAGCGAATGGCGCAGATGATGAGCAGGTTTCCCATCAGTGTGATGGGGTAGATGAACAGGAAAAGGACGAAGAAGAAATCTTCCTGTGCCTGCTGACCAGTAACTCCTAGGAGGATGAAATACAGGGTAGAGGACTGGTTTTCTTTCCTCATGGCTCCTCCAGCATGAAAGGGGAGGAGAATCCAGAATTAATAATGAAGTTACTGTGTAAGGATCTTAGCTTTTCACCACTTTTGACTCTAGTGAGCAGCTTTCTCTCTCCCTGGGATTTCTAAGTACAGACAGATGCAATATGTGGGGAAAAATCACATGGTCAGTGGGGACTAGTCATTTACCCCTGGACATGCATGTTAAGAAATCAGCATTCTGTGAATTCAAGGTGCTCATTTCCCCAACTCCAGAACTATCACTCCAAGACTAGGTTTTATTCATTTAACAAAAAATTGACTTTTCATATTCCATGTGCTAGACACGTTGTTAGGCCTCATGGAAAAATCTCAAATACGTGAAAATACAGTTTATTCCTCCATTTAGTGAATAGCTAAGACATAATTTCTGCCCTCAATTTTGCTTAATTATTAAGCCAGAAGCACACCCTAATTTTATCATGTGTTAAGGAAAAGACCACATTTTAAAATCTTTGACAAAATAATCCATTTCAAAGGGGGTGTCAGTATAAGGACCAGTCTGGACAATTAGGAATCAGTCCTCTGACCAAACTCAGAGTGAGCCATTGCCCAGGAGATAACAGTTGTCTGGATTGGCATTTGTCAGATTGTAAATGACAAGGACCACTAAGTTTAGGTCCTAGGAAACCAGCCTAGCGTATTTTCTTCCTAGGTGCCCCATTTTTAAGCAGACATTCAGCATTTCCTCTGATAGGCTTTATATCTTTCAAATCCTTAAATATACAGTCACAATGCTTTTCTCTTTAGTCTGCACTTTCCTTTCTTCATTATTTTTTTTAGTGATGCATCTAGCTTTATAGTGGATTCACCTATTGCTTAATCAATGACTCTCAGGTCTATACCTGTAGTCTTGATATGTCTTTCCCATATTTCCCTGCTCAGTCATAGTGCCAACATGCCTGACCAAATCCCATGGTCTGCACATTCAACTTAAGCAAGCTTTCTCTGAGGATGAAAATTATATCTTGTTTATTTTTATCTCCTCCAGAAAAATTATTGTGGAGTGTTCTTCACTGTATATGCCATAAGTCTGCATTCATTATTATTTCTTGAGTTGAATCCAGGTGCATTTCATGGGTTCCCCACATTTGGGATGCTCGCAGGCACAACCATCCCATTTATTCCTTACCTTTACATCTGATATTGTTGATTCCCCATTTATAAGAAAGCTTATGTAACTCAACCTTTCTATTTACCATCTCAGTGCTTTAGTCTGACCTTCATCATTTTCTACTGGAAATATTGTAATGCTCCCTTAACTGTTTGACTACAGGGTCCCTCTGTCAAACAAAAGACAAATTTGAAGAATTTAGAAGAAAGAGACTGTTTATCACAAGACATTTTGCAAATTGGCAAACACCAAATGCCGAGACAAGGAAGTGGCAATTTATATAGCAAACGCAAGAAGGGTGCACAAGAAAAATTTTGATTTGTTAAGCAAAAAAAGAAAAAAGAAAGAAAGAAAGAAAAGAAAAGAAAAGGAAAGGAAAGTAAACCTTGTAAGGGGATAAAAAGCTAACGGGCAACTGACAAAATTTACATGCACTCATTACCTGGGCCTCCCCCCCTCCCCGGCCCCCAATTCAGTTGCCAACAAAGTCTTGGTTTAGAGTTAATCAAGGCACAGGATCAAAGAATGTTATAACATCCTAGCAGTTGTGCAAGGTCAGAGAGTGCCAGATAACTTGTATCACAGACAATTTGTTTCCTCATGTGTGGGCAATTTAAACATTTACAATCAAGTTAGTTTTACTTTAATCATAGATATATAAATTGCCCTTTGCTTTACAAGGGTATGGACAAATTGCCTCCAGGCCCTTGCCAATTAATTTAACACCTCCTTTTTGATCCATCTTGTACTCTGAGACCATATTAATTGAGGCTGAAATTACCAGCTGCTCACCAATATCCATGCTGTTTTCTTCTTCCTGGACACTCAGTTACACTACATTTCCCAGGCACCCTTGCAGAGAGGTGTGGTCATGTGACTGAGCTCTAGCCAATCCGTTGATGTGGTCCAGTTCTTGACTTCCTCTGTTCTATCTCCTTCTGTCTGCTGGATGCAAAGGGCAGGAGGCTGAAGGGGCTGGAGGAGTCACATGGTGGAATGTACCTATGTTCCTTGTTTTCCACATCCAGAAGGGCCACCTACCACCAAGAATACCAATATGGGGCTGTTACATAGTAGACAAATAAACTTTATTCTATTTAAACCATTACACATTTTGTGATTTGTCACTGTAGTCCAAGCTATCCTAAGTTATTCACAATATTTCTATAGAGATCTCTACCTAATAATGAAGCCAGTCTATAATTAACTCAAGCACCAAGTCTCAATGTTTTCTATCATACATGTGTGAATTACATGCCAAGCATGGGATGTAGGCCTAATTATCTTCCCCCCATAGGATATGCTTTCTCACCTCTGTACCCTACAGGATATGGTTTCCACTCCTGAAATGCCCTTTCCCATATCTACACACAATCAAAATGTCTTAGGGTTGGAAGGATTCAGTAAATCTGGAGCGCTCCAAGACTCTGGTTAGCTCATTTGGTATGGAAATGTAAGATTTCAAATGGGAGGTTTCCAGCAACCTGGCAGGCTAAGCTGATGTCCACAAGCCCCAATCCCATTAAAACTGCAGACCTTCAACAGAATTATAACAGAAAAAATATACATAGCCAAACCTAAAAGGAAGAAATAGGAGTACCTAGACATGAGAAACAAACAGAAAATTCAAAACAATAGTTGTCAGTCTACCTGGTGCTGTGGTGACCCCTTGGGGTTTCTAAGCAGGAATTAGACTGAAAGGGCTGGGGTTTGGGGGTGTAAAATGCCTCATTGGTACAGAAGATATGATCAAGATCCGCTTGAACCAGGGAGTTTAACTTGATTCCTCAGAGCAAAACATTTGAAATATTGCCCTACTTGTGAAAAGAGCATAGGAAAAAAGTTTTTGCTATATAAAAATTGGAAAGGAAAGAACAAAATGGATAGAATTTACAGAAAATATGGTTGCATCCAAAGAAAACTTAAGGGAATTTTTAGATAAACTGAGAGAGTTCAGCAAGTTTTAGGGATATTAAGTCAATATTTAAAAATCAATACTCTTCCTATATTAAGAATAATAGTTAGAAAATATAATTTTAAAAGGATCCCACTTAAAATAGCAATGGAAATTTAAGGATTCTATAAATAGTTCTAACAAAAGTGGTCCAAGATGACTATTGAAAAAAAATGGCAAAACTTTACTGAAGGTAAAAAGAGAATATCTGAATGATTGGGATATATGCAGTGTTAATTAATCTGTGTATTTGATGCAATCTCAAACAATACACCACAGATTTCTCTTAAACATGGAATGAAACAAACTGATACTAAAATTCATGTAGGAGAATACAGAGCCAAGAAGAGCTAAGACAACTTAAAGAAAAAAAATTGAGGAGGGAGGAATTGCCTTCTCAGGTATCAAAGTGTTTGACTAATGCTTTAGCTGTGATAATTCAAATAGCGGAATAGAATGGGTATAGGGACTTACAAATGACCCATGTAACAGACTAGAAAGCCTAACACAGACCAAGCATATACTACAAGTTAATAAATGACATGGGTTGCTTTTATAATAAGCAGAAGGATTGATGGGCTATTTAGTTAATTTTGCTGGGATAAATGGGTATACATATATTAAAAATGCAGAAAAACAATTCCTGAAGGATTAATTGTGAAAAGCAAAACTTCAAAAATTCTAGAGGAAAAGATATTTTTGATACTGATTTCCTAAACCTGACACAACACACACAAACATAAAATACTGTAAAATTTGAATACATAAAATTAAAAACATTTTTCTGAGTAAGATATCATAAAGGAAACAAGTCACGGACTGGAAAGAGGTGTTTGCTACACACACAGTCAATAAAGGATTTATATTCAGAATACTTAAGAGGCTACACACTAATAAGAAAAAGACCAAAACCCAATAGGAAATAATGAGCAAAGACTTGAATAGGCATATCTCAGAGAGGAAACTGCTAAGGCCAAAAGATATAAGATGTCATTAGTAATCAGAGAAATGCAAAGTAAAACAAAATTTAATTTAACTTCTTTCATCTCGGACTATTGTAAAAGTCTGATAAAGTAAGGGAGGAGGTAGAAAATTGGAAACACATATACTCTACTGATGGGACTCTAAAGTAGTATAACCACTTTGGAAAAATAATTAGGCAATCTCTTGTAAGTACATTTACAGTGAAATAACATAATTTTCTAAAGGGGCCGTTAACAGGCACCATCAAATGTGTCGTGGAAGGTGGCTTGGTAGACTCTCTAAGAGGACACACACTAGCAAATTACTTCAGGAGGTAGAACTTAGGACTGAGATAACCTAACCAGAACTACCCCTTCCTGATCCCATCTTCACAGACAAATGCCCAAGAAGAAGAGTTGTTAGGTAGGGTCTAAGGTTTTGATTATTAGTATTCTTTGGTCAATATTATGATTGCCGTTACTAGACTGTGTAAAAAAGAATCCGGTTACCCTTCTCTGTCCCACCCCCTTGTGCTTATCCCCATCACTCTCCTCTTTGAGAATTTGGGTTTTCTATTGATGCTATTGTTCACGTCTTGGCCTTGGCATTACGTCTCTTGGTGACTTCAGGCAATTCATTTCACCATTTATTTTTCAACTGATAAAATGATTTAATAGTTCTACTATTAGGGTTTTGTCAGGGTTGAAGGAGATTATGCATTAATGCAGCTGCTGGCACTTAGTAAGTGCTCAATTAAAAGCTAGCTATCCCTGGGCATTGCTGTCATAAAACTCTTTTCTCCAGTGTCCACAGTCCCTACCTGGTGAGTCTGTGCTGAGCTCAGGTGAGGTCAAAAAGGGTCTGGTCCTGTGGCCTTCACCCCTCTTCCACAAATAGGGCTTTACAGTCAGCTGGTGTAGCACCTGCTAGCGCTACTTTTAGGGGCAGGCATGCTGGAAAAAAGGCACGTAGTAAGTAAGCTTGGAGTACAGATCCCTCACCTCTTTTCCTAGGGTGACAAGACAAGACTGGGATGGTTGGGAATGATGGGGTCTAGAGTCCCAACTGCAGAGCTGAACCGGTAGACAGGGTGACAGGGCTGGAGCTCTTGTGGAGCATGAGGGTGAGAAGTGTAGTTTCCTCCTCAGTGAAGCAGGCTGTGTCAACATATAGAGAAAATTTGGGAATATGCACCAGGTTATAAAGTCTTTGGAACACAACTCTCCCAGGTCTTCATTCAGGCCAAGCCATAGTAATTGTTGGGATTCATTTTCACACTCCTCCAGCTGTGCCCTCAGGGAACCCAGAGGCTCTCAAGAGCAATCATTCCCTAACTTCTCTTCCAGAGCAAGGATGGGCAAGAGGGTTTCCAGGAGAGTATGTCCTCAGGGTACAAGCTCTGGGGTAGCCTTTCTAGGAGCTTTGTTGGAAGGTGGCCCTTCTCTTGTGTTCTTCTGCACAAACTTGGAACTGTGTCTTTGTATCTCCAAGTTAGTACTAGGGTACAGTGGAGCTCCTGGCTTCCTTCCCACCATGCTGAAGCCTTTCTGATGTTAAGTGTGGCAGTGAAAAGGAATTTTATTTCATTTTTATCTTCAGATCTGATTTGAGGAGGGCTAGGGTGGAAGTTATACTTTGTTTTATCTAGCATGTTGACAGAAACTCTCCTAAATTTTAGATTCTGAGAGGTGGAAAGGGTCAAGATGTCATCTAACCCACTTCCTGAATGTGTCACTTTTATAACAGCCCTGAAGAGTGGTCATGATCACATGATTTAACTCCTCCTGTGGCAGAAAGGTCGTGACCTTTTTGAGAGGTACATGGTGAAAACTGTGAGTTCTTGGTGTGTTTGAATCAGACTCTGATACTTAGTAATTTGGACAGTTATTTTACTTACTTATCCGTAATACAGGAATAACAATAATAATAATAACAGTTTTATATAGTTGTTTTCTGGATCCAGTGAAATGATTTCCGTAAAGTCCCTAAAACAGATCTTGGAACATAATTTGAACGTCACTTAGTAAATGTTATTTCACTGCCTCCTACACTAGTCGTTTATTTGTTGGACATGTCTCCAAAATCTTCTATCATGTTATGCACATGGTTGATGTTGAAACACTTTTTTAAATTGCATTTTACTTCCTACAAGTTTCAGGTCAAACTGTCCTGTGGGTCCTGTTGTCTCTTACCCTGTATTCAATGAAAGTCCACTTCCCAGGACACTGCCTGCCCTGTCATGGAAAAGATGACACCATGTGATAAATATTTTCTTCCTAGTAATTATATTTTGTCCTACTCAGAATTTCTTACTACTTGCCATGTTTTATTTATTATACACAAATTCGATGTAAGGAATTATGTGAGGATATAGACAAGAACTATGAAGAAAATGATGATTTAACTTTCAAAATTTGCAAATATTATCTGTGAACTGTGACTATGGTGTTCATTAACTTACCAAAAGTATCTCTGTCCCATCTCTCCCAAAGGAGAAAAGTCTCTGGATGGTGAGAAAGGGTAAATTTAATTGTCTGTTGGCAAATTCCAGGCCTGATTAAATCCCTTCTTATTTAAGGACATTTTTAAAAAAAGGAATTAGCCATGAAAAATGTTTGCATTGTAAGAGAGAGGTAGCAACACCTTAAGTACTTGAAAGAAAACTTTGCACTTGAAAGTGACTTATAAAAGGGAACACAAAATTTCTAGTAATTATCTTTTATGTTAAGACATTAAAAATAAGAGGCAGTATACACAGAGGCAAATTTAGATGACAATAAAATTTATTTGGAAATAGCAGACAGAAATGAATAAAGAGCAGAAAAAAAGATTTAAATTGGCATTTTAGGCAGAATTGATGTTTCAGAAAATAAATTAGTAATGTGGAGGATGGACTTCCAAAGTCCTTTTTAGGAATGATTAAAAGAACAAAGTGTTCAAAACAATAATAGAGAAATGTTGATGAGAATGTGGTGATCTAACTTAAGAAAAATAGTAGTTCCACGAAAAGAAACCAGAATGAAACAAAAGTAATTATTTAAATTAAAATAAAAGATAATATTATAGGGAATCAGAAACCTGAGGTTTCAAATTGAATGTCTTACCATACCCTGAAGAATATTAATGAAAATAACTCTACTCATATTCTAATGACGTTTTGTGTTTTAATGATAAAAGAGCATTATTTTAAGATGAAATTTCAATGACAGAGAATAACACATTACTTAAAAAGAAGCAGAAATTCAAACTGGCTTCACACTATTTTCTAAAATATACCAAATGCCAGAAAAAACTAAAGAGTTATCAGAGTTTTAAGAAGAAAATTTTGCAACTCAAAATTCTATACCCAGCTATATTAATTATGCTGTGATTATGTTTCCAAAATTAAATGAAAGTACTGAAAATAGTTATTTAAAAATACCATTTTCAAATCTTTGAATTAGTTTTAAAAACAATGAATTTCAGACACTTAACGAATATGGGGAGCAAAACACACTCTAATTCAAGTGTACATAAAAGGACTTGAGATTATTGTTTTGTCTTGAAAACATAAGTAAAGTAATAAAGATCTATGCATCTTAATTCTAGTAATGAAATAGATATCCATTAACAGAATAAAAGTAAATGGGAGAGCACTATATGAAATCAGATGAAATGTGGATTATATGATATTATATATCGAAATAATGACCCCCATATTTTTAGTTTAAGAGAAGAAATCTACCAGAGTCAGATATAAATTTTCCTTTAAGTAGAAGGGGAAAAAGAGAGAAATCCTAAGGACTGTACAACTATCAAAGAAAGCCTGCATTATTTATTTCATTTTCCAATATATGATAGTTTCAAAAAATATCAGATATAAGGATAAACTTAATAAAACATATGCAAGATGTCCACACCAAAACTAAACAAACAATGCTGAGAGAAATTAAAGAGAATCTAAATGAATGGAGAGATACACCAACTCCTTGGATTCAGAATCTCAAATTTGTTAAAAAGTCATTACCAAATTTAGCTATAGAATCAATGCAATACCAATCATAATCAAAAGATTTTCTGCTTAATAAACAAATAAATAAATGTACAAGAATAGCCAGAAATAGCAGCTATGTACAGCAGGGGAAACAGAGACATTAATGGGTGAGGAATTTTATTGTTTGTTTACCTGTTTTTTGTTTATTATTATTATTATTAAAATAATGAAAATGCTCGAACAATGACTGAAATGATGAATGTACAACTATGTGATTTTACCAAATACCATTGATTATACACTTTGGATGAATTGTAGCCTTTATTAATATGTATAAATAAAATTGATTTGTTTAAAAAATCAAAAGTTTCTAAAATTTATATGAAAATTCAAAGTCCTAGAATAAATAAGATAATCTTCAAGAGAAATAACAAATTGGAGCACTCACACTACCAGATTTCAAGAATTAATATGAAGCTTTATTAACTGAAACAGCATGGTATATATATAAGAATAGATGAATAGAAAACTAGAAGCAAATAGTGAGCCAGAAATAGACACATACAAATACAGCAAATGCTCTACTGAAATTTAGGGGAGGAAAAAATGTTTTTCCTCCAAATAATTGGATAGCTGTATGAAAAAAAAAAGAAACCAGACCCATTCCTCATATACTACACACAAAGAAAATTAATTTGAGATGGATCATGGAAATAAATGTGAACAGATACTGTAATACTTCTAGAAGAATGTTAGAAGAAAATATGGGAGAATATCTTCATCACCTTGGGGGCAGGCAAAGCTTTTTAAAATAGAACATGACCACAAAATCAATCATAGAAAATGAGAAATTGGACTTTATTAAAATTAAGAACTTTACTCATCAAAAGACATTAAGAAAGTGAAAAATGTCACAAAATAGCAAGAGATCTTCAAATACATATATTGTACAAAGATATTATCTCCTGAATAGTAAAAAAAACTATAAATTAATAAGATAATTGACAAAAAAAAATTTTTTTTAATGGGCAAAAGACTTTAATAGGCCCATCATAAAAGATGACCCAAATGGTCAACAAGCATGTGAAAATGTGCTCAACTTCATTACTCATCGGGCAAGAGTAAATTAAAACCACAATGAGATAGCACTATATATACTCATCAGAATGGTTAAAAATGAAAAGACTGACAATAACATGTGTTGGCAAGGATGAAGAGTAACTATAACTCTTATATTGTTAGTGGGAATGTAAACTGGTACAACCATTTTGGAAAACTGTTGGTCTGTCTCTATCTACCAGATGACACAGCAATTCTACACCTAGGTACATGCCCCCAAAAGTGGGAATAATATCCACGAAAAGAATACGTATGAAGATGTTCATAGTAGCGTTATTCATAATAACCCAAAATGGAAATAACCCAAATTATGGAGAATGGATAAAAATAATTACAGTTTATTTATACCATGACATACTATGCAGTAATATAAAAGAACAAACTACTAATACATGCAACAAAATGGACACATCTTATAGACAATATGTCAAATGTAAGAAATTAGGCACAAAAGAGTATTTGTGGTATGATTTCAATGATAAGAAGCTCAAGAACTGAAAACTAATTGAATGGGGAGAAGTAAGGATGGTGGTTACATCTGGGGCAGGTAGAAACTGAAAAATGGGAGGAGGAACATTCAAGTTTCCAATTTTGGGCTTTGGTGAATGTATTAGTCAGGGTTCTCTCAGGAAACAGAATCAGCAGGAGATATTTGTGAATAATATGGAACTCTAAAAGAGTCTCTCATGTGACCATGGGGACGCACAAGTCCAGGTTCCTCAGGCAAGCTGCAAACCAGGGGCTCCAATGAAAGGTCTTTGATGAGTCTCTGGGAGAAGTTGCCTGTCCAACGACGAGCTGGGAAATTCTCTCTGAATGTTGAAATCACTTCCACTTTTAAGTCATTCAACTGATTGGATAAAAGCACCACCCA
>JAKSZT010054052.1:284776-346758 GCA_026826555.1 Tolypeutes matacus
CAAATGAGGAATGTGTTGTCTCCAAAATCCAAAGAGGCCAACTAAGCATTGTGCCTCCTTTTTGGTCATAGGAGGGGTCAGGTGCAACAGCTTATCCTTTACTTTCGAAGGGATATCTTGACAGGCCCCACACCACTGGACACCTAGAAATTTCACTGAGGTGGAAGGACCTTGTATTTTTGTTGGATTTATCTCCCATCCTCTCTCATGCAAATGCCTTACCAATAAATCTAGAGCCTTTGCTACTTCTTGCTCAGTAGGTCCTATCAACATGATATCATCAATATAATGGACCAGTGTGATGTCTCGTGGGAGGGAGAGACGATCAAGGTCCCTGCGGACAATATTATGACATAGGGCTGGAGAGTTGATATACCCCTGAGGCAGGACAGTGAAAGTATACTGCTGGCCTTGCCAGCTGAAAGCAAACTGTTTCTGGGGGTCCTTACTAATGGCAATTGAGAAAAAAGCATTTGCCAGATCAACAGCTGCATACCAGGTACCAGGGGAAGTGTTGATTTGCTCAAGCAATGATACCACATCTGGGACAGCAGCTGCAATTGGAGTCACCACCTGGTTAAGTTTACGATAATCTACTATCATCCTCCAATATCCATCTGTTTTCTGCACAGGCCAAATAGGAGAGTTGAATGGGGATGTGGTGGGAATCACCACCCCTGCATCCTTCAAATCCTTGATGGTGGCACTAATCTCTGCAATACCTCCAGGAATCCGGTATTGCCTTTGATTTACTATTTTGCTAGGCAGGGGCAGTTCTAGAGGCTTCCACTTGGCCTTTCCAACCATAATAGCCCTCACTCCATGAGTCAGGGATCCAATGTGGGGATTCTGCCAGTTACTGAGTATGTCTATTCCTATTATGCATTCTGGAACTGGAGAAATAACCACAGAATGGGTCCGGGGACCCACTGGACCCACTGTGAGACGGACCTGAGCTAAAACTCCATCAATCACCTGACCTCCATAAGCCCCTACTCTGACTGGTGGACCACAGTGACGTTTTGGGTCTCCTGGAATTAATGTGACTTCTGAGCCAGTGTCTAATAATCCCCGAAATGTCTGATCATTTCCTTTTCCCCAATGCACTGTTACTCTGGCAAAAGGCCGTAGGTCTCCCTGGGGAAAGGTGGGAGGAAGATTAACTGTATAAATTTTTGGCAGTTTAACAGGATCCTTCCCCAAGGGGACCCGGCCTTCCCCTCATTCAAGGGGCTCTGGGTCTGTAAACTATCTCAAGTCTGGGAACTGATTAAGGGGCCGTGATTCTCTGCATCTGTAATTAGAGTTAGGATTTTGTTCACTTGACCTAGAACTCTTCTGCTTATACAGATCCAGAAGAAATCTAGTAGACTGCCCATCTATTTCACTTCTGGGTACCCCATGATCTATTAACCAACGCCATAACTCCATGCGACTCAGACTATTCTGTGTGCTGTTTCGAATCTGTCTTTCATTGCGGTAGCCACACCTACCTTGGCTTTGGCGATTAACTGCCGATACTTGACTTTTACCGGGCCTTGATCCGATCATCCCCATAATATTTAAGGATTCCAATTCCATTACAGCCCCCCCCCCCCACAGTAATATCTGGACTGCAGAGAAGAGCAACCACAGAGCTCTTCAGAGAAGATGGAGTTAGTCTTACAAATTTATTCCTCACAGTCCTGGTTAAAGGTGTGTCTTCTGGACATTCCTGGGGTGGGTGGGCAGGTCTCAAGTGGTAAATCCAAGGGGAGCTGAGGTGGTGCAAGAGATTGAGTGCCTCTCTCCCACTCCAGAAGGTCCCAGGATCAGTTCCTGGTGCTGCCTAAAGAGAAGACAAGCAGACACAGAACACACAGCAAATGAACACAGGGAGCAGACAACAAGGGGAGGGGAGAAATAAATAAATAAATAAATAAATAAAGTGGTAAATCCATTCTAGCATTCCAATCTCTCTAAGCCTTTGAATAAGGTGGTTATGAACAATCTTGTAAAAGTATTTTTTGTGGACATGTTTTCATTTCTCTTGGGAGAAATATTTCTAAGAGAAACTGCTGGCTTTTTAAGAAATTAATAAAACTTTTCCTAGAGAGATTGTACCATTTTCTACTCCCATCAGCACTATAAGAGAGTTCCTGTTGCTTCACATCTTCGCCAACATTTTGTGTTATTAGTGTTTTTATTTTCAGCCAGTCAGATAGGTTATGTGTAGTTGAATCTCATTATGGTCTTATTTTGACTCTTCCTGATGACTAGTCATGAATACATTGTGAAATATTTGTTCAGAATTTTGCCCATTTAAAAAAAATTTTTTTTTAAATTATTGAGTTACAAGGATTCTTTATGTACTCTGGATACAAGTTCTTTGTCAGATACATGTTTTGCAAATATTTTCTCCCAGTCTGTTGCCTATTCATTTTCTTAGTGGTGTATTTTTTTTAAACTTTATTTTGAAATTATTTCAGATTTACAAAATTTTACACAAAAACATATAAAGAATTACATTATACCTTTCACCCAGATTCCTCAAAGGTTAACACTTTGCCATTTTTACTGTATCATTCGCTCTCCCTTCCCTCTCTACATAAATAAGTGTAGAAATAAAAAACATATATATTTGGAACCATTTGAGAGTAAGTTGAGGATATGGCACAACATAACTTCTAAATACTTCATCATATATTTCTTATAAACAAGCCATTTGCTCACATAAGCTCAGTGCAAGGAACTGTCAGGGAGCTAATATCAATATGGTACTATCATGTAATCTACAAATATTCAAATTTTGTCATTGTCTTGTTAATGTGCTTTATAGAAAAAGAAAAAAAATCCTGCCTATGTCCCATCCAGGATCACAGGTTTGATTTAGTTGCCATGGATTTTTAGCATCCTTTATCTGAAATAGTTCTCCATTCTTTTTTTTTTTTTTTTTCATGACTATGATATTTTTTAAAAGAAAAGTCCAATTTTAATTTTTGTAGAAATCCTCTCAGTTTGGGTGTTCTCTAGTGTTTTTTCATATGTAGATTCAGGTTATGATTTTGTGTCCTTCTCAGTGAATCATATCAAGAAGGCACACAATTTGTCCCAATATTGGTGATATCACCTTTGATTGCTTGGTTTAAGATGATGTATACTATGTCTCTCTATTGAAGAGATAAGGTTTTTCCTTCATAATTAATAAATATCTTGTGAAGATATGCATTAAACTAAATGAATTTCCTCCTGCTTGTCTTCCTGTTGTCCACTAATATTAGCATCCATTGATGAGTCTTCCCTACAACAATTATTACTGTGGGATTGTCAAATGTTGATTTTTCTAATCTCATCATGTCTTTTTCATTTATCAGTTGAAATTCAGTCCCAAAGAGCTTTTCTCCCTCCCTTTCTTCCTTCTTTTCCTTCTCATTCCTTCATTCATTCCTATCAATATGATATAAATACTAACTTTAATGTTATTCTATGAGTTAAAATCCATTTTGTCCCTTGAATTGTCCCAAATTTGGCCAGTGGGAACACTTTAAGTTGGTTTTCTCTGTTCTTTTTTCATTCTTTGGGCACTTTTTCCCTTTCTGACACAATAAGATGTACAGGTTCGTTTTTTATCTCCCCTAGCCCAGACTTGTAAGTAGATATTTCTCCAACGAGCCTTTATTTCTCATGGAATAGAATGGTATTTCAAGTGTGAGATCTGGGTGATAAGTTTTCTCATTTCTATTGAGGTGTCACTACTTTTAAGCTCTCTCAATGGTCAGAGCTAGGAAATGGATGTATGCATATACACATGTAACATACACACACACCTCTACAACCATCTATCTTTCTATCTATCTCTCAATCTCTCTGTCTCTCTATCTATCTATATCTGGACTTCAAAACCATGAGTTTACACTGATACCTCCAGTGCCAGTGCAACACCTTAGGGTTCATTTAGCTTTTCCCCTTCCCATGCTTTTAACTCCCCTCTGCAACAGTGGAAAGCCTGCATATTATTATTCACAATATATTTACTTAATTGCTTAATTATATAATATACATAAATAATTTCAGTATACTAACCTATACTACCATGAGGAAAAAAGCAATAACTAGAATACATATTTGTTTTAAATATTGACTTTAGGCTGAAAGTGTATAGTAAAAATATTGTGTTCAAGAGTGACTTGGGTTAGTTCTTTCCCCACCAATCAGTGTGGTTCTATTATTCATTTGAAATATGGTTATTTGTTTTTGGTTGCGTTCAATGTCTGTGGTGCCCCTTGATCCTCAACTTCCTCTGGCCGGAGTCTCACCATCCATTGTGCCCTAGTCTTTGTCCTTCTCCTTGTTCTCCCACCAAGCTTAGAGTGACCTTCTCATGAAGAATTTGAGAAACAATTCACACTGAAGTGAGAATAACAATGATTACATACATTTTATACTGTTTCAAGGGGTGACTAATTCAGCACATGGAATTCAAATTTTAGCAGAAGTCTTTTGTGATTAAATAAAATAGTGTTATTTCAGATATCAGGGACCAAACTAGGTATTTTTGATGGATGGAGAGGATTTTCTAGTTCAGTCCAAGACATAGGCAGTCCATTTTTTTGGAGAAAACCCTAATACTGCTGGACCATATCCTTTCAGCCTTCTCAGAAATGGCTCCCTAAGGAGATGTCTGAAGCATGGGACAATTAATACATTCCCATTTCTCACAGGTGACCTGAGAGAGCTCACACCCTGGCCATCTAGGAAATATACAGGGCAAGTCTTCTTATAGTCCCGGGATGGGGACCCTAAGGGTTATGTCAGATATCCAGATGTTAATGAATTGGAAACTCCCTATCTGCAGCCCTGCTGCATTTGGGATGTAGGAAAGGCTTGCTGCAGCAGGAGCGGGAACCCAGCCAGGAGCCTGTTATCCTGTTCTTTGCTCCATGGAGGGATAGCCTCTGAGTACTCAGGTAGCTTTTTCATGTTAATTTCCAATGATGCAGAGGACTGAAGAAGAGGCAACAGGCCATACGTGATGGAGGCTGAGATAGACACAGACAGTGAGGTAAGCTTTATGGCTGGGAAGGGACTCAAGTCCTGAGGCTGCCCATGTTCTTTTTTTTTTTTTTTTTACCGGGAGGTCCCAGGGATCGAACCCGGGTCCCTCCATATGGGAGACGGACACCCAACCATTTGAGCCACATCCGTCCCCCTGCCCATGTTCTTAACAGCAAATATGACCAAGCATGTCCTGGGTGCTGTGAGGAATGTGCAGGTAAACAGGCAAGGTCTCCACCTCTGCAGAGTCCAAGCCAAGTAAGGGGAACATTTGACAATGAAAGCATCCTGAAATTTTGACACTTGCACTGTGTGAGTGGAAGGAAGCCTTTCAAACCAGAAGGTGAGAGATCCCCACACAGTCTATGAGGTTTCCAGAATGAGGAATACAGAAATTAGGTGATGGAGGCGAGTAGACAAAGGAGGATCCCTACAGGCTTGCATGGCCAGGGAAGGCATCACAAACAAGGAGATGTTTTAGGACAGCTGTGGATTTCATTCTCTAGCCACAGTGGGGAGAAGCAGAATGCTGGGCACCTGTGAAAGGAACCTGTGCTTTGTTCAACCGCCAGTTCCTCCTGGCGGGAATGATTCTTCTCATCAGAGGGTCACAGGTTTGGGCAGGAATGGAGAATGCCTACTAATCTCTTGCTCTAAATCAGCACGTGCTTACAGTTAGTCCACTATTCCAAGCTGCAGACAGTACATGGGTCTAGATGTCTAAAGAGACAGGGACAGATGGAAAGCACCACAAAAACTCAGGGAAATGAATTTTGTTGCAATCCTTTGCATTTCTCTAAATTTCATTGGCCTCAGTTTCCTTATGGTAACACGGACGGGTTGAATTGTGATCTGCCAGGGTCCACACCTTTGTTCACCCAGCGTCATATGGAGCAGCTCTTTTGTGCCAGGCATTGTCTTAGGCACCAGGGAATCACAGTGGTGAACAGAACCTCAGGGGCCTGACTCCTTGAAGCTTTCAGTCCTGTAGGGAAGGTGGCTTAATAAGTAGCATAAATTATAGGAGTGTTAATATAGGTTAATATTGGAATACCCAGCAAGGTGCAGAAAACCTTAGAAGGTGTTTTTGGGATATTTATGCTGGGACCTAAAGGATGAGGAGGATTTAAATGAAGGTATAGGGAGTGGGTGGTGGTGGAGAAAGTGCTCCAGGCAGAGGGGAAAGCAAGTGAGAACATCCAGAAATGGGGATCAAGGGGTGAGTGGGGGTAGCCTGTGCATTTGAGGGATTGAAAAACACGGTATTTGGCTATGATGGAGCACCAGTGTCAGAGCACTGATGGTGATGATATGAGCAGGTCACAGAGAGCTCCAGGGTCAGGCTGGGCACTGGAGGAGGGACTCAGAAGACACAGGATAGGGTCTGTTGGGCCATCAGAGGGAGAAACTCGGATCAGAAGGGACAATCGGCTGGCCAGGAGTAGCTATGTGGGCCCAAATGTTTGCTTTGTACTGCCATTCTCCCTTCCAAAGCACACGATGGAATTGGAGTCAAAAGAGTAAAGATCAATTCCAGATTCTGCAACTTATCAGTTTGTGACCTTGGAACAAGTCACTCGGCTCTTAAAGCCTCAGTTTCCCCATTTATGGCAGGATGATAGCAACATCTACCTCCAGTGAGGGGTTTTAGGAGATGGCATTGGAAGATCCTGGGTCAGGACTCTGGAAGGTTATCACCTAATGTAAGTTCCTTTCCCTTTAACTCCGTCTTCCCCTCACCTCCTTCGTCCCCCTTCTTAGCAATGAAGCTCCAGCAGGAACAAGCTTGCTCAGGTTGACTTTACACAAAATGCTCCTTTTGTTAGAGTCAGGGTCTTTCCCTGAGCCTGGACTCTCAGGTATGGCAAAGCCAGGGATCCAGCAGAATTTACTGAGCCCCACCAAGTCTCGGGGCTCAGCCCTAAGATATCTCCGTCCAGTTCCTAGGGGGTCTGGCCCTGCACCCCTTGGCTCCTGGAGGACTGCTCCCCTCCATTCTCGGCTCTACCTCTTGTCACTGTGACATGTTGCTGGTACCCGTAGAGCACAGCCCCTTCCCTGCACCCCTTCTCCCCCTGTGCCATCTCTGAATGGACTTGTGCTAGAGATGCCGAGCCTCCCAGGAACCCTCACACTGACCGGATTCTGTGTCTTTCCTGACAACTTACTTGTTACCCCTCAAAGGTAACCCTGCTTTTCTCTCCTTTTCCTTTTTATTAAGAGAATGAGCATTGGAAGCAGAGCTTCTGTGCCTGGCTGTCTAGCTTGTCTTTCCCTTCAGTTCAGGAATTGTCTCACTGGCCTCCCAAGAGAGCATTCCAGTGCCTGGTCAGGGACTTAGGTGATGGGGGCTCCCCAAACAGAGCAACCCACCCACTTTGGATCAGGTTACGATTTTACCTTGTGACATGCAAGTCTGGGCCCTTCTTAATACTGCCCTGATATGCTTTTAAAACACCTTTCAGTTATTACTATATTGTATGCATTTACCTGTGTCAGTAAATGTTCTTCCAAACATGATTTTAGCAATGCATGGATTTCTCCTCTTTCTATCAGTGCAGACCCCACTCCCCCTCCCTTGCTATGTTCTCCAGCCCCACTGAGCCCCTCTCTGGGCCCTGAGGGTACTATGATTTCTAGGGCCCCAGCTCAAATGTAACTTCCTCCAGAAAGCCCTCCCTGACCAACAAACTTGGACTAAACATCCTTCCAGGGTACTCTTGTGCCTTCCTATGCATCTCTCCAATACAACATGTTATAGGTTTATATTGAGTTTCTAGTCTGCCTTGAGCAATGTTTGAGGTTATGAGGGAACACTGGTGAGCAAGACTGATAAGGAGTCTACTTCCCTGGAGGAATAAAGACAATACACCAGGAAATGAATCATCTGGATAATCTTAGCCTGTAGAGAGTGCCATGAGGTTAACAAGCATGGGGCTGCAGGAGAGTACCTTGGGTATGGGGATGTCTTCTTTAGGAAAAGAAGCCAAGGAAGGACTTTCGGAGAAGACATTTGAGCTGAGACTTAAACAATGAGGCTCATTAGTAATTTAATTGAAATTGTATGATATTTATATTCAAACGTGGGGAAGAATTACAATTTTATGAAATTAAATTCTTCCCAGCCTAGGACAAAGTCTGTCTTTCCTTTTTACATATGCTTTTGATTTTTCTTAAATTTCATAGTTTTCTTTATATAGGTGTTATAGTTTACTTGCTGCATTCATTTCTGTTTTCTAAAATAATTTTTTTGTTGTTGCTGTGATTTTTTTTTTCTTTTTCTCATTCTAGTTGGTTATTAAAATAGAAAAACACTATTCATTTTTGCAGATACATTTTATATACAGTCTCCTTTTGTGTATATAATCCCCAAATGCTTACTCTGTTCCTGGCATTTAGTTCACACAGTAAATATTTGTTGAATTCTTAGCACTGGAAATGACTTTGTGTTCTGGTCTCATAGCAGAGCTCCTCTTTGGAGGAGGGAAGAGAAATCACTGAGCTCACCCAGGAAATGTGAGGGTGGAATTAACTTGATATGGTCGAAGACTAGAATCAAGGTGTTGGAGTTGAGAGTCTCAGGCTTGAGTCTTGATTCTACCACTTAAAAGATGTGTGAACTAGACATTTACTTAATTTCTCTGAACATCAATTTCCTTGTATGTAAATGGAGATAATGGATTTTTCTTCATAGTACGATGTGAGGTTAAATAAGGTAATACAGATAAAGTCCTTTAGAAAATATCCTGGAGAGTAAGCTGTGGCTATATGGATGATTATCATTTTTAAATAATTTGATATATTTTTAACTTTGAAATAAAAAAGTTCCAGGATGTGACCGTTTATATATTTTTTTTCTTTCCTTCAATAATTATGTACAAAATTCAGAAAATCATTCAGATGTTCAAATGAAGGCCTCTTTTCATTTTAGTAAAATTTGCATCAGTCTCTAATAATTTCCTTTCTTCCTTTGGGATTTCTAAAATTCTTGGATTAGATCTTGGTTCTCTATTCTCTGTAACTATTATTTCTTTTCTCATAATTTGTATCTCCTTGTCTCTTTTATCTGAATTTTTGGAAAGACTCTTAAGTTTGTACTCTACAAAAAAGTTATCTTTTCTGCAGCATTTATGTTAATATTACCTATACCCTATGCTGATTTTTTAAAACAGCTTTATTGAGATGCAATTCACATACCACACCATTCATCCTTTTAAAGCGTACAATACATAGGTGTTTATATATTTTTTACATTGTGGTAACGTATATACAACATAACATTTCCTATTTTAACCACTTTTGAGTATACAATTCAGTGGTGTTATTTACATTTATAATGTGCCACCATCACCACTATCCATTTCCAAAACTTCCCATGACTGTACACAGAAACTCTGTACCCATTAAGCAGTAACTCCCAATCCCCACCCCCACCCCATCCCTGGTATCCTGTGATTTCCTTTCTTCTCTTTGAATTTGCGTTATACAGTTATTTCATGTAAGTGAGATCATTACAGTATTTGTCCTCTTTTGTTTGGCTTATATCCCTCAACATGATATTTTCAAGGGTTTTGAAAATTAGATGGATGGATAGATAGATAGATAGATAGATAGATAGATAGATAGATAGATAGATAGCATGTACTAGAACTTCATTACTTTTTACAGCTGAATAATATTCCATTGTTTGGATAAGCCCCAGTTGCTTACCTATTCATCCCTTGATGGACACTTTTGGATATTGTGGATAATGTTGTAATGAACATTTGTGATCAGATAACTGTCCAAATCTCTGCTTTTAATTCTTTGGAGTATACACCTAGAAGAGGAATTGCTGTCGTATGGTAATTCTATACTTAACTTTCTGAGAAACTGCCAAATTGTTTTCCATAGAGGCTGCACCATTTTACATTTAAACAACAATGCACAGGGGTTCCTTTTTTTCTGTATCCTCAACAACATTTGTTATTTACTGTGTGTGTGTGTTTTTAAATAGCCATTCTAGTGGGTATGAAGTGGTAGCTTAATATGGTTTTGATTTGCATTTCTCTAATGGCTAATGATGTTGAGATCTTTTCGTGCTTATTTGCCATCTGTTTATCTTCTTTGGAGAAAAGCCTATCAAGTCCTTTGCCCATATATTATTGTGTTCTGCATATATTCCAGATATTAAACCCTTATCCGTTATGTGGTTTCTAAATATTTTATCCTATTCTGTAGGTTGTATTTTCATTTTCTTGATAATTCATTTGACATGTTGTAATGCATATCATGATAGAATTGCTCTCTATCATTGTTTCTCTATAATATCTGGTCTTCAGATAGGAAAGCTTGAATTTCCAGGGATTTTTTTCCTGTGACATTTCTGTATAGATCTAGCAATTTACTCACTAGTTATTATTCATGTTTGAATAATTTGCATTTTTCTAGATCAGAGATTTAGCAAGAATATAATTTGGCTGGTTGTGGTAGGAAAGGGGAAGAATTAAGGAAACTTGCCCAGATATTCAGCTCAAAGACTCCCTCTCCTGAGTGATGGAGGCTTCTTTAATAGCCACTGCTTTGGTTTCCTTTACAATTTTCACATCTTTTCTCATTACCTTCTCTTGTGCTTATACCTTATAGTGTTACTACAGCAATAAGTGCTCGGGGGAAGGCCCTCTTTCTAGGCATGATTATGAGCTGAGTTTTGGGGAATCTGGCAATTTCCCACCATTCTCTATTGTACTTACAAACTTTGATCCATGGCTGTGGCTTCCCACACTGATTATGTTCATTTGGGGTATTTTCTTCCTTTCACCAATAAGGTTTTTTAGAGTTTTGGGATATCTCTGTCTCCATGTTTCATTGAAATTATAAATTTCTGGATTTTATCCCTCCTCCTTGTCATATTATATGGCTTTTAGTGGGAAAAGGTGGAAATTATGATCAAGGCTGTCACTTTTTAGCCCCAAATAACTAATTCATATATAAGTTGTTGCCCCACATAGTTTTTGTGTTAGTTTCCTTTGTATCCTTTCTCTTCTTTGCTAGCAGATATGTATGTGTGCATTTTTTAAAAGGAGACAAAAATCTTCTGAAAGTTTATTGTATTTTTAAATAAAGAAAATTTTGCAGCTCTTCTCTTTCACTATAGTCTCAAGACCAATACCACCACTCAACATTTAGCATGCCACTCCATTCAGCCCACGGGTATTTAGCAAATATAATTTAGTCCAGATACAGAATGCATCCCTCTCCATTGTAAAGGGATAGTGGAGATGCATGTACAGTGGGTGAGGGGGGTAATCAAGGCTTGCAGGAATGAATTGAATTACATTGATTTCAGTTCTTATTTGACTCCATCTAAAATTCTCAACTATGTAGGAAAATAGATTCAGGAAAAGAAGGAAAGGTATAAAAAAGGAGAACAGGGAATAGAAATTTTAATCATTTAGTTAACATCTATTTAAATGTTTGTATATCCAAGGCACTATTGTAGCTAAAATGCAAAAGACAAAAAATATAAAAGAATCTCTGGGGTCTTTTACAGGGTCACAAAAACATTCAATTCAAGTACTGAAAGAATAAAACTCATAGACAATTTGTATACAAAATTTTGTGGAAGTTAATTATAGGGACAATTTTGTGTGTGTATGTGTGTAGAAGGACCAGTGAAATTTTATTGTTGTAGGTGACATTTGTAAATGTATGGCATCTTGATGGTCAGAGATGGTAAGAAAACCCATCCAAAATTGTCTCATTCATTTGGGGGAATGCTTATTCCCTACTTCCATGTGAAATGCTTATCCATCAGATGAACTCCCCTGAGCCCACTCCAATGCTTTTGTTCACTTCTACCCTGGAGGACTTAGCTGGTTGCTGAATTTTGATCTCCAGATTCTCCCTTCTCTTCAGGAACCAGATCATTTTCAGGAAACAAACTTTCTGCTCTGTTCTTCTAGGTTACATGCTTTATAGGGGCAGCTCTTCTCTTGTGAGAGGCCCATGATTGTCCAGCTGAGCCTGGGAAAGGAAAATATATTCAATTTTGGAAAAGTAATTTAAAAAACCTCACTCCGTGAACACAGCTAAGACACATTCCCCACCCTAGCCTTCTTCAGTGATAAAGGTGATTTTCTTCTTGCCATATGATTGACCAGCCCCTATATCTAACTCTCATTTGGTTCCAAACACGGAGAAAACAGGATGTTTTGGGTATTGGTCCTACCAAAGCATTAGCATCAGTGAAGTGCTCAAATATCTTTCATGCTTCCCCAACTTTGGCCCTCAGGTCCCTGTCCATCTTTACCTCAGCCTTTAGTGCCCTCCCTACCTCATGCTCAAAGCTGCTGTTTTCCATCTCTGGGCCTGCTCTGGTCTTCCTACCTCCTGGCCTTTGCTGGATAGCTTGTCTCTGTGCATGCTGCCCACATGCATGTGGTAAAACCACGAACTACCTTTATGGCTCAGAAAGCCTTCCTATTCTGCCTCTGTCTGCTGGGTCAGAAAAGAATGTGTGTGTGTGTGTGTGTGTGTGTGTGTGTGTGAAAGAGAGAGAGAGAGAGAGATTGGAGACTAGACTAGATATTATGATTTCTTCTTTGTAGTTTCCCTGACACCTTGAAGAGTAACATGTACATAGTGGACCCCTATGAAATAGCTGTTGGACTGTTGAACTGGATAATATGAACTTGTGTCTTCAGAATACTGATTTTTGTGCCCTGGTCACAATGGATCAGCACAGATACAGTCTTTGCTCTCAGAGAGGTTTGGAGGCAGCTGAATGTGTGGAGAATTCTGAATCACCAATTTTATGGGCTTTTAATATGGGCAGTTACATCCATCCCATTAGTTTAAATATTATCTGAGCTTAAGGATTACCACTCTTTTATCTAACTAGCCCTGTACTGGGCTCAGCTTGGTACCTATAATCTGTGGAATGAATGAGTGAATAAATAAATAAATGAAATTATCTTGAATTCACTGAAAGTATGCCTACAGAAAAAGAAACGACAACTAAAGAAATTTTGGACAGAAAGGAGTGCAGAGAAATCAGACCAGCAATCCATTTAGCTTTTGTTAAGGTGTGTCTCCCACACATTGTAGCACCAGGCATTTAGTAGGATACATTAATGCGATTCTTTATTTCTTTTCTCTAGCGTTCAGAGAAGGGCATGTTCCCCAATCATCTAGAGTGAAGTAAGTTTAGAGAATTTTGTTGTCTCACTTGAGGTCTGTTTCTCTGACCTCTGGGCTCATGGCAGGAGGGAACCAGACCAGCATCTTTGAGTTCCTCCTCTGGGGACTCTCAGAGCAGCCAGAGCAGCAGCACCTCCTCTTCCAGGTGTTCCTGTGGATGTACGTGGTCACTGTGGCAGGGAACCTACTCATTGTCCTGGCCATTGGCACTGACAGGTGTCTCCACACACCCATGTACTTCTTCCTTGCCAGTCTATCCTGTGCAGACATCCTTTTCACCTCTACCACCGTGCCCAAGGCTCTGGTGAACCTCCAGACCCAGAACAGGACCATTTCCTATGCAGGGTGCCTGACACAGCTCTACTTCTTCCTGACCTTTGGGGACATGGACATCTTTCTCCTGGCCACCATGGCCTATGACCGCTACATGGCCATCTGCCACCCTCTCCACTACACAGTGGTCATGAGCCCCCAGCGCTGTATTCTCATGGTCACTGCCTGCTGGACCCTTACAAATCTTGTTGCCATGACCCACACTTTCTTCATATTCCGGCTTTCCTTCTGCTCAAAGAAGATCATTCCTGACTTCTTCTGTGACCTGGGACCCCTGATGAAGGTGTCTTGCTCTGACACCCAGGTCAATGAGCTTGTTCTCCTCTTTGTGGGGGGAGCAGTTATTTTAAGCCCTTTTACCCTCATCTTGGTGTCTTATATCCACATTGTTTCAGCCATCCTCAGAGTCCCCTCTGCCCAGGGAAGGCACAAGACCTTCTCTACCTGTAGTTCCCACCTTGCTGTTGTTTTCTTGTTCTTTGGAACGGTGATCAGGGCTTATCTGTGCCCCTCATCATCTTCCTCCAACTCAGTAGAGGACACAGCAGCTGTTGTCATGTACACAGTGGTGACTCCCTTACTGAACCCCTTCATTTACAGCCTACGGAACAAGGACATGAAGAGTGCGCTGGGGAGACTTCTCAGGGGCAAAGTCTTCCTGTGGGGACACTGATGTCAGCAGGGAAACTGCAAGTGTCCTCCATCCTCTCTAGTGAGGGACTTCATGGAAATTTCTACCTCGACTGTCTCATATCTTAATCAAATATGTGCCTTATCATCAGCGCCTTTCTGGACTCCCTTCCATGAGTTTTGAATTATCAGGAAAAACAAGATTTCGTTTGTGTTTCAAGTTAATCTGAGTCACTTATTCACTCAGTAATTTTACTTATTAAATAAAATAATAAAATAAGTCATTAAATAACTATTTTAAAAGAAGAATGTTTTTTGTAATGTTCATCATTCTAATAGTCTGCACAATCTTTATGAAATTTATTAAAACTAGACCAAATAAGGTTATGGAAAATGGGTTAATAGTCAAAATATTAACAAGTGTTAAGAGCTGAATTTTTCTCCAAAAAAGATATATTGAAATTTTAACACCCAGAGTCTCAGAAAATGACTTTATTTAGAAATAGAGTTATGTAAATGGAATAGTTAAGATGAGGCCATACTGGATTAGAGTGTTCTTACTCCAAAATGAATGGGGTTCCAATGGGAAGAGGGAAAATTGGACGCACAGACAGACACGTGGGAGAATGCCACGTGATGATGGAGGCAGAGATTGTGGTGCTGCACCAGCAAGCCAAGGAACACCAAGAATTGTTGACATACTACCAGAAGTAGGAAGAACCAAAGCATCCTTTCCTACAGTGTGAGAGGGAGCATGGCCTTTCCAACACCATGGTTTCAGACTTCTAGCCTCCACAAATGCAGGACAATAAATTTCTGTTGTTTTAAGCCACCTTGTTTGCAATACTTTGTTATGACATTCCTGGGAGACTCAGGTAACAAGTAAGGTCAGTATCATATTGCAAAGAGTTCACAGTTTTAAGTGAAAAAATACTAATTTTTCCCTACAAAAATAGAAAGTTATGCAAACACTTATTGGCTCGAGATTATGAGTCAAAAATCTTTGCAGCTATAAAACAAATCTTTCAATAATACTGGAGTCATCTATGTTCTTTTTAATAAGTCACTTACTTATGTTCTTTTCAGTAAACAGACTTGTAGAAATCTATAATAGGAAGATATAACAAATAAATTTAAGTTAAATATCGTGGTAACCAGTTTATAACTATTCTCTAACTTTCTTCCTTATCTGTTTAAGTCATGGCTGGTTGTGAATGCTGATTTACACATTTGCAGGAGAGGAATCTTGTGTCTTCTCAAGGTTTTTTCTGTTGAAACTTCAACAAATGTATGGATAAACAAAATAGGGTACGAACACACAATCGACTATTATTTGGCCATAAGAAGAAATGTAGGTCCGAGACATACTAAACATGGATGAACCTTGAAAACACTATGTTGTGTGAAATAAGCAAGGTACATAAGGCAAGCTAGTATGAGATGTCACTTATATGAGATATCTAGAAATAGCAAATTCACAGAGACAGAAAGTTGATTAAAGTTTACCAGGAAATGAGGTTTTGTGGTAGGGGGAGTTTTTGGTTGGTGGATGAAGAATGTTTGTAAATAAAAATTAATAAAAAATTAAAAGTTACCTAATATGAACATTAGAGAACAAATAAATGGAATAAAAGTGAACAGAGCCTTAAGAACTTAAAGAACTCTAACAAAAGATCTAGCATTTGTGTAATTGGAGTGCTGGAAGGTAAGAGAAAGAGGGTGAGGGATGAAGAAGTACTCAAAGATATGACTGAAAACGTCCCAAATTTGACAGAAGACATGAATCTACAAATCAAGAAGCTGAGTGAACCCCAAACAAGATAAATCCAATGGAATCCACACTAAGACACATCATAGACAAACTTCTGAAAGCTAAGCACATAGAAAAAATCTTGAGAATATATGGAGCATAAGACATTTTTAAGGCATTAGAATTGTTCTGCATGATCTTGCAATAATGAATTCAGGCCATTTAAAATTTCATCAAAACTTATGAACAGTCCAAAATGTAAACCATAATGTAAACCATTGACCATGTAGTAGCAATGCTTCAATATTTGTACATCAATTGTAACAAATGTACCATCTGCATATAAAATGTTATTAATAGGGGAGAGTGGAAAGGGGGGAGGGCATTAGGTATATAGGAATCCCCTATATTTTCTATGTGATTTTTCTGTAGTTGAAAGCTTCTTTGAAGATTAAATGAAAAAAAAATAAGACATTGAGGGAATATATGGAAGAAAATATCACTGTAGATACAAGGCAACAGATCTTACAGTAATGAAAGACAAAATGTCTAAAAATTTTTCTTATTATTTCAAATTTAAATTTTTTTTGTATTTTATTTATTATTTTTAAAACTTATTATTATTTCATTTTCTTATTAATTTGATTTGGTTATTTTGTTGGCTTCATTTTTGGAGAGGTTTTGGATCACAAAAAGGTCACAACTGTGGCAGGGGAGGATCACTGGTGTAGTGTGTTGGTGATGGGGAGGGTTTCACCTGGGGCATGCCTCTAAGGCATATGAATATGTTCAAGGGTTCATGGACTATTGTCTCGATGGTGGAGATCCACACAATAACCAAAAGAATATTGAATTCCCTGGGGAGTTCTGCTACATTCTCTAATAGGATGGCATCTCTAATAGGATGGCAAAATAACATGTTCAAAGGGTCCTATTTGCAATGGGTTCCCACCCACAAGAATGGATTAAGATTAAGAAGTGTTTTTCTGGGATACATAATTAAACCTACCACAGAAATCCACCATTACAGTGGGACGTTTCAACATCCCTCTCTCAGCAATTGATAGAATAACTATGGTACCTAATGACATTTATAGACCTCTCCATCTAACAGCAGAAGAACACACAATCTTTTTAAGTGTCTCCACAACATATACCAAAATAGAACATATCCAGGGCCATAAAACAAACATAAAACAAACCTGAAAAACACTTAAAAGAATTGAAACAATACATAGTGATATTCTCTGACCACAGGGAATCAAACTAGAAATCAATACCAGGAAGATAACAGAAAGATCTCCAAACACTTGGAAACTAAACAACACACTTCTAAATAATCCATACATCAAATAGAAAGTCTTAAAGATAAAAACAAACAAACAAACAAACAAAAAAATGATATCAAACTGTATGAAAATGAAAATACAACCTATAAAAGTTTGTGTGACACAACCAAAGTAGTGATGATGCTTTTTTCCTGAAGACTGGTAATCTGGGGCTGGCTGCTGGTGAACCTTGGTCCTTGACTCCTCTGTCACATGGCAATGCACATGGCAGACTCTCCTGACTTTTCCTTTCCCTTCTGGGTTCTGATGACCTTCAGCTCTTGCTTCCCATGGCTTTCTCTCTGTCTGAATTTCATTCCATTTAAAAAGGACTCAAGGAATAGGATTAAGACCCATCCGGATTGAGGTGGTCCACACCTTAACTGAAGTAAGCTCATCACAAGGTTCTCTTACTTAGAGTGGCTTCATAACCACAGGAATGAATTAAGTTTAAGAACATGTTTTTCTGGGATACATACAGCTCCAAACCACCACTTTTGTTAATATACTTTTTTTCTCTTAAATTTGAACTCAAATTCTCTAGAAATTTGATTTTTCATTTGAGTCATATCTTCTATTTTAATAAATATTCAACTATATTATTATTTAATGTCTGCACATTATTCCAGGATTTAATGAATATATCAAAATTTACTTAAGAAATTTCCTATTATTCTATATTGCATTTTCAGATTTTTCCATTGTATACAAGATAGTTGTAAGTGTCTTCGTATGTACACCTTTGTTCATTTATGTAATTACTTCCTAGTGTACACTCTTAATGTGAAATCGCTAGGTCAAAAAGTTTTTATTGTTAAGGCCTTTGATTCATTTTGCTCAAATTGCCCTGCAAAGTCTGTACCAATCTACAGATTCACCAAGGGGGGGAACAAAATGCTTGTTTTTGTTTTGTTTTGTAATGATTTGCCTTGTGAAATGTGGAAGGAGAGGAGCCTCCACCAACTTTTAAGGACAATAGGCAAAAGCTAAAGTAACATAGTGCTTCTTGAGCAACATTTTGTGAATTAACTTTGTCCTAAAAGGGATTAGATTTCTGAGATCTAAAAAAAATTAGAAGCAGATAACCAATAAAAATAGTGTCCAGCTTCTGACTTGTCGACCTCAGGTGAGCCATACCTCTTAGAAACAATCCTCCCTGTCTATCATCAGAGCTGGAGGAAGGCCCTGGAAGACAGGGAACTGGTCAGAGGCTGGACATCCCTGCCTGGTAGGATGAAAGGGTCCCACAGGAGCCCAAGCCTGGTCCATGAGAGTCACTTTCTCCCTGTCTTCCCAGAAGGGAGGATATACAGAGCAGTGAGCCCCCTGCTCTGGGCAGAGGAGGTGGATAGACGGAGTGGCAGGTGCTGCCCCTGCTCTCTTCTCTGTCCTCTTCATCCCAGTAAATACATCTTTCCTTTAAAATTCTGTGTGTTACTTATGCTTAATTTGACGTTTTGATCTCTGGTCTATTGTGATAAGCTGTTGCTACTGCAGGGCATGCTGGCATTCCCACACAGGCTAGTTAAAAGGTCTGAAACCTAAGGTCTGGTTATATGCCCTGGGGAGGAAAAACCTGGATGATTTGAGCTCAGCTGAAAACAAATGACTGCAGAGGACCCCATGGTTAACATCCGCCCAGACTGCAGTATCAGTGTAAATGTGTGAGACACAGTCTAAAACTGACATGAGGGAGTCAGGTGGAGACAAGGAAGGTCTTTGGATTTCCTGTGTTAGACCAGTTTTTCTTTAAGTACTTTTAATATCTGCCCCTGGTTTTGAAGCCCAGGTCTCAGCTTCAGGCACTCTTCTGCTATTGCTTTAACCCCTTTAGGCTATCTGGAACCGTGACTATTTCCCCATAGCCTTACCAACACTGTATGCTATCATTTTAATAAATTTCTGTTTCTCTTATTGGTAAAAAATTGTATCCCATTGTTGTTTTAATTTGCATTGTTCTAAGGTAGTGATGTTGAACATTTTTCTTGTTTTGGGGAACAATCTGCATTTTTGTTAGCTGTTATTGTGCAATTTAAAAATTTTTCTTGTTCAAGTTGTACCTTTATTCCTGAGTACTTTTCTTTCTCTGACTGAATCTATGTCTATGTCTATGTCTATGTCTATGTCTATGTCTATGTCTATGTCTATGTCTGTGCTTTTGTTTATGTCTATATTTATATCTATATCTGTCTGCATCTATATCTATATCATATATATCATCATCTATATATATATTCCTTTTTCTGTTCATTGTGACCATCATATTTTTATCCAATCATCTTTTACATTTTTCTAATTTAATATTAGTGAAATTTTTCATATTTTAAAAAGAATATATGTATATATAAATTTACAAGGTATAGGATTCATATAATAAACACCGTATATCTTCCATGAATCATTTCAAATAGAACCTACCTACATGTTTCTCCCTTGCAGGATAACTATGACTTAATTTTGTGTTTATCATTTCCTTCCTTTTCTTTTTAGTTTTATTATATATTGTGGCAGTTTATTATGTATGAATTCCAAAAAGATTGATTATGTTTGTTAGGTGGTCTGTACCTCTGGCTGTGATACCCTTCGATTATATTGGATTCAGCTGAGATGTCTTTGATTAAATTGTTAAGATTAGGGCTTTGATTAGACCACATCATTAGGGCAACTCAGAGTTGAGTCCCTGCCCCTTTGGTGGGCTATATAAATGGACACTCACTCAAAGAGAACACAGAAGTAGATATACAGAGGAATAGAGAGACCTCCATAGACACCGAACAGGAGAAACTTGTCAGCTTTGATCCTGCAGTCCCAGGAAGAGAGATGAGCCATTGCACCTGCTACTTTACAGATGACTTTGTGAAGAGAACAGAGAAGCTGAGCCCAGAAAGAAATGAGCCCTCCAGCCTACAGCTGAGATAGGAAGAAGATGGGCCCATGGAGCCTTAAGAGGAAAGAGGAAGGCTGGACCTTTGCAGACATCATCTGCCATCTTTTTTTTTTTTAAGATTTTATTTATTTATTCATTTATCCCCCCCTTGCTGCTTGTGCTCACTGGGTCAGCTAACCACGCCGTGCGGGCGGGCTTGCCTTCACCAGGAGGCCCGGGGAACCGAACCTGGGGCCTCCCATATGGTAAATGGGAGCCCTACTGATTGAGCCACAGCCGCTTCCCGATCATCTGCCATCTTGCTTCAACACATGGCAACAGATTTTGGTGAGGAAATACCTCTTATGGTACCTTGAGTTGGACTCATTAGGGACTTGTAACTGTAAGCTTCTACCCCAAATAAATACCCTTTATAAAAGCCAACCAATATCTAGTACTTTGCATCAGCACCCCTTTGGCTGACTAATACACATATGTATGTTTGGTAGATAGAATCATGTGCCCCATAAAGACACATTCAAGTCCTCATGCCATGTCCTGTAGGTGTGAACACTATTGTAAATGAGATATTCAAAAATTCCTGCTGTTAAAGCCAACCACTTTGTGATATTTGTAATAGTGGCCTTGGAAAACTAAGACATAATATATCCCCAAATATGTATATTATTTATGTTTGAAATTTGTGGAACTTAATGTAGGTGATATCATATTGTACATAATAATTTTTATCAGTTTTATCCAGACATATTTACATGCAATAAATGGAACCCATTTAAAGCATATAATTTGATGAGCTTTGCCAAATGTATATGCTAGTGTAACTACCTCTCAATTAAAATACAGTAGATAAGTTTCCAGGAAAATGGCACCGAAGTTGGTAGGCAGAGTCTGACCCTTTCACAAAAAAAAGCAGAAAGAAGACAGGGCTGCTTTGTGAATATAGGAAGCAGGAAGGTGCTCTAAGTCATCTAAGAGGGTACTGGAAAGATAAAGAAGCCAAAGGAAAACCATGAGTTGCTTACCCCATCCTCATAATACCCCATTCTCAGGGCAAGTAGCCTTGGTGCCCCTGGCTTGCGCTGCCAATGGACTGGGAGGGGGCGTTCCCAGGGAGGAAGAGGGGTCTGGCAGAGGGTGGAGAGTGGTTTCTTTGCAGTGAGTTTGGCCAGCTGAGCCCCCTTTGAATCTAGGAAGGGATCCCAACCCGATGGGGAAAGGGGAGGGGGATCTACTCAGGCAGGCTGTCAAGGCCAGCTGCCCAGAGAGAGAGAGCAACTAGATTAGAGAGAGGTCAGGGACAGGCGCCTATCAGCAGGGCTCTAGCAAGCTGTAGAAGTCTAAAATGCCTAGGGGAAAGGGGGCAGATAACTCTCTGAAGACTATTTAACCTAAGGAGACAATTTAGCTCAGTGGAGGAATTCCCACCTTGCATATTCAAGGCCCCTGGTCTCCTTAGAAGAGTGATCCACCTGGTTATTATGCATTCAGCTGATACCTTATGACAGGGAACATATAGACATTCTTTTTGTGTTTTAGGCTTTCTTGGACTTTTTTTTTTAAGTTTCCTTTTTTTTTTTTCCCCTTCCTTTCTTATTTTACTCACTAAAACCTGCTACATCACCTGAAGAGGGCAGGCTGCAGGGTGACTGACTGATGAACACCAGCAGCCTGAGATCCTTAGGGGCCTAAGCAGGAAGGCCATTTTTTCTTGGTTGTTTTTTCCTTTTGTTTGTTTGTTTTTTGTTTTTTAGTTACTGCTCTTTTATTTCTTGTTTTTTGTGTGTGTTTCTTTGTTTTCCCTTTTATTTTCTTTTATCGATTTTTTCTACTTGTTATTTCCTTTCCTTCATTTTTCTATCTTCTGTTTTCTGTTGTTTTTCATTCATTCCACCTCTTTTTGTTTGGTCTACAATTTTTTTTTCTTTTTATTTCTGTCTCTCACTCTTTTTATCCTCTGTTTTCTTTCTTTTTTTACTTTTTGCTTTTTTTTTTTTTTCCTTTTCTTTCTTCTGTTTTCTTTTCCTCTCTTCTCATCATTCCAGGCTTTTAATTCATTCTATAAACTTTTCTCAATTTTGTTTCTCATTTCATTTTTTCTTATTCCACTTTTTTGTTCTTACTCCTCTGTACTTCTTATGATTATTTACTCATGTTAATTATTTAATTTCCTAAGAATTGTATGGCTTCTCTTCTACTTATTATTATTATTATTACTATATCTCTTTTTCTTTTCTTATCTCTTTCTTTTTCTCTAGTCCTAATTTTTTTTTCCAAGGGAATTCAACAGCAAGGACATAGAATAAGAGGAATGAAGTGTCAAAGTGAACCCTTACCGCACACACAAAAACAATAAAACAAAACCTAGAGTAGAAAGAGAATCTAACCAACCAAATAAACCCATCAAGATAAACAGATGCCTAGACATCAGCAAAAAATTGCAAACCATACTAAGAAACAGGAAGACATAGCGCAGTCTAATGAAGAAAATAAAAAACAGGAGGAGATGCAGAACATGGAACAACTAATCAGAGATGTCCAAAGAAATATCATGGATCAACTCAATGAAGTGAAGGAAGAGATTAAGGATATTAAGAAGACACTCAGAAAATATACCGAAGAAATTGTAAACATACATAAAAAGATAACAGATATGATGGTGATGAATGGCACAATGCAAGAAATAAAAAATACACTGGAAGCACATAACAGCAGATCTGAACAGGCAGAGGAAAGAATCAGTGATGTGGAAGACAGTACATCTAAAATCAGACAGTTAGTAAAACAAATAGATGAAAAGATAGAAAAAATTCAGCAGGGACTTAGGGACTTGAATGACAACATGAAACACACAAACATATGCATTATAGGCATCCCAGAGGGAGAAGAGAAGGGAAAGGGGACAGAAGGAGTGTTGGAGGAAATAATGGTAGAAAATTTCCCAACTTTATTGAGAGACATGGATGTACATGTCCAGGAAGCACAGCACACCCCAAACAGTATAAATCCTAACAGACTTACCCCAAGACCTATACTTGTCAAGTTGTCCAATGCTCAAGACAAAGAGAGAATACTGAAAGCAGCAAGAGAAAAGAGATCCATCACATACAAGGGCAGCTCAATAAGATTAAGTGCAGATTTCACATCTGAAACCATGGAGGCAAGAAAGAAGTACTATGACATAGTTAAGGTGTTAAAAGAAAAAAACTTTCATCCAAGAATTCTCTACCCAGCAAAGCTGACATTCAAAAAATGACAGAGAGTTCAAAATATTCACAGATAAACAGAAGTTAAGAGAGTTTGTCAATAAGAAACCTGTCCCTCAAGAAATACTAAAGGGAGTTCTGCAGGTTGAAAGGAAAAAACAGGAGAGAGAGAGTTGGAAGACAGTGTAAGAATGACTAAAAAGATAAAAAGGGAAATAAAAACAAAATATGGCATACACAAACCTAAAGAAAATATGGCTAATGTAAGTAATTCCTTGACAGTGATAACATTGAATGTTAATGGATTAAACTCTCCAATCAAGAGACACAGATTGGCAGAATGGATAAGGAAATATGACCCATCTATATGCTGTCTCCAAAAAAATTCACCTTAGACCCAGGGATGCAAGGAGGCTAAAAGTGAATGGTTGGAAAACAATTTTACATGCAAACAATAACCAAAAAAGGGTTAGGGTAGCTATACTAATATCAGACAAAATAGACTTTAAATGCAAAACTATTGTAAGAGACAAAGAAGGACACTATATAATAATAAAATGGGAAATCTTTCAAGAAGAAAGAACAATCATAAACATTTATGCACCTAACCAGGGTGCCACAAAATACAAGAGGTAAACACTGAAAAAACTAAATGGAGAAATAGATGCCTCTACAATTATAGTGGGGGACTTTAATACACCATTATCACCATTAGACAGAACATCTAGACAGAAAATCAATAAAGAAACAATGACCTTGAATAATACACTAGAGGATCTGGACCTAATAGACATATACAGAACATTACACCCAAATACAGTGGGATATACATTCTTCTCAAGCTCACATGGACCATTCTCCAGGATAAACCACATGCTAGAACACAGAACAACTTTCAAGGAATGCAGAAAGATTGAAATTATACAAAGTAATTTCTCTGACTACAATGGAATGAAGCTGGAAATCAGTAAGGGGCTGAGAAGCAGATTAGGCACAAATATATGGAAGTTAAACAATACACTCTTAGGCAATCAGTGGGTCAAGGAGGAAATTGCAAAAGAAATCAGCAACTACCTTGAAACAAATGAAAATGATAAGACAATGTATCAAAATCTATGGGATGCAGCAAAAGCTGTATTGAGAGGGAAATTCATAGCCACAAATGCCTATATTAAAAAAGAAGAAAGAACTAAAATCACACATGCAGGAATTAGAAAAAGAACAAACTAACCTCAAAGGACGTAGAAAGAAGGAAATAACAAAGATTAGAGCCAAGCTAAATTAACTTGAAAATAAGAGGGCACTAGGAAAAAATAAACAAAAGCAAAAGCTGGTTCTTTGAGAAGATTAATAAAACTGACAAACCCTTAGCTGGACTAACAAAAAGAAAAAGAGAGAAGATGCAAATACATAAAATAAGGAATAAGAAAGGAAGGGGATATCACCACTGACTCCACAAATATAAAGAGTATCATAAGAGGATACTTTGAAAAATTGTATGCCAACAAGATGGACAATTTAGAGGAAATGGACAAATTCCTAGAAACACTCAAGCAGCCTACATTGACAAAGAAGAAATTGATGAACTCAACTGACCATTCACAACTAACAAGATTGAATTAGTTATCAAAAACTTCCCAACTAAGAAGAGCCCAAGACCAGATGATTTCATAGGTAAATTCTACCAAACATTCTAAAAAGAACTAAAACCAATCCTGCTTAAACTCTTCCAAAAAATAGAAGTGGAGGGAACATTGCCTAACTCATTCTATGATGCCAACATCACCCTAATACCAAAGCCAAACAAAGATGCCACAAGAAAAGAAAACTATAGACCAATCTCTCTAATGAACCTAATACTAAAATCCTCAACAAAATAATTGCTAATCATATTCAACAACACATCAAATGAATTATACACCATGACCAAGTAGGTTTCATCCCTGGTATACAAGGATGATTCAACATGAAAAAAATCAATCAATGTAATATACCACATAAACAGATCAAAAGAAAAAAAAAACACATAATAATCTCTATAGATGCAGAAAAAGCATTTGACAAAATACAGAACACTTTCCTGATTAAAAAAAAAAAAAAAAAAAAACACTTCAAAAGATGAGAATAGAAGAAAACTTCCTCAACATGATAAAGAGTATATATTAAAAACCCACAGCTAACATCATATTCAGTGGTGAAATCTTAAAAGTTTTCCCTCTAAGATCTGGAACAAGACAAGGATGCCCACTGTCACTGCTCTTATTTAACATTGTGGTAGAAGTACTTGCTCGATCACTTAAGCAAGAAAAAGATTTACAAGGCATCCAAATTGGAAAGGAAGAAGTCAAAATTTCACTATTTGCAGATGACATGATCCTATACCTCGAAAGCCCTGAGAAATCTACAACAAAGCTTCTAGGGCTTATAAATGAGTTCAGTAAAGTGGCAGGTTCTAAGATTAATGTGCAAAAATCAGTAGCATTTCTGTACACTAATAATGAGCAATCTGAGAAGGAAATCAAGAAAAAAATCACATTTACAAAAATAGCGACTAAAAGAATCAAATACCTAAGAATAAATTTAACTAAAGATGTAAATGATTTGTACACAGAAAACTACACAACACTGTTAGAGGAAATCAAAGAAGTCCTAAATAAATGGAATAATATTCCTTGTTCATGGATAGGAAGACTAAACATCATTAAGATGTCTATCCTACCCAAAATGATTTACAGATTTAACACAATTCCAATAAAACTTACCATGGCATTTTTTACTGAATTGGAAAAGCTAACTATGAAATTTATTTGGAAGGGCAAGAGGCCACAAATAGCTAGAGACATATTGAAAAAGAAAAACGAAATTGGAGAAATTGTTCTCTGTCTTTTAAACATTCTACAAAGCTAGAAATCAAAACTGCATGGTATTGGCACAAGGATAGACATACTGACTAATGGAACTGAATTGAGAATTCTGATATAGATCTTTGCATACACAGTCAACTGATATTGGACAAGGCCACCAAGTCCACTCAACTTGGAGAGAATCGCCACTTCAACAAATGATGCTTGGAGAACTGGATAGCCATATCCAAAAGATTGAGAGAGGAACACCATCTCACACCTTATACAAAAATTAACTCAATATGGATCAAATATCTAAATATAAGAGCCAAGACCATAAAGATCTTGGAAGATAATGTAGGGAAGCATCTACAAGGTCTTGTATTAGGAAATGGTTATATGAATTTTCACCCAAAGCACAAGCAATGAAAGAAAAAATAGATAAATGGAACCTCCTCAAAATTAAAAACTTTTGCACCTCAAAGGAGTTTGTCAAGAAAGTGAAAAGGCAGCCTACTTGATGGGAGAAAATACTTGACAACCATATATCTGACAGGGGCATAATCTCCAGTATATACGAAGAAATCCTACACCTTGAAAATAAAAAGACAAACAACCCATTTTAAAAACGGGCAAGTGATTTGAATAGACCCTTCTCCAAAGAAGAAATACAAATGGCTAAAAAGCCCATGAAGAGATGTTCAACATCACTAGCTATTAGGGAAATGAAAATCAAAGCTACAAGGAGATATCATCTTACACCCATTAGACTGGTAGCTATTAAAAAAACAGAGGACCACAAGTGTTGGAGAGGATATGGAGGAATGGGAATCCTCATCCACTGCTGGTGGGAATGCAGAATGGTGTGACCATTGTGGAGGACAGTCTAGTGGTTCCTCAGGAAACTAACCTAGGACTACCAAATGGTTCAGCAATCTCACTACTAGGTATATACCCAGAAGAATTGAAAGCAGGGACACGAACAGATATATGCACACCAATGTTCATAGCGGCATTATTCACTATTGCCAAAAGTTGGAAACAACTTAAATGTCCATCAATAGATGAGTGGATAAGCAAACTCTGGTATATTCATACAATGGAATATTACCCAGCTGTAAGAAGGAATGCAGTATTAACACATAGGATAACATGGATGAACCTTGAAGACCTTATGTTGAGTGAAGCAAGCCAGGCACTGAGGGACAAAAATTACATGACTTCACTCGTATGAATTAAGGAAATTGAGCAGACTCACAGAGCTAGAGTCTGGAAGATAGGTTTACAGGAGACAGAAAGAGAGTAGAGGTTTGTGAGCCAATGCCCATTTGGGCAAAATCTATGATAAGGTGGAAGTGTGTAGTTGTGCAATGGATGGGCATGACAGTGGTGCAGTGATGCTATTGGGTTGGGAAGTGCTGGCTTGTGATGGGGGGTAGGGTGGGGGGTTGCACTGTCTATGGAACTGGGGGGAGAGTTGGTGAGGGAGCAGATGAACTCTGGGGATTTGTGGGCATGTGGTTGAAACTGCAATGTTGGGAGGGTAGGGTGGGGAGGGTGGGTTGGACTATCCATGGAAATGGGGTGAGGGTTGGGGGAGGGAGCAGGTGAACACTGGCGATTGGCAGGTATGTGGTTAAAACTACAACATTGGGAATGTTCTTTCGGCAACATGGCAGGGGAGGGTTACCGGTGTAGGGTGTTGGATGTGGGGGGCATTTGGCACAGGTTCCACCTGGGACAGGTTTCTAGGGAGTGTGAGTGTTCATCTTTTCATAATGGGTTGTATCAGTGGGTGGAGACCCACAAATGAGTGGGAAGGTTTTGGACTCCTGTCCTGGGGAGTCCTGCTATGTTCTCAAAAAGAGGGGAGGGAGTCTCTCGAGAGCAAAGGCAGTGCCTAATAGGGGAGGACAGAGCAGTATGTCAAGCCGTCAATGTTGTTGCAAGTAACTATGAATCTTGTTCTTCAAGGAGTGAAGCCTGGTGGTTGCTGTGAGTCCCGAGGGGAGGGGTAGGGAGGAACAGAATAGATGGAACATGGGGCATTTTGGGGGTGATGGAAGTGTTCTACATGATCTTGCCATTATGGATACATGCCATGTTAAATTTCATCAAAATTAATAAAAGTGTATGGTCCAAATGTAAACCATAATGTAAACCATTGGCCATGGTTAGTATCTGTTTCAATATTTGTACATCAATTGTAACAAAATGCTATTAATAAGGAAAGGGGGAAGGGGGAGGATGTTGGGTATATGAGAATCCCCTATATTCTGTACATGACTTTTTTGTAACCTAAAACTTCTTTGAAGACAAAATGAGAAAAGTAAGACACTGGGGGAATAAATGGAAGAAAATGTCACTATGCACCCAAGACAACAGATCTTAGTTACGGAAGACATAATGTCAACAAAATTTTTAAAAATGTTTTTCATTATTTTTTATTATTCTAAATGTTTTTTATTTATTTATTTATTTATTGTATTTCTTATTTTTAAAACTGTCATTATTATTTCATTTTCTTACTAATTGTATTTGGCTATTTTGCTGGCTTCATTTTTGAAGAAGTTTTGGATCACAGAAGGGTTACAACTATGACCGGGAGGATCATTTGTGTGGGGTGTCAGTGATGAGGGATACATGGGAGTAGGGCCACCTGGACATACATATAAGGCATATAAATGTGTTCAATTGTTCATGGGGTGTTGTCATGGTGGGTGGAGGTTCACACAATAATCTAAAGAATATTGAATTCCCATCCTGGGGAGCTCTGCCACATTCTCTAATGGAATAGCAACAGTCCCCTGAGTACAGGGGCAATGACTAGTGAAGAAGGATGGTCTCTTGATGGGTCCTTGATATTGATGACTATGCTTATGAACCTTTACTCTTGAAATTGAAGCTTAGCCTATTATTATAGGGTGCCTAAGAGTTACCTCCTGAGAGCTTCCTTGTTGCTCAAATGTGGCCTCTCTCTAAGCCAAACTCAGCATATAAATGCATTACATTACCCCCAGTGTGGGATGTGATTCCCAGGGATGAGCCTCCCTGGCACCAAGGGATTACTAACAAGCACTAACTAGCAATGCAACTGGAAAAAGACCTTGACCAAAAGGGGGAAAGGTAAAGAAAAATAAGTTTATACGGCTAAGAGACTTCCAAGTGAGTTGGGAGGTCATTCCAGAAGTTACGCTTATGCATATCTCAGCAGCATCTCATTGACTGCAAAAGTAAATACTGCCTCAAATAGTGGGGCTCATGAGGGCTCTGGAAACATCCAGACACTATAGCCAGGGTAGATAGCTCAGGAGTTTGATGCTTTGCCATTGGGCCCTACTTTGGAATTTATGCTCCCCCGTGTGACAGAGTTGGACTCAGTTTTGGTTTCCCTACACATGGCTCTTCTGACCCTTCTATTTGAACCTATAATTAGTACTGGGGTTGATAGGTGTACGTCCAAGAGACTAAAATCTTTGAGCTATCCATGTACCAGCTAGGCCGTGAATCTCAAATGAGTTGCAACACCTACTTTCCAGTTCATTGGACTCACCCAGGACAACTAACAAGGAGATGATGATGGACAATGACCATCCCAAGGAACAGAGAGAGTCTGCAACTGCAAGCAAGAGAGTACCATCCACCTGCCCCACGGGATTGAAGCTCCTTCTTAATTAGAGGTAGAATGAGCATCACCATTCCAGAATCCTCAGGATTGGGGAATAAACTATGGACTAAAGTAAACTAACTGGTATTCTACTAGAGACTTATTGTGATTCTAGCAATGGAAGAAATTTTATTATTGATGTGGAGGCAGTGGCCACTAAAGATTCTGAGGGCAGGGAGAGGGAAAAACAGGTGAAATATGGGGACATTTTCGGGACTTGGGAATTGTCTTGAATGACATTAAAATGACAGATACAGGCCATTACATATTTTGCATAACCTACAAAATTGTGCGGGAGAAAGTGTAAACTACAATGTAAACTATAATCCATGCTTAATTGATTTCATCAATTGTAACGAATGTACCACACTAACGAAGGATGTTGTTAATGTGGAAAATGTGGGAGGTATAGGGAGCGGGGTATATGGGAATCTCCTATATTTTTGTGTAACATTTATGTAATCTAAATCTCTTTTTTTAATAAAAATATATTTTAAAAATCCATATACAAAATTTTAAAAAAATACAGTGTATTTTCCCCATTGCCAAGAGTATATTTTATTTATTTTATTTCCCTTCATTATAGTGAGTTCTGTGAGTGCAGAGAATTTTGCCTATTTAGTACATGGCCCTATAGCTGGTGCACTAGAAAGGTGTCTGAGTCATAGAAATAATTCAATAAAATTTATTGAAATAAAGAAAGAATGAATGAACTAGATAGGGTTTTCCTTTTTAGACAAACATGTAATCCCAGTTTTCTGGCATAGGAGACACAAAAGTCGTTATGGTTGTTCTCTTCATATGGCATATTAGTGAAAAAGGTAGGAAAGTAGAGATACTATCACCTCTCATCTCAGTGACTGTCTCCCCACAATTACCAGCCTTAGGGCACCCTGCACATCTGGGTTTCTGAGGCTGTAGATGAATGGGTTCAGCAGGGGGTTGATAATAGTGTTGAAAACCCCAACCCATTTATCCTTGTCTGAAGCCTCCTCTGAACCCAGACGCATGTAGTTGAAGATACCTGTTCCATAGAATAGACAGACCACAGTGAGGTGGGAGCCACAGGTGGAGAAAGCCTTTTCCCTTCCCTCCACGGAGCGCATTCGTAGAACTGCAGCTGCTACATGGGTGTAGGAGGTAATGATGAGAACCACAGGGGCACCTGCCATTATGAAAGCCAGACCAAAGAGCAGCAACTCATTGAGTTTTGTGCTGGAGCAGGAGAGCTGGAAGAGCTGTGGGAGGTCACAGTAGAAGTGATTGACCTCATTGGGACCACAGAAGTTGAGGGTATTTAGGGCAATAGTGTGTGTCAGAGCATTGGTGAGGGCACAAGCCCAGCATACAGTCACCAGTACCCTCTGGACTGCCTGGCTCATGCAGGTGCTGTAGGTGAGGGGCCGGCAGATGGCCAGGAATCGGTCATAGGCCATGGCTGTCAACAGGAAGCAATCCACACCAGCCAGGAGGTGGAAGAAGAAGAGTTGGGAGATGCAGGCATCATAGGAAATTTCACGCTTGTGGGACAGAAGCCGACCCAACATTGAAGGAACAGTGACAGTGATACATCCAGCATCCAGCACAGATAGATTCCCAAGAAAGAAGTACATGGGGGTGTGGAGTTTGGGCTCCACCAAGATGGCTGCCAAGATGCTGAGGTTGCCCCCAACTGTGACCAAGTAGGCAAAGAGGAAGAGAACACAAAGCACAGATTGGAGCTCTTCTGTTTCCACTAATCCCAGAAGAATGAACTCAGTAACTGCTGTACTATTGGTCCTAGCTTCTGGTTCCATTTTCCTTTTAAGAAAATGTCCACAGAAAGGAGGTTTTAGTCCACTCAATACATTTACTCAAGATTTATGTTTAAGTTCTCTGTGCAAAGCCCCATGGTAAATTCCCAGCTGTTCAGGTGAAGGATTTCCCACTTTCCAGGCCACACTTCACCTACGGGCCTCCACCATCACCTCAATGTCTTTACCCTGCTTTCAGCAGAGATGCCCAGTGCCTCTCTGGCCTTGTCCCTACCACCTTCTCCTAGCTGAAAAGGCCAAAATGCTTGGGAAAATATGTTACGATAAAAGCTGACTTCAACGTAGCAAGATAAAGATGGAGTTCCCCCATTTTCCTTTGATACACTCAGGTGATTTGGGTCCATTCTCTAGTTACAAGTATGTGCCCCAGGGTCTCCAATCCATTGCTTTCATCAAATGTCACAGAACAATTATATCAGTCTTGTGGTTGTTAAAATCCCAGAGTCACTTTTCAGACACTCCCTTCTTGCCTTATGTGTTCCTTTTCTCCCAAAGACTGTAGGAAATCAACTTGCCACTCATTTCTCATCGATACTCTACCACACTGAGTCTCAATGTTTGATGCACATCAATATTATCCAGGAGCTTTAAAACGTCCTGATACCCGGGCTCCAATCCCAGGCTAATTCAATCAGAATCTCTGAGGGTGGGAGTCAGGCACTAACAATTTTTAAAGCACTCCAGGTGATTCTAATATATCACTCCTCTCTTAAATACCATTGATTGGGCACTTTCAGCTACCACCTCCACTATCCCTTTCTTGGCATGTCCTCAAATTTAAGACACAGGTCTTTCTCATTTTACTTTTATAGATAATCCTGAAAGGGAAGAGCCAATAGTTTAAACAAATGACAAAGATAAAAGTTATAGAAAATTAAGATATCTTACACAGCTCTGGTGGTATTTCAGATGCAATTGCTGACCCTCTCTTAGACCAGAGTCTCCATAAGGATGATTATTAGAATCATCTAAAAAGCCATAAAAAGAAAGTACAGTTGCTCAGGGCTTATCATGAAGAATTCTGATTTAATTGGGTTTGGATGGCAGCTGGGCATGGATGTTTTTTTAAAAAATATATATCCAACATGATTCTAATTCTAGCCAGGACAGAGAACCTCTGACTGCTTTGCACCCTGGAAGCCCTGGTGATGGCTTCTTCCTCCCCTCTTCATTGCTTTTCTCCTTACATGAAAAAAGGCAACCAGCCCTTCCAGGTTATTTAGACTCCAGGCACCTCCAGCTAGGCTTGAAGCTAAGGCAGTAACTACAGCCTAACCAACACATCAAGTGGGTAACGTTCATCTCCTTGACCCCTCTATTCCTGCAGAAGAATGTCTCCAATTTGCAAATATCTCAATGACCACCCCCACCAGTAATTGAACCATACTCCATTGTGTGTTTTTAAGCAATTGGGAAGCTGCAGAGGGGTTTTCCACACAGATGAGAAATTGGATGTGGCGACCTCTAATAGTGCCTTAAAATTCTAAGATTATATGGATTTTGGGGGGTGATGTAGGGTGTAATCTTCCTCAGGCCTGATCATCATTGATGAAATTGGCAATTGAAAAATGTTTTGCCATTAGACAAATCATTGGGTGGATAACAACACTCTATATATGTTATATTAAAGAATGATTACTCTAACATTTTCTCTCTTGGGTCTATCTTAACACATTAGATTGTGACCCTGTGATTTTCCACTTTTTGCTCATGACTTTTTTTCTACCTGAGATAGCTTTCCTCTAACTCCATATGCCCCAATATTTCAAGACTCAACTCAAATGTTGGCCACTGAATTAATGCTTTCTTAACATTTCACGATCTCCACATGAACTCTTTGTCTCCTAAACTCCACTACACATTGTTGCATGGAATGTATTACTGTTTTCCTTCTGGCAAAGTAATTTTTCTATAGAGCATATCTCCCCTATTTCACTGAAATCAACTTGAAGTCAGAATACTGTTTGAGTCAGCTTGTCAATAACAATCCTTATCATAATACTTCACTTTGCACATAGTATGTACTCTATATTTTGCATATAAAGAATGGATGTTTTAAATGTCCACAGTATTTCAGAAAAAGGCAGCATCACTGGGATTTAGAGTTGTCGAGGATGGCTTTCTTCCTATTGGAATATGGGCAGGACTTGAATGGATTAGTATGATTTAGGGATGTGTAGAGGCAAGGACACAGTGCAAAGTTGCTGCAGGGACTGCTGCTTCCCTTTGTAACAATCCGTAGGCTGACATTTTTCTTTTCATGTAAATTGCCCTAAAGAATAAGACTTAAGGACAAATAAGCCATAGTCAGGGATAGGAGAGCAAGAAAACCACTGCTGCCTAAACCTTAGGTGGCTAGAGATGTATCTTGATTAAAATCCGTGGAATTCTGAGATGATCTCTGATCATCCAGAGACTTCCAGAGTGTCTTATGGGGTCACCCTGATGCCCTTCACTGAGGAGCTCCACTGGCATTACCACTTCAGGGGATCATAATGAGCCTCAGTCTCTCCTTAAGAGTAAAGACAATGTCCTACGCTGAAACTCCAACAAAGTCCTTCATTGTCCGAAAGATCTTCTTTCCTTAAAAGACTCAACAAGGCCTTCTGGTGGAGTGAAGTTTCTAGGATGCCTGATGGATTGGGTCCAGGTTGGGAGCTGGACTCAGTGAGCCCCTCATACTCACCCCTGAGAGTAAAGAGAGCAGTTTCATCCAAGAGGGAGGGACATGGGCGAAGGGGCCCAGAGAAGAAGCCAGGACATTTGGGTTACAGTCCCAGCTCTCCCTCTAATGTTTTTCCTCCTCTCGAGGCATCAGTTGCCCAATGTGTAGAGTCAGGTTTGAGCTGCTGGCAATGGATGCCCCTTCTCTGTTTTTAATAACAAAAGAAAGACCCATGAGACGACTCACCCTGGAATGGGCAAAGAAACCAGTGAGATCCCTCAGGAAGAAGAGGAGGAGCTCGGCAGACCCAGTTAATCACCCAAATACTAGCAAGTAAGGGACTGTGTATGAGAAAACAAGGAGAAAATAAACTGTCTTCTGTCTCATAGGGCTATCTTCACTATAGAGCTACCCCCTGGGGGGGTCTCAGAAATTAGTCCTCCCAGGAAAGAGAAGAATGGGGAAAGAGACGAGGAAAGTAAACATGTAAAGCCTAGAGATTCTGGCTAGAACTCCAAGGAAATGGAAAGGAATAGGAAGTGTAAAATTTAAATGGAAGAAAGAAAACCGTCATTAGAATATGATATGATAGGAAAAAAGCAAACAAATATAATTAAGAGAGTTGAGCAAGATTGTCATTATAAGGTCATCAATAAATTCAACATTTTCCACACCAGTAATAGCCACATAGAAAATGTAATAAAAATAAGATATCCATAGAGTTGTAAGGTATCTAGGGATCAATTTAACTAAAACATAGAAGATGTCTCTGAAGAAATGTTTAATTCTTTAATAGAGTTGGAAAATAATCTGAAAAAATTTTGGAAAGATATTCTAGGTTCTTGAAAAGGAGAACTAAAAAAAGATGACATTTTTCCTAAATTAAAGTATAGATTCAATGCAATCTGGAACAAATTCCAGTTTGATTTTTTTTTTTTTTTTTTTTTTTTTTTTGAGTCCTCAAAAAGTAAAGTTTGTGTGGACCAATAACTGGCTACAAATAACTATGTCAAGCTTGAGGAAGAGAGGAAGATCGGGGTGCAGTCCTGGCAGATAATAATTCTTTTTACAAAACCATAGGAAGTAAAACATTATGTTTTTGGTGTAAGGACAGAAAAATGGGATGAATGGAACAGAATAGCAGATTTAAGTCATTTTTACAATGCATTCTCTTTGTCTTTTAGACTAGCTTATATAAATATAATTTTTTCTCTAACTCCCTATATCTTATCATTTATTTTATTCTGTCATCAAATTGCATTGGCTAGAAAAAGGTTAAATCATTGTGATTATGGTGGCCCTCATGCTTTGTTTTTTATTTCAAAAGGGGATAGTTTTTTAATGTTATACAAAAATAATGATGCATATTGGTTTCAGTTATCTAAATCCCCAATATATATTCATGATATGATGCTTCCATCTGTTCCTATTTAGTAGTTTTTATTTTGAATGAATATTGAGCTTTATTAAATGCATTTTGTTACCTGTTGAGATAACCATAGGGTTTTTTCCCCAAGGAAATTTTAATAGGGTGAATGATGTTAATAAATTCCCTAACATTAAAACCTCATTGCATTCTTGGACAGAATTTGACATTCTTCTAATGTAGTGATTGATTAATATTTAAGATTTTTGTCTCCTTAAATTTAAGTAGAATGGGACTTTATTTTTGCATTATTTTGCTCAGGATTTGCTACAGGATTATGCTGGATTTTTAAAAAATGAATTAGGAAGTACACTTTTCTCTAAATCATGAAATAGTTTCAATTACATCAAAATTATTTATTTTTTGAACTTTGGATATAGCTAACAGTAAAACTGTCTGAGACTGGCATTTTCTTCAGGGGTACCTCTGAAAATTTTTCAGCTTATCTATGGAAATAGATCTGACTGGTTTTTTATCTCTTCTTGAGTATATTAATATTCCTACAAAACCATCAATTTCACCCAGGTTTTCAAGTTTATTTCTGTCATTATGCATATTACTCCCTTATATATTTTTAAATTCCTCCTTCTTTGTGATGATTTTCTCCTTTCATTCTTAATTTTGTAAGTTTTGTATTATATTAGTTAATGCTTTATTTAGGAATTTCCAACAGAATCAGTTCTTCATTTCTTAATTTCATCTGAATTCTATATTCTAATTAATTAATTTTTGCTTTTAGCTTCCATTGTTTCTTCTTTCCTTTGGATTATTTTGTTATTTTTTTTTCTATATTCTTAAAAAAGAATATAGTTAAAACCTTTTCTATATTCTTAAAAAAGAATATAGTTAAAACCTTTATGCATTAATGTGTATTGTATTATTAAAAATGACAAGTTTAAGGTTTTAACTTTCTCATGAGTGGTTTTGTTAATATCCATCAGCGTTTCTAAATTTTATTGTGAAATTTAGTTTGCAAACTGAAGAGTGAATAAAGCATAAATGTACATGTTAACAAGTTAATATCATATAAGCAGTATGTAACCACTGTCCAGGTCAAGAATTATATTATTGTCAGAACCTCAGATTCCCTTCCTTTCCTCCTTCCTGACCACAACGCCCAACTCAACGTTCTGAAACATTGTGCTGAAATATGGCAACCGCTGATGGCCTTTCATTATCATTTCACTACCTAAAATGGATGTTTACAGGATCAATATTTCTAATTTATTAGATATTGGCAAATTTTTCCCAAAAGCTCTTGTACTGGTTAGTCTTCACACCAGTAGTGAATCAGAGTTTCTGTGGTTCCACATCCTCATCGACTTGCATTGTCAGATTTTACCAATATTTTGGTATCTTACTTTGTGAGGTGATTTATAAAGTGAAACAGAGATACAGAAATCCATATAACACAAAAGTGTAGCTTAGTGAATTATTGTATGGCAACCAACCAGCCTGGTAACAAACACTCAGGTAATAAAATAAGAATTTGCCACCACACAGGAGCCTGCCCGTGTGTTCCATCCCCATCACAGTTCTCTCCTGACATTCAAAAGGAACTACCATCCTGACCTTGGCTTCCTTTCATTGCTTTGTAATTTTATCACCCACATAGTCATCCTTACACACTAATTTAGTGTTTTTGTTTATTTACAATAATTTTTAAAAATTTATTACAATCAGAAAAAACACAGCTTTACAAGCTAAGTAAGGAGTTGCAACAGTAAAAGAACAATTTGTGTAGCATAAGTATTTCCCTGCTGGCTGAAATAACCATACTTTAAAAACTTTTTACTGAATAAAGCAATTAACTTGTCTTTCATTATTTTACTTTTTAATATTTGACATAACTACATGACTGGAAGCATATTTTATTTTCTGACCATCAAAATAATCTCTTTCAGCTCTTAAGGTACATTATAAAATGTAATAGAAAAATCAGAACTACATTATAAATGTTTTCCGTTCAAAATTTTATTTGCTATCTTATGTTCCTTGCCTAGATAAAAATGTGAACTAACAAGATGAAACACTGGTCATTTTTTAAATCTAGGGGCACAAAGAGTCTACATTTAGACAAAAATTATTTTTGACTGATTAACAATAGTATTAAATTCCTACTGTTTCTTGAGAGAAGAATATAGGAGGTCTTTAAATCCCATCTTAAATCCCCAATTATAATCTTCCTATGTGACAGCAAATGGCCCTGGCTTTCCTTCCTTTTCTCTGGCCACTCCTTCCCACATCATTTGCTGGTTTTTCCTCTTCCAGTGGGGCTCCATGTTTGCACTTCTGGTCTCCTCAACCCTTGATTCTGGTTCATCTTCTTCCCTTTCTTTTTCTCTCCTTGCTCTGTGGATAAGCTCATCTGTCTCCAAGCCAATGTCTTCCAAATATATACCTCATCCAAGACATCTCTTCTGACTCAAGACTCATTTACCCAAATCCTGCTTGCCACCCCCTGCTTGTCTCTCAGGAGCTCAAACTCTTCCCCATATTAATCCATTATGTCCCCACCCCAAGGTACCCAAGTCAGAAATGGGCAGTCATCCTTTATTTCACCCTTTCCTCTATCTCCAGAATCCAGTCCACCATTAAGTCTTCGTGAATTCACCTCCAGACGTAGTGAGGTATTTTCTTTCTCTATCTCTTCCATACCTGTCTTGGTTCAGGCCACCCTCACCCCTGCAGTGGCCTCCTGACCACCCTCCCTACTTCTGCTCCTGCCTGACTCCAATCCGTGCTCCTCACAGCAGCCAGAGGGAGCCTCCTTCAAAGTAAATGGACACCATTCCCCTTCCATGCTTAAAATTGTTTCATTTCTCAAAAACTCTGTTACGATTTTGACTTCCAAACAATAAAATTTGAGGTTAATTCAGGAGAATATGCACCTATGCAATATTTAAACTTTCTATTTAGAATCTTGATATGTGTATCCATATCTTAGACTTTCATTTTGTGCTCCTATGGAAAATTTAAAGATCTTATCGAATTCTGATTAATATGTTAATGCTTAGATTAGTATGTTGGTAAAATAGATGGATTGTTTTGTATTATATATATATATATATATATATATATATATATATTTTTTTTTTTTTTTAAGATTTTATTTATTTATTCATTTATCCCCCCCCTTGCTGCTTGTGCTCGCTGGGTCAGCCAACCACACCATGTGGGCGGGCCTGCCCTCACCAGGAGGCCCCGGGAACCGAACCCAGGGCCTCCCATATGGTAAACGGGAGCCCTACTGATTGAGCCACAGCCGCTTCCCTTGTATTATATTTTAACATAACAATTTTTATAATAACAGCCAATATTTATTGAGTGGTCACTGCAGGCCAGCTCTTTGTGTTAGGCACTTAATTACTTAATTTTATCCTTGCCCCATTCCATTTTGTACATGAAGAAAGCAAGCCATAAAGAGTACAAGTAACCTGCCTAGGGTTTCACAGCTAGAAATTGGCAGAGTTAAGAATTGAATCAGTAGCTGACAATGCAGTCTTCATCACTGCACTCTGGCTTACAGAGAACAAATGAATTTTATGCCAATTCATTTTTCAGTTGGCCCCCTCCACTACACCACGACCATGTGCCCTGGGCTCTGGGCCTTACTTCTGGGCTTGTGTTGTGTTCTCTCTGTCCTTTAGAGTCTCATTGACAACTTCCTCATGACCAGGGTGACCTTCTGTGGGTCCCGGAAGATCCACTACATCTTCTTTGAGATGTATGATCTTCTGAGGCTCACGTGTTCCAACAACCAGGTCAACGACCTTGTGCTGATCGCCATGGGCGGCTTCATCTTCCTCACACTCTTTGGGTTCATGATTATGTCCTATGTTTGAATTGTCAGAGCCATCCTCCAAACACTGTCAGCCACTGGGAAGGACAAAGCCTTCTCCACCTGTGCCTCCCATCTGGCTGTGGTTTCCCTCTTCTATGGGGTACTTTTTATGGTGTATCTGCAGCCCCTCCATGAAGGACTCTATGGCCACAGTGTTGTATGCTGTAGTGATACATATGATGAACCCTTTCATCTACAGCTTGAGGAACAAGGACATGCATGGGGCCCTGGGCAGGCTCCTTCTGGGGAAAGCCTTTCAGAGGTTGATATAAGGGTAAGTTTGGAAAGAGGGCATTGAAGTAGACATGGGACAATTACTCCTCCAGGTGCAAGGCTTGACCTTGACCTTGAAGAATAGGTGAATTGAATTGATTTGATGTTCATTCAGCCTTTCATTTAATTGATAATGACTGGGCACCATAGGGCTCTTATACTTGGTTACCAATGTGGGTCAGAAGCTCCCAATCTCCTGGGGGGAGAAGACAATTGCAGTGCAATGTTGTGAGAGCAATGGGTGTGTTCGCAGTAGGATTTAAGAGGAGCCAAGTCAGTAAGCCTGGATGGATATCTTAGTGTGAAGGGTTTGGAGAAGGCGTCCGAGTTGGTGAGAGCTGAGCTAAGACTGATGAAATGCAGAGGATTTATCCTGGAAAAGCAGCAGGATGAGGAATGGTCACCCTAGAGCAGGGGTTCTTAATCTTTTTTGTTCCATGGATCCCTTTGCCAGTCTGGTGAAAACCGCGGACCCCTTCTTAGAATGTAGCAGCAGACAGTTTTATGACACTCAACTAGCATCGGGTCTAACAACTACCATAATTTTGAAGTACAGATGAGTGTAAGTGATTTTTTGAGATATGCGACAATTATAATGTGATATGAAATGAATACGACTGTAATTTATTTTATACATTCATAAGTGAAGGAAATGCTAGATTTCAGTTAGAGGTCAAAGAAAATAAAGATAAGGAGTTGATCTTTTTCAATTCAAGCTCATGGACCCCCTAAAATCTTTCTTGGTTAGGAACCCCTGCCCTAGAGGGGTTTGCAATGGTATAGAAGTAAGTGCTCACATCTGGAGATGAGACAGCCTGAGTCCTTATCCCAGCTCTGTGCCTCATGAGTGTGTTCTGGGAAGCCATCTGACCACCCCAAACCCTGTTTCCCCATGTTTAATTTAGAATAGCTTCATCTGTCTCAGAGGGTCGTGGTGAGGATCAAAGGTGGGGAGCAAATGAAATAATGTGCAAAAGCCCTTCGCAGAGTGCCTGGCTCACAGTAAGTGCTGCTGTTAATTAAGTAGGGACCAAAGGCAGGGAGGCAAGAAAGCACTGGTGTGTGAGGGCAGCAGCTCAGCTAGTGATTCTGCATTGTCATTTGTGACACAAGAAGCAGAGAGAGATGAAGCTGAGAGATAGACAGGGAGAGATATTTGAGAGGTTTTGAATGCCATGTTAAGATGCATGGGATATATCCTGCATATAATGACAGATACACAAAAGTTTTAACTTTTATTATTTTTATTAAATATCATGCATCTATTGTAGAAATAGCAGAAGGACAAACTAGCCACAAATAATTACCTGTATTTTCACCATCAAAGAGAACTAATATTCATATTTAGTGAAAATTTGCTTTGTTTATTTGCTCACGACTTTGAGGCTGGTAAAAAGTCCAAATCAAGGCACCATCAAGGCATCATCAAGGTGAGGGTTCCTTTCCAAAGACTAGCATTCTGGGCCTGTCTGTAAGTCCTTCTTGGTCCTTGGCTCCTCTGTCACGTGGCAATGCACATGGCAGCCTCTCTTGGCTTCTCCCTTCTCTTCTGGGTTCTTGTTGACCTTTAGCTCTTGCTTCCTGTGGCTTTCTCTCTGTCTGAATTTCATTCCACTTATAAAGGACTCAAGCAGTAGGATTAAGACTCATCCTAATTGAGGCGGTCCACACCTTAACTGAAGTAGCCTCATCAAAACGTTCTCCAACTTATAATAGCTTCACACCCACAAGAATGGATTAAGTTTAAGAATATGTTTTTCTGGGGATGCATACAACTCCAAACCACATCTGTTAATATACTTTTAAAAAAAAGAACTCAAATTACTTTGAAACTTACTTTTTCATTTAACAATCATATCTTCTTTCTATTTTAATAAATATACAGCTACATTATTCTTTAATTCCTGCACATTATTCCAGTGTTTAATGAATGTATCGCAATTTACTTAAGAAATTTCTTATTATTTTATATTTAGTTTTGACAGATTTCCATTTTATACAAGATGGTAGTAAATGTCTTTGTACATCTTTGTTCATTTATGTGATTATTTCCTAGGGCAAATTCCTAATGTGAAATCACCAGGCCCCCAGTTTTTATTGTCAATGGCCTTTGATTCATTTTACTCAAATTGCCCTCCAAAGTCTGTTCTAATCTACAGATTCGTCAAGAGGGGGAACAAACGCTTGTTTTTGTTTTGTTTGTGATGATTTATCTTGTGAGATGTGGAAAGAGAGGAGGTTTTGCCAAGTTTTAAGGGCAATGGGCAAAAGCAAAAGTAATATAGTTCTTCTTGAGCAATATTATGCAAGTTAACATTGTTCTAAAAAGGGGGTGGGATTAGATTTCTGGTGACTAAGAAAATTGGAAGTAGATAACCAATGAAAATAATGTCCAGCTTCTGACTTGTCCACCTCAGGTGTGCTATGCACATGAGAAACTAACCTTCCTGTCTATCATCAGAGCTGGAGGAAGGCACTGGAAGACGGAACTGGCTAAAGGCTAGGGCATTCCTGTCTGGTAGGATGGAAGGGTCCCCCAGGAGCCAAAGCCTGGTCCGTAAGAATCACTTCCTCCATGTCCTCCTAGAAGGGAGGACATCCAGGGCAATGGAGCGCCCTGCCCTGGGTAGAGGAAGTGGACAGAGGGGATTAACAGGTGCTGGCTTTGTTTTCTTCTCTGTCCTCTTCACCCCAGTAAGTACATCTTTCTTTTAAAATCCTGAGGGTTAATCAAGCTTAATCTGGCCTTTTGAACTCTGGCCTATTGTGATAAGGTGCTTTTACTGCAGGGCATGTAGATATATCCCACCTAGGCTAGTTTAAAGGTCTGAAACCTAAGCACCGGTCATATGTCCTGGGGAGAAAAATTCTAGACGATTTAAGTTCAATTGAAAGCAAATAACCCCTGTGGACCCCATGGCTGCACATCCACCCAGACTGCAGTATTAGTGTAAAAGTGTGAGATGCAGTTTAAAAGTGAAGGAGGAAGGCAAGCAGAGACAATGAAAGTCTTTTCATTTCCTGTGTTAGACCAGTTTTTCTTTATAGGTATTTAATATCTGCCTGCCTCTGGTTGAGCCCCAGCGACTCAGCTTCAGGTTCCCCTCTGCTATTGCCTTAATTTCCTTAAGGCTATCTAGAACTGTGCCTATTTCCCCATGTCCTCACCAACACTATATTATCATTTTAATAATTATATTATCATTTTAATAATTTTCTGTTTATCTTATGAGTAAAAAATTGAGTTCCATTGTTGTTTTAATTTGAATTTCTCTGCTATAGTGAGGTTTAACTTTTTCCTGTTATTTGTGAGCAATCTGCATTCTATTGTTACAACTATTGTCCATTTTTAATTGGCCTTGTATGTTGCTCAAATTGTAGGTTTCTTCCTGAGTATTTGTCTTGCTCTGATGGAATCTCTGTTTCTCTCTCTATCTCCCTATCTCTATCTCTATCATCAGCTATATCTATGTACCTTCTGTTCATTGTGACTCATTTTCATCCAATCATCTTTTATATTTTTCTAATTTAATATTATGGAAATTCTTCATAGTTTCCAAATAATATGTATATATATAAGTTTTAGAATCTATAAGAATTCTTATAGTAAACTCCATATATCTACCATCTAGCATAACAAATAGAACTCCCTGTGTATTTCTCCCTTGCAGGATAACCATGACCTTTAATTTTGTGTTTATCATTTCCTTCTCTTTTTTTTAGTTTTGTTACATATGTATGCTTGGTAGATGGAATCATGCCCCTTATAAAGACACGTTCAAGTCCTAATGCCATGTCCTGTAGGTGTGAACACTCTTGTAAATGGGATCTTTGAAGAACCTGTTAAGATGAGACCGAACTCAAATAGGATGGGTCTTAATCTAGCAGGACAGGAGTCCTTATATGCAAAGGAAATTCAGACAGAAACAGAAGCCAGAGCAGATGGATTGCCCTACATCCCAGATAGAGACTGAGTGCTAGCAAACCACCACCAAACACTACAGACTTTCGAGAATGCACGGCCTGACCATAATTGAAATGGGATTTTACCCTTCAAAAGTCTAGTCAATAAATTCCTGTTGTTTAAGCCAATCAGTCTGTGTTATTTGTCATAGCAGCCTTGGAAAATTAAGACAGTATATATCCTAAAATATGTGTATTACTTATCTTTGCATATTTGTGGAACTTAATGCTAAATGAGATCATGCTGATCATAATTTTTATCAGTTTTATCAAGATGTAATTTACATACAATAAATGCATATGATTTGGTGAATTTGCCAAATGTATGTACTAGTATAACTACCGCCCAATTAAAATGCAGTATATTTTCCTCATTACCAAGAGTTCATTTTATTTTCCTTCATTAGAGTATGAGTGCCTTAAGTTCAGAGACTTTTGTCTATTTTGTTCATGGCCCTAGAGTTTGGTGTCTGAGTCATAAAAGTAATTCAACACAATTTATTGAAAGAATGAAAGAATGAACAAACAAGGCAGGGCTCTTCTTGTAGGACAAATACTTAAGCCCAACCTTCTGGCACAGCACATACAAAGGCGGCTATGGACCAATTTTTGTGGTTTCTGCCTTCATAAGATAATTTCTTAGCCAGAAAGGTAGGAAAGTAGAGATACTATCACTTCTCATCTCAATGTCAATCTCCCCACAATTACCTGCCTTAGGGCACCCTGTACATCAGGGTTTCTGAGGCTGTAGATGAGTGGGTTCAGCATGGGGTTGATAACACTGATAAAAACCCCAACCCCTTTATCCTTGTCTGAAGCCTCCTCTGAACCGAGACGCATGTAGTTGAAAACCCCTGTCCCGTAGAACAGGCAAACCACAGTGAGGTGGGAGCCACAGGTGGAGAAAGCCTTTTTCCTGCCCTCCACGGAGCGCATTCGTAGAACTGCAGCTGCTACATGGGTGTAGGAGGTGATGATGAGAACCACGGGGGCACCTGTCATTATGAAAGCCCATCCAAAGAGCAGCAACTCATTGAGTTTTGTGCTGGAGCAGGAGAGCTGGAAGAGCTGTGGGAGCTCACAGTAGAAGTGATTGACCTCATTGGGACCACAGAAGTTGAGGGTATTTAGGGCAATAGTGTGTGTCAGTGCATTGGTGAGGGCACAAGCCCAGCATACAGTCACCAGTACCCTCTGGACTGCCTGGCTCATGCAGGTGCTGTAGGTGAGGGGCCGGCAGATGGCCAGGAATCGGTCATAGGCCATGGCTGTCAACAGGAAGCAATCTGCCCCAGCCAGGAGATGGAAAAAGAAGAGCTGGGAGATGCAGGCATCATAGGAAATTGTACATTTGTGGGCCAGGAGCCGACCCAACATTGAAGGAACAGTGACAGTGATACATCCAGCATCCAGCACAGATAGATTCCCAAGAAAGAAGTACATGGGGGTGTGGAGTTTAGGCTCCATGAAGATGGCTGCCAAGATTCCAAGGTTGCCCCCAACTGTGACCAAGTAGGCAAAGAGGAAGAGAAGAAAGACCACAAATTGCAACTTTTTTGTTTCCACTAATCCCAGAAGAATGAACTCAGTAACTGCTGTACTATTGGTCCTAGCTTCTGGTTCCATTTTCCTTTTAAGAAAATGTCCAAAGAAAGGAGACATTAGTTCACTCAATACATTTACTCAACATTTATATTTTAAGCCCTTTCTGTGCAAAGCCCCGTGGTAAATTCCCAGCTCTTCAGGTGAAGTATTTTTCACTCTCCAGGCCACACATCATCCATGGGCCTCCACCATCACCTCAATGCCTTTACCCTGCTTTCAGCAGAGATGCCCAATGCCTCTCCTGCCTTGTCCCTCCCACCTTCTCCTAGCTGAAATGGCTTGAATACTAGGGAAAATACATTAAGATAAAAGTAGTGTTCCTCTTTGTATGTAGCAAGATTAAGATAGTATTTCTCAGGACGTGGATGTGGCTGAAGTGGTTCAGCACCCACCTCCTACATGAGACGTCCCGGGTTCTGTTCCTGGTGCCTCCTGAAAAAAACAAAACATCAAACAACAAACAAAACAAATGAAAAAACCAACTCAGGGAAGCCGATGTGGCTCAGTGGTTGAGTGCCGGCTTCCTACATATGAGGTCCTGGGTTCAATCCCTGGCCCCTGGTACCTCAAAAAAAAAAAAAAAAAAAGATAGCATTTCTCCATTTTCCTCTTAGGGGTCACCCCAAACCAATAAGCAGATTTCATAATAGAATAATCTATTTTATCTCCACAGAAACTAGAAAGCATTTGAAAACAACACTTAGGTTTCAAGCCTTCTATTAATAGAGAAGATCAAATTAGGGTATGAGAAAAATCAGAGAGAAGACACTCACTATAGTAGATACCAGAAAGACCAGACAAGTACATCTCTCCAAGGTGAGGGACATATGCAAGTAAAAATTCAATATTCCTTTTTCAGTAAATTGCTAGTTTTCTTGCCATTAAGAAAGTTCTTAGATTGGAATGTGAATAACATCTTAATTTAAAATGATTTTTTGTATTTATATTGTCTTTTACCCTCCTTAATATAAAAGTCAGAAACAGGGTCTGATGGTTGGTTGTTGCTAGGTGCAGCTGGGTTTCTGCATATCACAGTCACTAGCCTTCCACTTCTCCTTGACTCAAGCATCATAGATCGGCCAATGGCTCAAGGAGAGGTCTTCAAATGAAGCAGGCACAAACTTAGAGTCGAATTGAAGTCTTCAACTTTTATATTAAGGCCCTGATAATGATATATCAAATTATTTGTATTCCTATGGAATAAGCAAGGCTAGAGAATTTTCTTGAATTAATAGACTGGAATAGCCAGTGGAATCAGAGGATGAGAAATAGTTGTTCAGTTCTTAATGCTAACCAAAGGGAAAGGGTGCCCTTAGTTGGGACAGTGAAATACAAGGGCAGGAGTGGTTAAGTTGTTCCCATAAGCCAGAGATGTTGTAGCAGTATGACTTTACTGACTGTGTGGGGATATGGTCACCAAAAATAATAATTTTTAAAACCCTCATTCATAAAAATGGGAATTGACTCCACTGTTTGGTGGCATGACCTTCTCCTGTCTCAGTTTCGATCCTAGATACAGAGGAAGTAGGGCTGAATGAGAAGTTACCCAGGTGACTATTTAAACTATTGCAGAATATATAATACAAAAGCTTCCTAATTCTTTCTATTAATTACATGGCACTAGATTTTTTAAAAAGCAGAAAAATACAGGCTGTCACTTAAAATATTAACATAAAATACTAAATACTAACAAATCTATTTCAGTACTACGTTACAAAAATATTTGCCATAACTATATGAGATTTATTCAAGGAATGCAAGGATAATTTAAAATTAAGACATTTATTAATATATTTTTTGATAATAGATGTAAAAGAAGAGATTGTATAAGCTTTTCTAAAGATCCTTAAAAGGTATTGGAGTATAATCAATATTCATTTTGACTTTTGAAACCTGATAAAGTAATAAAACTAACTCAACTCCAAAGCTGGCATCATGAAACACGGGGAAACATTAGAAGATTCCCACTAAAGTTAAAGATGAAACAGATATTTATATCACAATGATTATTTAACATTTTTCTGAAAGCTCTAGCCAATTCAATTAATCAAGAAATTGAAATAAAAGGATAGGTATTAGGCAGTTGTAAACAAATATATATATATATGTGGAAATATATATATTTTACATGGCAAATAACCAGGAAAAATGCTTAAAAATATCCAAGTATCAGAAAATTGCAAGATAAAAAGGAAACATTCAATATTATATAGTTTCTTTATATACTAACTGTAATCAGCTAGAAAATATAATTTTAAAAAGCCAACATTAACCAAAATAACTATAAAAACAAGTAATATCCTGTGAAAAGATGCTATGAAAAGTGGATGCAAACATGTATATAACTTTCATTTTCAATATTGTAACACAAAAACACAGAAAGAATAAATAGAAGAAATACCAAGATATTACTAGTGGTTTTTCAAATAATGGTAGTCATATAATTGTTTTTAGTTATTTTTTTTTTGGATTGTTTTTGTTTTCCAAATTATCACTATTACTTTTATAGTAATTAATAAATGCACATTTTATGAGTGACTGAACTATTTCCATCCTCTTCATGACTATGTCTTCATAAAGTCCTTGTCTTGTGAACCACAGTAGCTTGTATCCCTGGAAGAGCTGTGGTGGGTCCTGAGTAGTCAGCAGCTTCCCCACTCAGTTTTACTTCCTGTCAACCACACTCCATATCTTCTGACTAGCTCTCCCTTGGCCAGCCAGCAAGTACCTTTCCTCTTATACCCTCAGGTGATTTGGGTCTCTTCTCTGGTCACCCAGTATGTGTCCCAGGGTCTCTGATCCCATTACTGCCAGCAAATGTCAAAGAACAACCATATGGCTCTTGTGGCTGTTAAAATCCTGAATTCATCCCTCGCACACTGTCTTCTTGCCTTATGTTTTCCTTTCTTTCCAAAGACTGTAGGAAATCACCAGCCATTCATTTCTCTTTGATACTCTATCACAGTGAGTCTCAACCTTGGAGGCATATCAATATTATCTGGGAGTTTTAAAAAGTCCTGATGCCCAGGTTCCAATCCCAGCCCAGTTCATCAGAATCTCTGAGGGAGGGAGCCAGGCATCAGCATTTTTCATGGCACCCCAAGAGATTCTAATATAGCACTGCTCTCTAGATGCCATTGATTGGGTGCTTCTAACCACCCCCTCCGCTATCCCTTTCTTGGCATTCCTCAAATTTAAGACACAGGCCTTTCTCATTTTACTTTCATAGATAATCCTGAAATGAAAGAGCAAATAGTTTGAACAAATGACAAAAAGAAGTTACAGAAAATTAAGATATCTTACACAGCTCTGGCAGCGAGTATTTCAGCTGAAATTCCTGACCCTCTCTTAGATTAGATTCTCAATCTGGATGATAAATGGAATCAACTGAAATGCCCGAAGAAGAAAGTACTGTTTCTCAGGGCTCATCATTAAGAATTCTGATTTTATTGGGATTGAGTGGACCTGGGCATGGGTGCTTTGTTACTGTTTCCCACATGATTCTAATATCCAGCTAAGAGAGAGAGCCTCTGACTTCTTTGCACTCTGGAAGCCTTGGTGATGGCTTCTTCCTCCCCTCTTCATTGCTTTACTCCTTACATGACAAAAAAGGCAACCAGCCCTTCCAGGTTATTTAGGCCCCTTCTACAAAGGCACCTCCAGCTAGGCTTGAAGCCAAGACAGTAACTACATCCTAATCCATACATCAAGTGGGTAACGTTCATCTCCTTGACTCCTCTATTCCTGCAGAAGAATGTCTGCAGTTTGCAGATCTCTCAATGACCAACCTCCCTAATGAGATCTCTGTTGTGTGCGTTCAGGCCATTGGGAAGCTGCAGGGGGAATTCCACGTAGATGAGAAATTGGGTGTGGCAATCTCTAAGGGCAACTTAATATTCTAAGATCAAATGGATTTTGAGGGGGCTAGAATCTTCCACAGGCCTGATCATCACTGAAGAAATTAGCAATTGATAAATGCTTTGCCTTTAAGACAAATCACTGGGTAGATAACAGCACTCTACATATATTATATTAAAGAATGGTTACTCTCCATTTCCTCTTTTGGGTTCATCTTACTGCAAGCCATTAGATTGTAACCCTGTGATTTTCCACTCTTTTGCTCATGATTTTTCCTCTACATGAGACAGCTTTCCCCCAACTCCATATGCCTCAATATTTCAAGACTTGACTCAAATGCTGGCCATTAAATTAAAATTTCACCAGCTCAAAATGATCTCCCTTTCTCCTAAACTCCCACTACATATTGTTGCATGGAACTTATTACTGTTTATCTTCTAGAAAAGTTTTTTCTCTTTACAGCATATCTTCCCTATTTCTCCATAACTAATTTGAAGACAGAAAAACCTGTTTAAGTTATTCATGTAATCCTTATCATAATACTTTACATTAGAAGGTATTCGGTATTTTCCATCTAAATAAATGGATGTTTAAAATGTCCATAGGATTTCAGAAAAAGGGGGCATCAGTGTGAGTTAGAGTTGTCAAGGATGCCTTTTTTATATTGGAATTTGGACTAGATTATTATGGATTAGTATGATTAGGGGATCTGTAAGGGCACAGTACAAGGTTGCTGCAGGGACTGCTGCTTCCCTTTGTTTTCATGGGAAAGAGCAGGTAACTTTAACAATCCATAGGCTAACATGTTTCTTTCCATGTACACTGCCCCAAAGAATAAGACTTATGGACAAGTAAGTCATAGTCAGGGATAGGAGAGCAAGGAAACAGCTACAGCCTGTGGCTAGAGATGCAGTTTGATTAAAATCCATGAAGTTCTGGGATGACCTCTGATCATCCAGAGACATCCAGAGTGTCTTATGGGGTCACCATGACATCCTTCATTGAGGAGCTCTGAAGGCATTACCATTTCAGGGGATCATAATGAGCCCCAGTCTCTCATTAAGAGTAAAGACAACTTCTTATGCTGGAACTCCAAAAGAATTCTTTTTCTGGTAGACCTTTCCTTAACAGACTCAACAAAACCTTCTGGTGGAGTGAAGGTTCTAGGATGCCTGATGGATTGGGTCCTGGTTGGGAGCTGGACTCAGTGAGCCCCTCATACTCATTCCTGAGAGTAAAGAGAGCAGTTTCATCCAAGAGGGAGGGGCATGGGCAAAGGGACCCAGAGAAGGAGCCAGGACCTCAGGGTTATAGTCCCAGCTTTTCCCCTAAATATTGCCCCCTGGATAGTCAGGTTTGAGCTGCGGGCAATAGACACCCCTTTTTTAATAGCAGAAGAAAGACCATTGAGATGACTCACCCTGGAATGGGCATAGAAGCCAGTGAGATCTCTTCAGGAAGAAGATGAGGAGCTCTGCAGACCCAGTTATTCACCAAAGCAAGTAAGAGGTTTTATATAAGAAAACTAGGAGAAAATAAGCTGAAATATTCTCTCTCATAGGGATATCTTCTGTACTGAGTTACCCCTAGGGGCTTCAGAAATTGGCCCTCCCAGGAAATAAAAGGATGTAGAGCGAGGCAAAGAAAGTAAACATGTCAAGCCTAGAGGTTCTGAATAGTACTCCAAGGAAATGGAAAGAAATAAGAGGTATAAAGTTCAAATGGAAGAAAGAAAACTTATTATTTGAATATGATATAATCACTGTATAGAAAAAAGCAAACTATTCAAATTGAGATTTCAGCAAGATCGTCATTACAAGAGCACCATTAAAGTCAACATTTTCCATTCCAGTAATAGCCACGTTGGAAATGTAATAAAAATAAGATATCATCCACAGAGGTATAAAGTATCTAGGAATAAAACTGACTAAAAATATAGAAGTCTTCTCTGAAGAAATCTTTAATTCTTTAATAGAGAGTTGGAAGATGACCCAAAAGAATAGGAGACATATTCCACTTTCTTGAAAAGGATAACTAAATAAAGATGGTGTTTCTCCTAAATTAGAGTATACATTCAATGCAATCCTAAACAATTTCCAGTTGTTGTTTTTTGTTTTTGTTTTTGTTTTTTTAGGCTTCAAAAAATAAAGTTTGCATGGACCAATAAATGGCTACAAATAACTATGTCAAGCTTGAGGAAGAGGGGAAGAAAGGAGTTTTCTCCTAGTAAAACATTATGTTATTGCTGTAAGAAAAGAGAAATAGGATGAATCGAACAGGATAGCTAGTTTAAGTCTTTTTTCCCCATTAGATTCTCTTTGTGTTTTAGACCAGATTTTACAATGATGATTATTCTCCACTCCCAGTAACTTATCATTTATTTCATTCTGTCATCTAATTGCATTGGCTAGAAAAATATTAAATCATTGAGATGATGGTGGCCCTCAAACTTTGATTTTAATTTCAAAAGGGACTACTTCTTTAATATTATACAAAAATAAATAATGATATATATTGCTTTCAATTATCCAAATCCCCAATATATATTTACGATATGATGCTTCTATCTGTTCCCATTTAATTAGGGTTTTCATTTTGAATTAATATTGCACTATATTAAATGCATTTCGGCACCTGTTGAGATAGCCATGTGTTTTTTTTCCTGCAAGGAAATTTTAGTAGGGTGAATTATGTTAATAAATTCTCTTATTGCATTCTTGGTCAGAATTGACATTTTCTAATGTCATGCTTGATTAATATTTAGAATTTTGCTTCCTTAAATTTAAGTGTGTGGAGCTTTATTTTCTCATTATTTTTTTTTCATGATTTCCTACAGTGTTATGCTGGATTTTAAAAAATGATTCAGAAACTATTCTTTAAATCCTGAAACAGATTCAATAGCATCAAAAATTGGATATAGCTAACAGTACATGTGTCTGAGACTCGCATTTTCTTCTGTGGCATCTCTTTGAAAATTTTCAACTTATTTATGAACATGAATCTGATTTGGTTTTCATATTGTCTTGAGTCTATTAATATTTTTACAGAACCATCAATTTCATCCAGGTTTTCAAGTTTATTTCTATCATTATGCATATTATTTTCTCATAATTTTAAAAGTTCCTCTTTTTTGTGATTTTCTCCTTTCATTCTTAATTTTGTGGATTTTGTATTATATTAGTAATGCTTTATTTAGGAATTTCCAACAGAATAAGTTCTTACATTTCTTAATTTCATTTGAAATCTATATTCTAATTAATTTTTGCTTTTAACGTTCATTGTTTCATCTTTCCTTTGGTTTATTTTGTTATTCTTTTCTAAATTCTTGGGTGAAAATCTGTATGCATAATCTGCATTGTATTTTATTAATAATGAGAAGTTTAAGCTTTTAAATTTCTTGTGAGTGTAGATATATTAGGATCCATAATTTTTCTACATTTTATTGTGAAAGTTAATTCACAAGCAGAAGAATGACTAAAGCATAAATGTACCAGTTAACAAGTTACTGTAATATAAACACTATCTAACCACTGCCCAGGTCAAGAAATATATTATTGCCAAAACCTCAGATTCCCTCCCTTTCCTCCTTCCTGACCACAATGCCCAACTAACATTCTGAACCATTGTGCTGGCATATGGCAATCACTGATCATCTTCTTTTATTGATTCACCACCTAAGTTGGGTGTTTACATGATTGATATTTCCAACTTTATTATATATTGGCAAACTTCTCCCCAAAGCTCTAGTACTGGTTTGTCTTCATGCCATCAGTGAATACATTTCCGTGCTTCCACATCCTCACCGACTTGCATTGTCAGTCTTGAAAATTGTATCATATTTTGTTATCTCTCTTTGTGAATGTGATTTACCTTTTTGTTGTAAAATGAAACACAGATACAGAAATCCAAATATCACAAAGGTGTAACAATGAATTATTATTACTCTTATTATAAGCCTGGTCACAAAGACCCTGGTAAAAACATAAGGCTTTGCTACCACCCAGAAGCCCCCCATGTGTTCCATCCCCATCACAGTTCTCTTCTGATAGCCAAAAGGAACCACCATCCTGACCTTTGCTTCCTTTCATTTTTTTGTAATTTCATCACCACATGATCATCCCCACACACTAAGTTAGTATTGTTTATTAAAAAATAGATATGTCGTTTAAGTCTTTTTTCAATCTGCAAGTTTTGCTTTTGTCCTTTTCTTTTTCTTATGCTTCGCCTATGTAAGAAGACAGCCTATTTCACCTGTAAGAGTCTCATGCTCTACCGACTGAGCTAGCCGGGCGTATTTCACTTATAGACTCTCCCAAGCCTGACTGTGGCTGATGGGACACTCTTGATGCCATTTAATGTGTTCTATTCTTCCATATTTTTTAGAAATTTGCAGCTCTATTTGAAGCTTGATCCAACTCAGGTTCAGTACTTTGACAAGACCAGGTGGTGGTATGTTCTTTCGTCATGAGGCAAATCACATCTATTGTCTCATTTTCAGCTGAATTTTTTAAGGAAGTACTGGGGATTGAACCTGGGACCTCATACATGTGAGGGAGGTACAACTGAGCTACAACCACTCCCCAATTGACTCATTTTATGATGTTAACTGTCATTGATGCTCAGTACTTATATCACATAATTCTTAAGGAGTATCAAAGTGCTGATATTCCAATTCTATCACTTCCTTTTAATTCATTATCTGGAATAACTGTATAAAGAGACACTTCCCTTATCTACTATTTGTTTATCTACTGGTACAGCTTATAGAGGTAAAACAGGAGAAATGTTTGATCATTGAGTTGATCCGTTTTAAAAATAATGAGTAAATTCTCTGTCAATGTCCAAATGTGACCACTTAGCTTTTTATATCATTATGGAATCATGCACTTAAACATATATTACTTGTCCTTATTGAAATGCATTTTATCCTCCTTTGCTCAAGAAGTGTATTGTTCCCCATAAACATCTTTCTTTTTACCCATAGTGCCCCAGCCAATACCTTCCTGCAGTCGGCTTCAGCACTAACCCATGTCCACAATCGAACCCAATATTGGATTTGCACAGACTTACCATTCTTGGGTGCTACTGGCCTTCCATGGACCATAACTGCTGCAGATTGGACAGCATGGAACACCGTGCTGGCATGGCAGTATATGACCCATTGACCAATTTGAAACAAGACCTTCTCATTTAAGACTGAAAGTCAATGAGACTCGTAATTATATTTTTTCCCTTATAAGGGAACAGGTGAATAAGACCAGGCCTTTATTAGGATATGCTGGATATAGTGGTTTAGGATGGCTAACATCTGAGTCTGTCACCATAGATCATATCACTCCTGTCTGCATGGAATGACAAGAGGGAATCCATGATGTGGGGTGGTACCCCCTGAGTTGTATGATTTTACTATCAAGGCTAGATATAGAGTAAAGCACACCCCTTGGTTGTTCTCCCCATTGGCTGTTTTTGTGCCAGGTGGTGCTGCAATTGTCACTGAAAATCACATAATGGCTCTAGCCAATCTCACTACTCAAGCCCTTACTGACTCCAAAGTAGCAATTTCCTTACTAAATGAAGAAACTACCCAACTACAAAAAATGCGATCTTTTTTTTTTTACAAAATAGGATGGCTTTAGATATTCTTACTGCATCACAAGGTGTGACCTGTGCCCTCATTAACATTCAGTGTTGTGTCTATATTTACTTCTATTATTCTGTTGTCTTTTATACTGTTGCTGTGAAATGTGGATGCAATGCTTGTCCAACGGTCAATGTAGGTCGCTACGTGGGGGTGAATTGTGGGGACCCACGCCTCCCCCCAAGTCCTCAGCATGTAGCTGCCTGTGTGACCTAGGTGTAAGTTAAAGATTAACAATCCTCCCCAGAGGGGAGAGAATGTATATATGGTATCATAAATTATAATCTTCCCAAAATAGTAAACGACCTTGGTAAATGTCTTTCTTATGAGCGTAGTAAAAACATGTGTATGCTTCATGTGACCCTGGCAAGAACTCTGTTCTCATATACTATGGAATGTCCTTGTTCTGGAACCCCTTATATATCACCCCACATTTTCTCATCTCTTTGAGGAGTGCTAACTTCATTCATTCTTTGACTGGCTGCTGTCAAAGATTCTATTCTGTAAGTCCCAATAAAGCTTATGCCTGACTTAATGTCAGGTGTGTTCTTTGGTCTCATGGCTTCACCAACTCGTGTCCTTCAGAAGTTGGGTTGTAACAGGGGTTGAAAGATTGAAACTATCCTATAATTTGCTTTATTTCACATTACATACTATTGTTGTAGAATAATAATAGTAATATGATTACCATCAATTTTGAAGAAAGAATATAGTTAAAACTTTTGTCATGAGTGAATGGCATCTTCCTTCCCTCCTACATCCATCTTTTATTGTTGTTCTATATTTACATTCTCAGAGCATGTTTGCTTATATTTATTTTTGTGCTGCACATTGAGTTTGAAAATTCATTTGTAGAAACAATTTGAAACTAGGATGAAATTTTCTCATCTTAAATATGATGTTCAATAACTTTACTTAGTATTTAGGGTCACCAGAAATCTGGCATCACCTTAATTTTAAGTTTATTGCTTGATGTTCTGGACAAGGAGATGACTTAAAATCATTTTGTAGTATGTATGCTGTCTAATTTATTTCAAGTTTCTTCTTATGTCTAAGGTGCTATTTCTGTCTTTGTTTCAGTGTGGTGTTAGTTTACTTGTTTTTCACTCTTGGTGGCCTTGGACCCTGACTTTTGTCCCTAGAAATGAAACACAAGGAAATAAGTTCTCAAAAGCCAGAAATAGCAGGAAAAAGAAAAGAAAAGAGAAACAGGCCTATGGGAACTAAAAATAAAAAAATTATCAGAACTTTTGATAAAAATAGTATACTGTTTTAGAAGATAAAGCAAAATCAAATGGTACATCAGAAATTATGCAGCAAATGGGGGCAGGTATATGGGAATTCTATATTTGCTGCATAATCTTTCTATAAACCTGCAACTTCTCTAATAAAATAAATAAAATTTAGGAAATTATGCAGAGAGAGAGAGAGGAGCATGTGTGGCCAAACATTAAGAAATGGTTTTGATTAAAGGAATATGGGTATTCATTTGAAAAAAATGAAAATAAAAGGGAGGCAGAGTATAACTACCCAACATGAAATCCACCACCTCTCCTAGGGTGCAGGCTTGTGACAAAACTACAGCCTATGAAATGCTCCCACCAGGTTTTTCAATCTTGAAGAATTGATGCAAATGTTCAGACAGTCCAAAATTGTCTACAATGACTGTGACAGAAGTACCAGATCTCAGATCCAGCAGCTTTGCTGTGGGGGCCTGGGGCTGGCACAGTCAGCAGTGGTGGCAGCAGAGCCCAGGCAGCTGTGCTTAGGCAGGCAGTTCCTGGGGAGTGAGCTCAGCTTTACCTCCCTCAGTTTCCACCTATTTTCTGAGCTATTGCTCCTGCCTCTTCATTAAAAATTCTGAGAACTAATTAATATTCTTGCAATGAGCTATTTTACTCTTCAGTTAACTAGAGTTGGTCTCTGTTTTTTGCACCCCTGGTCCAGAGATTGTGGGCCAGTGCCAGTGTAGAGCTTTGGTCTGGAGGAGGTCAAGTCCCATTTGACCCTGAGTTATGTGGCATGAGAAGGAAAGATTTAGCCTTTTCTTTGTATCCCCTGACAAAGATAGACAAAAGTAATTACAATAATGGCAGCAATTCACATTTATGGAGAGATTATTCCACTGCAGATTATATGCTAGGACTTTTTTTTTAACCATCATCAATATTGAATTTATTAAGGTTAGTATTGCCAGATAAAATACAGAAACACAGTGGCATTTGAAATTGAGATAAACAGCAAATATATATTTTTAGTATAGGTTTTTCCTATGTAATATTTGATAAATGATAAATATTCTTTTAGTAAAATTATATCCAGTGCAGTACTGATAAACAATAAATACTTTTAGTATAAGTATGCCCTTACAACTTTTGATAAACTCTGAACAATTTTTAGATAAGTATGCCCCGATGGTATTCTGTTGTTCACATATGGTGATTCTAGCAATGGAAGAAATTATAACAATGAGGTGGAGCCAGTGGCCACTTAACACTTTTGGGGCAGGGAGGGGACGAGTAGTTGAAATACAGGGGCTTCTTTGGGATTTCGAAGTTGTCCTGAGTACCGTTGTGGCAGCGGATGTAGGCCATTTTAAATCAGCACACACCACTCAGAACTGTGTGGGAGAGAGTGTGGTCTACGGTGTGAACTGTGGTCTATGGTTGGTGGCAAGGCCCCAGGATGTGTAAGTCCATTGAGGGTGGTGGGCCACACTTGTGGGAGATGTTTGTGTGGGATGTGGTGGGAGGTGTGGGAGGTGGGCAACATGGGAATCCCAGTGGGTTCCGTGTAATATTTTGGGTAATCTAAGCACCTCTTAAAATATATGTATATATATATATATAAATAACATTTTTGTAAGCAAATGCACATATATGCATATATATTTATATATCATTATGCAAATGTTGGTATGTATTGTGAAAATTTTGATTTTTACCCACAATAAAAAATAAATAAAGTTAAAAAAAAAAAAATATATATATATATATATATATGCTAGGACTTTATTGCATCATCTCATTGAATCCTCACAGTGAAGATGGCAGAATGAAGTTGGTGCTGGGGACAAACCTAGTGGCCTTTCCCAGCCTTTGCCTATCACAGCCTACTTTTCTATTGTGTTCAGATGTTTCAGAATGTTTCCTTCCTGCAGCCTGAGGGAGATGTTAGGTCTAATGAAAGGCACTACCATACCTTAAAAGTGGCAACTGGGAACCAGCTGTTCCAGTTGCTTATCACAGTGGGAACTCTCAGTGGCAGGGCTCCATCCCCCTGGGGTTGTATAAATGCCCTACCCTAGGGCAGCACAGATATGTCTCTCTTCTCCAAGGGAAGGTGGGGCATCACTCACCCACCCTGACCCAAGCAGTTGGCCCCCCTAAGAGACCAGCTACTGTGGGATCTCTTCCCCTGCTCTTTTGGTCTGTCTGTGCTGTGTAAGTAATAAAGAGGTCTTTTGCTGAAAGTTTCTGTTGTGCCTGAGCCTGAGTCCTCGCCATGTATCATATAGCAACTTTCTCCACAGTTGGTGCTATTATTAGTCCCTCTACACCTGTGAAAATTCTGAGACTCAAGAGATTAAGTAACTTGCCCAAGGTCAGCCAGACAGCACCTTGTCAGTGTTGGGATATGAACCCAGCTCGTTCTGGCACAAGAGCCTAATCTTTTAACTAGCATGCTATCCTGCCTATACTGGAACTGGTTCTTCACATCCACATTATTTATTTTCTGCACTTTTTCACAGTAATAGGATTTTGTATATGATGTGCAAAGTGTCTTTAAGCCTAAATGCCCCTTGGTGTCAACTATTAATTTTTGACCCCAACAACAATTTCCAAAACATGTCTTGTTCCAAATAAAGATCTTCAGTTTTGCCCTCCCAGCAAGGTCTGTTATTCTGGCTGTGCAGGGTCCGAAGAGGCATACATTCTATGAAAATAAATGAATATCACACAAACGAGAGCACACAGTGGCTATTTACTCAGCTTGGTTTAACATGGAGTTAGCCACCATCACTTGTATTTGGTAGAGAATCAAAGGTACGCAGTCCAGTGGAAAAGCTTGATACTGATAAAAGAGGAAAGCTTCGGGTATACTCTGATTGGAGGTTGTTGGCATGGGGAAGCTATAGGTGGGCTAACAAGAAATTGAGCAGCTTCTGTGATTGTTTGGAAAGCATATGACTTTCTATTGTTGATCCTGAGTTGGAAGCAGGGGTTAAAATAGGGAAGCTGGCAGTCAGTTTTTGATGAAGCCTTGACCATTTTGGACCAATTGCCGCAGAGGTTGTGGCTCAGAGTTCTATTGTCATATGTGATCTCACCACTGTCCCTTCAACTCTCATTTTTCTTTGCACTCTTCCTCCAAGGTTGAATTTCCACTGCTCATGGCAGCCTGTCTGGTTATTTGGGACTGTGGGTGTTTCCTAGTTCCAGTGAAGATGGAAATCCCTAGCATATTGTCAAACTTCTGTTGTTTCCTGAGAGGAGAAGAGGATAGGAGGTCTTTATATCCCATCTTAAATCCCCTAATATTGATCTTCCTTATGTGACAGCAAATGGCCCTGGCTTTCCTTCCTCTTCTCTGGCCACTCCTTCCCACCTCCTTTACTGGTTTTCCTCTTCCAGTGGAGCTCCATGTCAGCATTTCTGGTCTCCTCAGCCCTTGATTCTGGATCATCTTCTTTTCTTTCTCTTTGTCTCCTTACTCTGTGGATGAGCTCATTTGTCTCCATGGCTTTAGATATCTTGTAAATAACAATTCATGTGAAAAATATACCCCATCCAAGACTTCTCTTCTGACTCAAGATTCCTGTATGCAAATACCTGCTTGCCACTCCCTGCTTGTCTTGCAGGAACTCAAACTCTTCCCCATATTAATCCATTATGCCCCCACCCCACATTATCCAAGTCAGAAATGGACAGTCATCCTTGATTTCACCCTTTCCTCTATCTCCAGGATCTAGCCCACCATCGAGTCTTCATGAATTCACCTCCAGACGTAGTGATGTATTCTATTTATCTGTCTCTTCTATACCTGTCCTAGTTCAGGCCACCTCACCCCTGCAGTGTCCTCCTCAGCACCCTCCCTACTTCTGTTCCTGTCTGTCTGCAATCCATTGTCTTCACAGCCACCAGGGGGAATCTGATTCAAACTTCATGGAATCATTCTCCTGCCATGCTTAAAATTGTTTTGTTTCTCAAAATCTGTTAGGATTCTGACTTCCAAAAGGTAATATTTGAGGTTAATTCAGGAAATATGCAATATTTAAACATTCTATCTAGAATCTTGATATTAGTATCCATGTATTAAACTTATTCTTTGCTCCTCTGGAGAACTTAGAGGTCTTGTTCCCTTCATGTTAATATTTTAATACTTAGATTTTGTTTGCTGATAATGTAGATGGGATTGTTTGCATTATATTTTAACCTAACTATTTTTATAATAGTAATAAGAGGATATATTTATTGAGTGGTAAATGCATGCCAGCTCTTTGTGCACTTTATTACTAAATATTATCCTTACCCCATTCCATTTTGCACATGAAGAAAGCAAGTCATAAAGAGCACAAGTAACCTGCCTGGGGTTTCACGATTAGAAAGGGGAAAAACTTAGAATTGAATCAGCAATTGACAATGCAGTCTTCATCACTGCACCCTGGCTTACAGGGAATGTATGAATTTTGGGCAAATCTATTTTATAGTTGCCCCCCTCCACTACACGATGGCCAAGGGCCCTGGGCTCTGTGTCTTGCTTCTGGGCTTCTCTTGGGTCTTCTCTGTCCTCTAAAACCTCATTCTCACCCTCCTCTTGACCAGGGTGGCCTTCTGTGGGTCCCAGAAGATCCACTACATCTTCTGTGAGATGTATGTCCTGCTAAGGCTCATGTGCTCCAACACCCAGATCATCCACCTAGTGCTGATCGACACAGACTGCTTCATTGTCTTCACTCCCTTTGGGTTCATGACCATGTCCTGTGTCTGAATTGTCAGAGCCATCCTCTAAATACCATCAGCCACTGGGAAGTCCAAAGCCTTCTCCACCTGTGCCTCTCATCTGGCTGTGGTCTCCCTCTTCTATGGGGTACTTTGTATGGTGTATCTGTAGCCCCTCCACACCTACTCCATGAAGGACTCTGTGGCCACAGTGATGTACACTGTGGTGACACCATGATGAATCCTTTCTTCTACAGCCTGAGGAACAAGAACACACATGGGGCCCTGGGCAGGCTCCTCCTAGAAAAATTTCAGAGGTTGACATAAGAGTAAGTTAGGAAAGAGGACACTGAAGTGGAGATGGGACAATTCCTCCACCAGGTGCAAGGCTTGACCTTGACCTTGAAGAATAGGTAGAATAGAATTTATTTGATGTACATACAATCCTTCTGTCCTTCATTTAACTGATAATGATTGGGCACCATAGGGCTCTTATTCTTGGTTATCAATGTGGGTCAGAAGCTCCCAGTCTCCTAGAGGGGGAAGACAATGACAACATAATGCCATGCTGACAATGGGCATGCTCTGGGCAGAATTTTAGGGGTGCCAAAGGAGGAATTCTGGCCTGGCAGCTAGTGGTGAAGAGTTTGGGAAAAACATCCCTGAGATGGTAAGAAGTCAGCTGAGATTGAAGAAATGCAGAAAAATTATCCTGTAAAAGCAGCGGGGAAAGGAAAGTTCACTTCTTGAATGACACACAATGGTGTAGAAATAAGTGCTCACATCTGGAGATCAAACAGCCTGGGTTCTTATCCCAGCCCAGCTCTATGCTTCATGGGCATGCTCTTGGAAGTCATTTTACCTCCCTAAGCCTTGTTTTCTCATCTGTAAATTGAGAATAAGAGCAAATTTATTTCAGAGGCTTTCAGTGAAGATTAAATGAGACAATGTACAAAAGTCCTCAGCAGAGTCCCTGACTCACAGTAAGTGCTGCTGTTATTAAGCAAGGACTGTTGGACAAAGATAGGGAGGCTGGAAACCAGCTGGAAACTCAGCTGGAGTGAACCAGCTGGAAACTCAGCTGGAGTGAACCAGCTG